>OX122902.1:10248629-10848629 GCA_944738965.1 Nebria brevicollis
CTCTAATTCTATATATAGATAGGGAGTTGAACTTTTATAAATTAAAACAATTTTTTTAGTCAATTATTTAAACCTATTTATTGCAAAATATATCACTTTGAAAAAGATTTCAAAAAAAATGTAATTTCGTAAAATGTTTAGTATAATTGATACTTAAATCCAAATAGAAATTGGTGTTGTTAGTCTTCAGGATAATATTTAATATTACTAAAATTTAAATTAAAAAAATAAAACATTTGCAATGATTTCCTTATTTTTAATAAATATTCGCTAGCAATATGAGTAAATTCGATTATGAGTGTATTAATCGATGTCGTTTACGTAAAATCTGCCAGTTTCGTAATATCGAAATGTTATCGCGCTCTTTTTCTATAGACCACCGTGCGATGTCATACAAAGTTGGTGTACTATAGTTAATTTAGTTTGGCATTTTTGACATAGTTTAGTTGTAAGTTAATCTTTGGTAAACATAAATTGAAGCAAAGTTGAGTATGTCAGCGGCAACTAGACAGTTCATAAGTGAATTAACATAGTTCCGTAGTTGTTAGCGTTCACTTGTTCAAAAGATATACGGGCAGAGGCACGTGGCAAGCAAACATGCTATTTCTACTCAGGCAAACGCATGTACCATGTTCACAAACATATGTGTACGTATGTATGTGCACATCACATGAAAAGGGAACAGTCATCTCCAAGGCTCCCTTGATATGCTTATGAAACTAATTATAGAAAGCTAAACGAAAATTATCTTCAGCCGCAGCGGAAAATACGATGAAAATATCAAAAACATATTTCTTTTTATAATCTGCTTAATGCAGTATATCCTATTAGTAAAGATCATACAACTAAACCCTAGGTTACTCGTGCTCGAACAGATAAATGAGACAAGCTTTTCTGACGAAACAAAACTGACTTTTTTGTTATACCGTTATATGTATGCTTTTATTTAATTTAACTTTTATTTTGGAATGTTAAAACAAAGTTGCGAAAATAACAGGGATGAAAAAAATGATAACTTTCAAAATGTTTTTTGGTGGAGGAACCATATTATTAAATGCTTATTTATCAAACTGTTCCTAAATAGATTTCCTTTGTCTTCTTCAATATATTTTAATGCAATTTTCACTATACAGTTTCACTATATAATTAAAACAAAATTGCGTCACAAATTATTCAGTTAATTATGTTCGAACTTCGACAATATTTTCCATCGATTTGATTCAAAATAGATTTCTTATATTCTATGAATAAACATTTGTTAATATTAATAAATGTTTAAATAAAAGTGTACTTTATTTCTAATTAAGACAAACTGCCCTATATATATATATATATATATATATATATATATATATATATATATATATATATATATATATATATATATATATATATATATATATATATATATATATATATATATATATATATATATATATATATATATATATATATATATATATATATATATATATATATATATATATATATATATATATATATATATATATTTAGATGAACTTTTCTACATGTATATTTTATCTAATTTAAGTAATTAAATGTCTGCTATCTAATTGTTAGTATTCAATAAATATATTATTAAAAATAAATTTGCATCCCATAGTACATAGAAATGAAAGAAATGAATACGTTCAAACGGTAAGATTAATATTCGGTTCGTTTTTCGCTCCCGAATGTAATTAAAAAGTGTCCATCGACACGGAGGAATGATAAATTGATTTCTTCGCAGCGGGGAGCAAACAAATATTTTGAGTTTCAGATAAACAAAATCGTTCGCACGTTCACATACATTATCATACATAAGGAAATAAACCGGAAAAACGTGAGAAAATACTGATTCGTTTATTTCAGGGAACAAGATGGTACCGAGCCAAATGAATAATGTTTGTCATTAAGAACATCAAGATTTTATTTTTTGCCATAAACTCAAATTAGTATTCCAATAAATTCATAGTTACAATATATACTATTACAAATAATATATTAATTATTAGAATGCTATAGAATTTTATAAAAATTATAACCATATCTGTCGTATTAACGGTTAAATTTTAAACCAAAACTAAACTTGATTAAAAAAGATAATCTTACGTAGTTTTACATGAATTAAAAGATGCTGGAAATTTAGAATTACTTTAGTCTCTTCTCTATGAATACGTGCGTTTTACTCTTGGTTCATGATTAAATTAAAAATATAATTGAAAACTCTGCTATAGCCAATTTGTCGGTAATAAGTGCCGCAAAGCGCAAAACAATTGTGTTATTATTATATGGTAACGATACGAGACTGTTGTTAAATTAACCACCAATGATTCAGTCGCCAATTAAATGAAATGATACGTGTATTCATCATATCAATGTTTGGCCAGGACAATCCAACGCCTATCATACGTATCACTTTGACACATTGACACTTGACAGCACCGCATATTAAATCGAATATAGTAAATTTAATTTTTATTTACATATGGCACTAATATTTACTTCAAAAGATAAATATATCATTTATCGAAAAAAACATTGACATATTTGAAATTACTTTTAACCCAATTTTGGGCACGTAATTGTAATCAAACTATACAAAATAAGTTGATTCATTTGAGTATACTAAAATATTTGTGCATAGAAACAGTTTCTAATTTCGTATACGAATGTAATCATTAAAATAATCTAACTCGAGATTTTATCGTAACATTTTAATCATCCTTAAATCGAGTTTGAATATTTTTCGAAATAACGCATGTCTCATTTTCAAAATGAAATACATTATTTTGCACAACGTTCTCTGAGCCTAGTGTGAAGTTAAACTTCATTAATACAATTGGGCTGAATAATGATCAATATAAAAATAATTTGATTCGTTAGCTTCTTTTAAGAAGCTTTATTATTATTTTAGTACTCTGCGGATATTGAAATATTCATATAATTCCTAAACAAATTCATAATATATATGCAATGAAAACATAATACGCAACGGTTTGTTTTTCAAAGGTTTCGCTTTTTGTTCACTCATCAAAGCTAATATTAAAAGTTCTAGGGTTTGCCAGCTATGGGTTTAAGCTGAACAACGTTTGCAAATTATATTTCTCGTACTGTCAACTCGAATAAAAGCATAATAGGAAAACTATTCCAGCTATTTCAAATATTACATTGATCATTTTCAGAACAGCTATATTAGAATCCTTATAAACAATCAAATTCATTGCTGTTTTGGGTAAAGAATTAAATTGTTTTTATATTAACGGCATATACGAATTTAAGAACGTTAAAAAAACACGTATTAGATTTGTAGCTTAAGTATTACCGTGTGTAAACGGGGTTTGCGTGTTTGCAAAATCATTTTAATTTGCTATGCTATGTATGTGTAAAAGGTTTATTTTTGCATTGAATCAAAATTAAATATTTGGAGTAAAAAGCAATACATCGCTTGGTACAGATATATACCAGTTATCGAACAATAGTGCTGATAAATGTCGTCTGTTTGAAAGCACGTTCATTTCAATTCAAACTAGTTACAATAGAAAAATCGTGTTGTATGAAGTAGTACAAATAAAAAATTATTTAATATTACACACAGGCACCTATGCCTAAACGTGTATTGCAACCATGTTATTGTAAGAGTGTACAGGTGCATGTGTCGATTCACAATTGTTGAATATTAGTGAACCGTATCACAGTTTTATTCAACAACTGCACGTCCTACATCGATAACAATTGCAGTATGCAGTGTTATATAAACACTTTTAATATAATGTTAATTGAAAAAGCAGTTTTGTTTTTATTTCATAATCAAAATAATAGATTTTCCAACTAATGAAATTCTTAAAGTCGAAAATGTCTACCAACACACTAACGTCGTTTTAAAGACGTAAACAGGATCGTATAACTACTAAATTAAAAAATATATATTTTTAAATGGAAAACTACTGCATATATCTCAAAAAAAAAACTTTACTATTGATATAATATGGAATAAATTTACAAAAATTGCATTTTTAATCAGTGATAAATATATTTAAAAATGTTTGAATGTAAATATTAATGCACCGTATCACTAAAAAATACAACTGTACGAAATAAAATTAATTAACTTTAATTTTAAAAAAACTTTACGGAAAAATAATACATATATAAGAATATTTACGAGAAGTAGTATATTTAATCTGCATTAGTCATAGGGGTAAAAAAAATTCGAGTAGGTAATTTTCGGTTAGCGAGAACAGTATGGTGCGAATTACGGGATAATTTAATTTAACGTTATCGAATCGTTAAGTGAAATTTAGCGTGTATAAAATAATAATTCATTTAATCAGATAAGCAAAACATGAAAATGTTCAAAATCGCGTACGTTATGAACAATATTCGTGATTCAGAATGTTTGCCACTGTTTTTGATCTTTTGTAAAACGAAAATTATTCAAGAATCATACCAATCTACTTAGATGAGTAGTTTGATCAGGAATTGATAGTGTTGCATATAAAGGGAACTGTGTCTGGCCGTAATACCACAGAAACCCAAACCCAAAAGTACTTCCAGTTCCTTGTATATAAGATAGAAAGAGACATAGAGAGTGAGCCACCAGTAATAATTAATCAGAGGTGCTCATCTATTATGTATTGCCAACCTTACTGTGTACTACAACTCTAGCTTATTATTCATACCAACATTATTACAGTGTTGAATTATAAACGAATGCAGAATCACCTAGATCGACGTTCGCACATGTGTACTAAGGGCCATAGTGGCGCCATGCACCTACTACGGGCTACATTAATACCAAAACAACTGCTTTTCCTTTACCATACAAGGAAAATAACAATATGATGCATAGAAAAGTATAAAGTGTAGTGTAGTAATATAAAATAGAATAAAAGTGGTCATTTTAGTTTAAATAAGTTATAATGAAGAGTTAGAAATTTAGTATTAATTTAGTATAGGTTTTTTTTCTCTATGAATACGCGTTATTGATATTGTTGCATGCAATTTTTATTTATAAAATTTATATGCAATGAATAGATTTATTTATTTATATTATTCTGGACACAAATACAATAAAATTATACAAATATATATCACGATACGCAACTATATATCCGTATTATATTATTTCTGTAAGGATTTGATGAAAGTCATGATTTTAGGCAATTTTATTAGTTTTTTAATTAAAATGAATGCACTATTTGGTGAGTGTAGGTAGTAAGCTAAAATAGATGAATATAGACTAGTTTGATGAATGTGTGCTCTCCAACAGATAATGGGGTGGTGAAGTTGTGTCTGTGTACCACAGGTGGTCAAGCCAATGTTAATTACGTTGCTATAACAACTGGCCATGAACAGACCTGATTATTTCCATAAAGACGACTGACCAACAATTCTCTATATCTACCTACACATATTGACATGTCTGTGCGTTGGTTAGGATAGTTTAGTTGTTAGTGACATCTACTAAAGCCTTGCATGACGTTTAGTTTAACCAGTGCGTCTACGTACATACGTACATACAAGTGAGTTTGTGTATATGCATTCAAATGCCATTTCACTAGTCCAACATACAAAGGATATTTGGATAATCTATGTTGATTACAATTGAGATATCATCCTAATTGCTATTGAGAAATTCATACACAGACACTTAATTTGATTGCCTCTCTCATTCAAGTACGTAATAAATAAATAAATGTGATTTGGGACAGTAAATATCGTATTCTGTCAATAAATTAACGGCGCTGATTAAAAGTAAAGGTTTGAAAGATGAAATATAAAATATATATATATATATAAAATATTTCCTTACCTTAGCACGGCTTAAGAATTTAAGGCCCCTAAAAAAGAGAAAGAAATAGAAAGTTAAAAAAGAACACTTATATAGAGAAACAAGTACAAGACACATAGACAAATGCATTACATTAAAATGTTAGATTAAGAATAAAGATATATAAATATATAAAAAAGTAGGAGTATCAAGTATAAGAGAAAAATTGTAATACACCATACATAAATGTATATACACAGTTACTATTACCTTTACTCGATTATGTTCCAATCATGTTAATAAATTTTTCAATAAAAAAAAAAGCTTGTTATTTTACATAATACATATGTCTGAAAAAAATTCATGATTAATAAACGTAAATGTTCTTCAAATACGAAAAATATTAAAGTCACTAGTATTTTATAGACTTTTATTTAATCATTTTCCGAAATGTAATTGTTTTACGATATTAGTATTATCTGAATGGTGAATATTTAAAAATAATGGAAGTAGTCTTTCTTTTTAAAAGATAAATATAATATAGGTTTCTAAATTTGTATTAAAAGTCTTTTAGATTTCTTTCATAATTTAAATCATTTTCTTTGAGTGGTGTTATTAAATTAATATTAAACCAGAAGCCACAGAACCTAACAGATTAAAAAACTTATTAAAGGTAAACTACCATCCTGCGTAGATGAAAGTTTAATGGAGACCACGTCGTATTTTCCGTTGAAGACTTCACAGAACCCTCGAGGATACATCAAATATCGATTTCATCAAAATCAGATGAAAAACAAACATTTTCTAAATTTTCGATATAATGTAAGCACCGTGAAAACTCTAGGCCTCTAGAGTAATTTTAATTTCGAATTTAAACGAAATCAAATGACAAATTCACGAAAACAAACACGCGTTTATAATATATATCAGATATCGACATTCAATAAATATAGTTCTTTTAAACCATCTCTTATTAGAATACGACATACATACATAACATCACGCCCACTCCCATCAGTAAATCTGTAAGCATCAACATCTGTTTTCAGTGAAAATATCCCTAAAATATTGGACCACCAAACATAAGTGATTAAGCGGCACAATACATCGTAATGTTTCATTACTATTATTGCGCACCGACAATACATTATTTTAAATCAATACTTTTAAGGGTAGTCTTGAGAAAAAAATTACTAATAATTAGCACTTTGACAAAATAGTAAATAATGGTTAGATAAATCCTATACATGGATGAAGATATATATTTTTATTCATTTTATTTATTAATTAACAATAAAATATTTATAACTAATAGAAAAAATTGAAAAATTATATTTTATTATTTTATATATATATTATATATTATTATTGTTTATGGGTATTTATGATAGACCTATATCCGGTTCCTATGTATATTACCAATCCTTGTTATATACGATAGGTATGTGTGGTTGGTCATGCTTACGGGTTTACAGATACAAAGCATGCAACATGCGATATTGTTCAGTAGAAATTAGCAATGAATATTCAGTGGATTATCGGTTAAACTGTTCCATAATTGTTGCACAAATGCTGAGATGATGTGATGTGGTTTATAGATAGTTGCATCAGCGTCTTCGACAAACCGGCATCGAATCTATAACCAAACGGTTGCACTGCTTGTTTGCACTATCTTTGTGTACTAAATTGCAACCAAATTGCACTTGAATATATAGAATAATACATTGATAATTGACTGGCCATTAAATACTCATATACCATACACAACTAAAACTGTTTGTTAAATTCCTATCATTGTACTTGAACTAAGATTTAAAAGAAATATATCTTTTGACTCTCCTTAAATCGAGTTTCACTACTGGTGTGTGTCTATTTATGAGCGCTTACAATCAAAGTTTAAGTTTAACAATGGCTTGCAAATATTTTAAAATTATATTAATTGATGTTGATCTATTTGTTAAGCATAACTCTGTAGCAACTATTATAGTATAATCTAATATATGTTAGTTCTTTTGCGTATAAAAATTAGCAGAGAATAATTTATGAAAATATATTTAGCGATAAGTTTAAACTTGTATAAGTCCACCTAATTATCGCCGTCCATTAATTAATAACGAAAAAAGTCAACGAAGTATCGTTGACTTTGTAATTAATTTTTCTGATTTGTATGTCTTGTTCAATAAAAGTTTTTGGATATTTTTAATTAACTTTGAACTTTAAACGAGCGACTAAGAAGAGATTTTATTAATTTATAATACTCAGAACACGCAGGTTCGCATATTATATACCTTTATCGCGGGAGATTGAAGGAAGAAAAAATTCAAGTCTTTTCAGTAGCTTAGCATTGATTCAATTTAAAATTTAATTAAAATTGAAAGCTGTTTTATATAGAAGTATGTTTATTTTCATTAACATGCGCTTTTTGTTAGGTACATATATATTATCTAATCCAGAAATTACATTATATTAATTTTAGTAAGAAAATATTTTACATTGATTATCGTGTAATATTTTTAGAAACCTTGAAGTCTGTTGTTTGTTAGTATATTTACTTTATGTTAAGTTACATTTACGTAATATGTTTGGTTGCAATATCTACCTAACTAAATTATATCACCTGAATATTAATAACTAATCAATTGCAGTGCAGCCTGTGGCTAGTTCGTATACAAACAATCAAATAATAGTATCGATCATACGACTAGAATTACATATCAATAATTATATATAAGAATGTAATGGGGAAAAACATGACTACAACTACTGGTAGTTGAAAGATAAAGCTTACTTATATTTTTGGTCGTAATTTAATTAATTCGTAAACTAGCAATTATGAAAACGCTATTATAGCAGTTGATAAGTACAACTAAGTACAAATGCTTTTTTTGATTAGCAAAATGGGTATATAATTGAAAATATTTTCGGCGTTCTTGGGAATTATTAGAAAAAGCGAGGAACCAGCGAGAATTTTCGTACGATCTTTAAAAGTGTGTAACCGACACGACAATGGAGATTAAGAACAAGGCGGAGCAGTAGAAACGTTGCGGTCCCTAGGGACTCGAGAATTTGGGTTTTTACCAGAATATCCAGGTGGATAATGGAAAATACGCCATTGTGAATTTACCTTGGAGCGTACGCGGGAAAATCACGCGAAGCATTAAACACAAGGGTTGCCCTCTTTGATCAAAGAAGGAATCATAGTTGATTGAGGGGATGGTTTGTGATGTTGCCGCACATCGAACAAACATTAAAATTATACTACTATCCGCTATGATAATTTAAATTAAATACATTTTCAATACATCACTGTTCTCAATACATGAAAATGTTACTTTATTTAGTATTTATTATAATATCATAAGTCGCTGGCATTTATACTAGCATCAATCCTTATACATTCAGTAAAATAAAAATATCCAGCTTTTAGAAATTATCACTTTGTGTTTTCATGGGATAAAAACATCAAAATAAAATTTTAAATGAGTACTATATGTTTTCAACTTATGCTTTTTTGCTACTGAGCTCAGTAAAATTTTAGTCAATCACCAAAAAGCGAAAATTGTGTTTAATTTTATTTTTGCTTTATATATGCAAAAATACACAGAGAGAATTAATGAATATAAACAAGCGCATATAAATTTCGACAAGATCAGCTAATGCATGGCACACCTATCAAAAGCATACATATCACAACACGAAGTAGTTGATTAAAAATTGTAATAGTTTTTCGATGAAAGTTAATCAGGATTACTGACAATTTGCAACATTTCTGTATCGTTTTAATCATAAATAAATTAACAGCTGCACATGTGTTCCTCGAAACTTGTATAGGTACCTAACAGCTACATTACCGTATGTCGCCTGCAGGGACAAACAATTCAATGCATTTCTGCTTGCACTAAATATAGCACAGTATGAATACTGGTACGAAAACGTATTACATGTCAGAGTTATATGTATCTGCTTGGACACATTTGCATAAATTCAACCATACATACAATAGTATAGAAGTTATACTAAAAATCAGACGCACAATTCATTAGCAATAGTAATTTTATTTTGTCGGGAACAGCAATTACCGGTTTTTGTACTGGTTTTCGAGTGGATAAAATATACTAGTTGATAATAAGTATTTACCGTGCCAAGACGTATAGTTTATTTCGACAACTTTTATGTTTGATCGAGATACGACATGTTTTGTAGTTTATATTTCAATGTTATAGAAATTGTAACGCCGCTTGAAAATCACTGGTGGTCTAGGTCAGCATTAAAAATATTTACCTTTATAGAAGCAGCCGGTGTACTTAAATATTAAGTATAACAAAGTTGGTACTTGAAATAATCCCAGTGAAATGTCAAATTGTTGGTAGGTAGCAGTACGCTGTTTCTATGTAACCAAGGAAACCTCAGAGATTATAATCCGCTGGGCGCACTGGTGCTCGGTTTTCTTAATGTATGTTTGAAAAGGAAACAACCGCGGAACCGCGATGCGTTTTTGTCAAACCATCTACTTATAACTTGTCTTGTTTCATCTCTAACATTTACTAACATAACAAAGTTTTTGCACAACCCAGATGATAAAAGAATAAATCTACACAGTCGGTATAACTAATGCTATTTGATATAGTTTGAAAGAACAAATTGCAATATAACTTCATATTAAATCAAGATACACTTAAAGTGGCTCAGATTATATGTTAACTATGTAGAGTAATTAAAATATACCTCCCAATCAGGCATTTATAGCATAAAATGTTCCGATTGCAACAGTAAATATACTGGTCAAACAAAAAGACTGATAGAAACCAGATTTAAAGAACATATGTACCATCTAAAAACCAAAAATATTTACAAATCCGCCATAGCACTCAATAAACATGAAACCGGCCACAAATTTACCATAGAAAATGTAAAATGTGTAAAAAAGCGTTTTAACAGAAAATTAGACATGTTAGAAGCAATATTTATGCGCAAACATCAGAAGAATTTATTATATAATGACCAGTCAGTCCTTGAGAAACCGTTGCTTAGTTTCATTAAAATCCTATAATCCCAAATTCCGAAAATCCAAATTGCCCTAAATATAATGTACAGACCTTTACCCACACCAAAATAGAATAGATATATAAATAGGAAAGACCCATTCATGTAACTTATTGTACTACTGACGATGGTGACTTGGTCACCGAAATGTGCATATAGATTAATAAAATTTAGTGAAGTAAAGAATTACAGTGTTTTTAATTATTAAAATATATTAATATTTGTTTTTATTAAATATTGTCACTATATGAGAAACATTGTTTAAATGCAGTAAATATTAGAGCTATAGCAAAATATTAAATGTCTTTATATTTATATACAGCTTGTTGTTATATATGCATAAGTATTAGCTTTGAACGTAACAGACTCGTTTGTTGGAATAAGTTTGTGCGTTATTTCTTTATTTCCAGACTCTTTATTATATTTGCAAAAACCAATTTGTCCGTAAAACAAACTCGAAACAAATATTCTAAGCGTAAACAAACATCGGTGGAGTTTTGCATGTTTGGCAAAAGACAAATATTAAAATGGGAGTTGCGATCCACCTGGCAGCCCACTGGGCGGAGCATTAAACTCACCCGCTCATATTCTCACAAGTTGTGTGTGAAACGTGAGTATGAGTACTCGCACTGTTTAACATTTAATGTCGCACTTTCTCATGGAATAATGAAAACAAAATTAGCCGGCAACAATTTCGGAAAAAGTGGTTATTTTTGAAGAGATTACAGTTTTTCCGGTCGCGTTATCCTTGTTGCACGCTGTTTGTTCAGTAGAGTGCTGTTGAGATTATCCGCCGAAGCTGCTTGGTCAGCAATAATTAACATTCCCTGCACGTAGGATATGAACAACGCGAGAGGGACAGAATTACCCTATAGGTATATTGGAACACATTCCATAAGCACGCTTTAACGTCAGCACTATAATTAAACTTGCATTTGCTTTTTTCATTCAATATTAATTTTACTACCACAACCACCATATAAGACATTTTAATCGATCAACTAATTATAATTGTAATACAAGCTTCGAATTAAAATTGATTGTCCTTGATTGTCCTTTATTTGCTCATATAAGCAACGTAATTAAAAGATCCTAAAAACTGTTAAGTGCCTAAAATTTGTTTAACAAGTGATAATCAGACAATTAAATAAAAGCGCTGTCAAAGATCTCCTTAATCGAACTTTATTAATTAATATTTTAAAAGAATAACAATATTTTTCCGCCGAATATTTAATAGTTATCATGTTGCCAACTATAAGTTATATCCTGTGAACTATGAATTCGTATAATAAAAATAGGAAAAATTCTTGATTAAATCTGTCTGTGGAGTGAAACAAGCGAGTAGGAGAGCAGAATCATGATAATTAAATTAATAATCCTATATCCAATAGTGTGATAAAAGATGGCAAGACTATAATCAAAAGAGCAGCAATGATATAGAAATCATTCGTGTAATAAGTAATCTTTAGGTCGTATTGAATGTGATAGAAGAATATCGGCAACGAAAAAGTTGATAAAAGATCTCAACTGAGAATAGAAGCCGAGAAAGAACGTTGCTCTATCGAGCATATTACTTTAATGCATCCCATCTCCCGTCCTCCACGCCATTCTTGGCTTCACCATTCTATTTTTATCTCTCAGTGCTAGTGGATACATGTTACCGATATCCTGCAGATACACACTAGTTTCAATGCTCATTTTCAGATATATTGGATTTATGAATTTCCATTTATTGAATTATTATTCATAGAACCAATGAATCACGAATCATATGTCGATGTTATACAATTTCAGATTGAAAAGATTCAATCGTCATATATGATGTAATCACACATAATATTAAGAACCATCCCTAAAGAAACTCTAGACAAAAAAACGAAGAGCACATCTTTAAAATCTTATTTATTTTCGTAGAAACGTAGTTTCATATTACTGTCGGATATAGATTTAAGGAGATTTTTTTTATATTGGCGAAAACAAAATTAAATAAGTCAAAAAATACTATGCAATTATATTTGATTAGGAAAATCAATAAATTGTATATTATGAATACAAATTACTGTGAAACAGCTGATGTGTCACCTTTAATTTTTATATTTACTGGAAACAAACAAGAGAAAATATAAAAAAACCAAAAGTGCACATCACTGACATGAAAACAAACAATTTAACGTGTAACATCCACAAAAGCACAATAAAAATCGTCAATTTGTCGCGAGTTATTGTCAATTTCAACAGGTCCCAAATGAATTACAGTTTTCCGTTGTGCATGTAAATTCATTTATTAGGGATGGACAACTAGTACAACAAAAATGGATGGTATGCGCGGGGTACGGTAAATGAAACAGAAAGCAAAATGAGAAATGTCCCTATCGTTCACGTACGGCAATGCGTGATAAAAAGGCAGCCAGCCAGGCTATAGATTAACTCATGTATATATGGACAGTCAACGGACATGGCAAAAAAAAAAAATTCAGTTATTACGTAGTAATTGAATTTGAGGCGAACCACGAAATGGAATTAAATATTTTAAAAATGCAAAACTACGGAGAATGGCGCGCAGCCCCAATGTTTGAACAGTGACGGCGGTAAAGGGACGTGAACCCGAACCCGTACCCACAAGAAGCATCAACGAGAGCCAGGCAAAATTACATTTTTACCATGAATTCAATTAACATTACCCACTATAATTGTATGTACATTTCTGTATTCCACCACAATTTAAATGAAATTTTATAATATAATTATCATATATATTATTATTATTTATCTTCAACGTTTAGATATATTTGGAGAAAACTTATTGACTTAATTTTCTAGTATCCTATATACTAGAAAGCGGAATACAAGAACATGTATGAAGAATTTGAATGAAGCAAAAGAAGTGTGTAAAGGATAGCGTTGAAAAAAGGGTTTTTGTCACCCCATTTGATGGAAATAAGCATGTTGAGTATAATGTAAACAGAATATTTGTCTAATATGGTTAAAGAGTAATAGAAATAATATTAATGTAGAAATCCATTCGAAAAGTAAATAAAATAAGGACAGAACAAACGAATTTAATAAACCCGATGTATTAGGTTGCAATGATATTGTTATTGAATGTGTAAGGGAGACAGTTACATTAGTGCTAAGTGAATCCAAAGAGAATGGCACCGGATATAGAAGGTCTAAGTTCGATTTCCGGCTTAGAAGCATCCCTTGTTTGCGTTGTCCTTCGTCTCCTCGCTAGCATTACAATCTCTCTCGGCACTGGTATATCTTTGACAATGCAAATCCTGATTAGTTCACTAGTGCGTTAAGTGGACCATAAATAAAACATCCAGTTTCCCCCTTTTACCGTAGGCACACGTAAAATATAAGTACATGTCCATATATTGGTTGGATTAATATTTTCGGGATGTTTATTCATGAAATAATCCCTGAACGTGTATTTTGTTACTTTGTTACGTCAAAATGTATATAAATACATAATCATATGTAGTATAGGCTACTCGGTATAACTTGAACGCTGACCTTGATATGCGCAGAAGACTTTTGCGCATATCGCGGTACAAGCTATTCCGTTTTACCTGCTGGTACGTATTTTATAATATATACATATAAACTTTTACTAAGATAAATGGGAAGGTATATTTGCATATTTTGAAAGCATTTTAATGGTACAGAGATGCTAAATTAATTTTTTGAGCCATGACCATACATTAAAAGACAAAAGGTTAATAATATATGTATGATTTACGAATTATCGTCAATGAAAGTTAGGCATTAGCTGAGTTATGTTTTGATTATATTAAAACAAAAACACGCAGAATGAAAACAAGGAAATTCATTAGTCGCTCCAAATGAAATGAACAAGGGAAATGAATGTTATTACATGCACGTTGTTACAATTATTCAATTGTTTTTTATTCTATTCCAAATTTGTGAACGTTAAATGTTTATATGTATGTGTTTTCAATTATATTATATAAATCCCCGTTTTTTTTTAATTCTCCTTTTTGCGTTTTAATTAGGGGAAAAGTAGATTAAATATTATTAAAATCCTTTGCTAAGTATTTACAGTATTTTTGCTCAATGATTTTTCGATTTTACCTTAATCTAAAATCGACAACAAATTCCATCAAAGGAATTTTTGATGTGGAATAATTCGAAATGGATGAGTATGGTAATAGTGGATCAAAACAGTGAATTGAATTGTTTTCGACTTATTACATATTATTACGCAAAAAATGAAGAAAATACTAAATATGATTATATTTTCTGATATGATTTTTGCAATAACATAATACGTATATGTATTTCGTATTACTTAGGATAGAGAATGAATGTGTTTGTAATAAGTAATATATTAAAATGAGTTTAAAAACAAACTCTTTAGTATTATGGCCAAATTCGAAAAATTGGGAGTAATATAGAGCCATGTTTTTGATGCGTATTATACCAATTTGACATGCTATACAATTGGACTTCAACAAGGAAATGTCCATGAATACGAAAGAGATACGCAATATTGGAAGCGAATGTGATGGTGCATTAAACACCATCTGTGAACCGGAAGTAACAATTTCCCTAACCGGAAACAATCAGCAGAGGTCCGATAACGAGTTGACGCCGTTTTTGAAATGGAATATCGAATCTGCATATTCGATTAGTGTGGTATATTTACGTTCGCGGCCATACGGTGTACATCGTTATGGTTCATATTTGCGCGTTTATGCAAAGAATACGTCAAATGGATTTTAATGACTACAATTATTTCCTGAGGGTACATTTGTACAATTATCATCAGCGCGCGTTTTATACCTCTGCAATTATGGTGATACAGACAAAAGATTTTTTTTTTAAACAAAACATTATGTAATTTACTAGAATACGTCACAAATATTAATTATGGAAACGTCCTTTTTAAAGAAAAATTATACTACTACTACATATATATGCCAAAGTTAAGGATTGGTACTTATGTACATAGTATCTTTCAAATACTTTCATTATTTATATAGGGAGGCTAAGCATCTTATATGTATGTAAGCGCTCTATAGCCTAAATGGTAAAATTATGAAACTTTAAGCTTAAGATTTGTAAAATCAGATTTCAATACACTGCAATGTTTTCATATACGAAAAAACATAGTAATTAAACGGGAAATGCGACTTTCTTGTAATAATTATCTCGCAAGATTGTACCCAGGGTAATGTTTAAGGTTCAACACCCTTATTTACTAAATCTCATTTAGAACGACAGAGGGGTGCCTACCTATAAGCGTTTCAATAACGATTTATGGACAAAGTAATAAAGATTCCGTCAATCACATTACATGCATCTTTAATCTGTAACACCCTAATCTATATTCTTGTTCAATTTCGCTACCTAAGTGATTTGATGGCATCCTTAAGTTTTAGTACAATACATCCTGATTGAAATAATCATAATCACAAATGAATTATTATTTTGCAATAATAATATATAGATTATTTTCAAGTTTTTGCACTTTAATAAACGAGACGGTATCGTCATGTTGAAAGAAAGTCGTATTAAAGATTGACGACAAAAATTCACGTAAATAAGAGTATGCGAAATAAGTAGAAAGTACATATTATTGAGAGTGCAAGAAAACAAAGTTGTGAGCAAGCAGAATAGACGAGCATGTATGAAGAATTTATATAAAAATTGTGAAAAATTATCTAAATAGAGGAAAAAACTTGAATTGAAATTGGTGAAATCGTATAATTAAATGATAGAATAGTGAAATATTGCACTCTTTAATACCAATTCTAAGCATAGTCGACATATTTGCAATTATATAAATGTACATATGTTTGTATTCACATACATATGTCAAATTTATAATAGCAATTAATGGGCGATGAAGAGAACAACAATAGTAGAGAATTCTAACAACAATAGGTATAGGTCGATCTAAGTAGATCATGAGCACTTCGTGCTGTATAGCAACAGAGAAACAACGCAACAACAGAAAACAACCGCAACCAGCTTGATTGATTGATGTTTTACTGCATTTCCGCCGAACTGTATAGAACAAAAATACAAAACCAAGAAAGCAGAATGCTACCCTTTTTAAATGATTGTGAATGCCAGACGAAAGGTACAGTCGCCGATAAAATAGCAGTACGTTTCGTAGTATCACATCTATAATGCAAAACACGGCACATCTATACACGAGCACATGTACATACACATATATACAACAAGTAATGATTTAGCATGACGTCATCAAGCGGTTAAATGTGATTGGTAGCGGTAGACCATAAAAGAAATATCCGTTTAGTTTCATTAAATATTTATCAACGTTTATACATTACATTCAACATTTATAAACACCAAACAGTTATTAATTCAAATTCAAAATTATGTAAATACTTTTAATATTTTGCTATTGTTATCGTTTGCGTTAACGCTCCCTTATTGGGTAGACTGATAACGTTCGTAATTCATGATAGGTTGATGTAATATCGAATAGAATGTTGGTGCGCAACATATTTTTGCATATGTAAACAAAACAAAATATTACACAAAACGCGCGTGCATATTATGATTTGAATCAATTAACCTCTAAATTATCAATTTAACCCGAACAATACAACGTAATCACCAGTAATAACAACCGAATTGTACGATATCGGTAAGTTCACACGAAAAGCACAGCTTAGATGAATAATAAATATTATTTAAAATTACATTAACTCACCCAATCATTATAAGCCACTGTCGGGATGAATCGTTGCCAATTCACGTACAAGCACAAACACACGAATGCCTTTAAATGATTAAAAGTTATTTATACATAAAGCACTTTAAATACATAAATGTCACAATAAATAAACACGCCGATTGCTAACAAGTGGTCGCTGCAAATGGCGGCTGATCACTGGAGCACAAAACAAATACAATTTAAACGTTTAAACGCAAGTATACACGCATGTTAATCGTCGCGCTTTGGTATAAAAATCTATAAAAAATACTATTCGGTTATTGTTTACCGTGGTGTTTTGGTCCGATACACTGTGTAGCCACATTGGTCCGCTAGAAAAAAAAACCGTCTGTCACTATCATGTGTCACTTGGGCGTGCATTTGCTCGCCCGATAAATAGGCACGCCGCAATACCGACACGGTCGCCCGTTGCCGCTTGCCGCGAATTCACACCACTTACGAAACGCATCCATAATTTCATTCGATTTACTCTCATCTAAATTAGATTATGCATATCAATATTTGATTTAGCCTTTTTTGCGCACGCTGAATTCATATTTTATGTGAAACCAATTAGAAATTTAATCTATCTATGAAAACTTTCGGTTTTAATTTATTTTTATTAGTATACTCATATTAGTATGTGTATTCATAAAATGCTCGTAATATTTATATAGAGTCTATTTTTATACAAAAGTACATTAGTTATTAAATTTTATGATCGTTTTCTATTTATTTTATTATTTATATACTAGCAAATACTCGTCAAATATTATCAAATCTCGACAACAAATGCGTAATAATTAAAATAGTGTTTCCTTAAAAGAAATATCCGCAGTGTTCTGTCTAATTTGTTTAAATAAGAGGGATACAATAATGATTGCATTTTGTATTTAAATACCCCTCCTATCTAAACAAAAAACGTATAAGAAATTTCGGTTCAGTTCCTTATCATTTAAAATAATATATTTTGTACAATTTGTCAAATTATTTTTATTCTTAATATATGATCTTATAAGTATGTTAATTTTAATTGGTTTTTATTATTGTGTTACAAATATTGAAAAAGGGCAACAAAATTGGGATTTTTTAATGCAATCCGCCGTGTTTGTAGGTTGATTTGGTTGCTATAGCTGTAATATTTTCAATTATATTAAGCAATTACAAGGAACATTATATTATGATTAAGCGCTTTTTATTTTATTATTTAGCTTTTAAAAAGAGGTATTCTTACGATACCTGATTACAGCCCTGACGTTATTCATAGAAAATCACGTCCTCAAATTTATAGAATATAACATAGAAATGTTTTGAAACTGTACTTAAATTATCATGTTATAGAGGAATATTTTTAAGTGTTTCTGCAGATGTGGAACTCTTCATTGTTATAAAAATTATAATCTAATAAGTACTTAGCGACGTGCACAAATAATGTCTTTTAGTTTATTGGTTCACACCATCTTATTTTAGCAGTTGTACATTACGCACGCATCTCATTCAAACAAACCGATATTTATACAAATGAGGCTTTGTTCTCTTTGGATATGTAACACGCAACCATTATTTATTGATATGTAGTCTACAAATCAATAAATAATGCTTAGAATAGTGCGAAAAGTTGCATATACGTTTGCAATATTATTACTTATATTGCATCTATTGTTCTTTAATCTATTGTCTTGATACCAGGAAAAATATATATTTCAAATACAAATATCTAACAATCAACGTAATAAAAGCTTAATCATTTATGTAATGAATACTATTAGATTTTTTAAACGCAGTAATAAGTAATATAAACGTAAAGAGAATCAATCTCGAGATTTTAACAGAAATACACCCTTTGAACTCTGAATCGAGTTATTTTGGAAAGACGTCTATTCGCAAGAAAACCTCTTAGATTTAAAGAAGAATATTCAAACTGAAAGTTTATGTTTTATCTAGTAATTTTTACGATTTCTGCAATAACTCCAAAACGGCTCCAGTCACATGAAATATCGCTTCTAAAGTGACAGACATTAATATCTTATTAAATAAATAATATATGTTACGTTTCAAAAGTTTCTTCAAAAGTGTACGAGTTACAAGAAAATTGCAATTGTTAAATTTTTTAAAAGTTTTAACTTTTAATATGACGCCAGCGAACGCGCATTCGAGCTTTATTTGTGGATAAGCACTCTTCATTGGTCAGTTGTATATAAATAATAAGATATGAACAGACATATTTTTAATCTGTATGAGCGTAAACATAACCTATGCCCGCTAAAAATTTGAACAGTAGCAAGCAAAGTATCACGTAATTTTAATGGGTTGCTATAATGGTTTTTTAATAGCTTATGAAAAGTATACAAGCATACAAAGCATCCAGTTCCAATAATAGCAATTATAGTTTCACAAAACAACGGTTCACAATCCTGTACTCTACAAACCTGACATAAAATTACATTAACTACGCTCAAAAAAGTAGTTCGCTGCTGCAGAACAAAGTTCATAATAAATTTGCATTTCAAATAATTTTTTAAGAATAATTTCTAATCAAATTTAAATATTGAAGATAACAATGAGGCTAATACAGTAATTTTTAAATTATACACATTTTATGCAATATTGCCAAATGCTATTGCATATAAAATTATTCGGAGATTTTTGAAAACTTGAGATGTAAGTAAGTATATTAATATGAATGCAGTTGAAAATTTACAATAAAATAATACAATTAACTAAAACAACGTATTTATTGCTGACAATGGATGAAATTTACAATAAGCACATAACATACACATGATTTAAATTTAAATCGAAATAAATAATTTCTCGTACAACATCGTACAAATTCGTTACTGTCCGTCCTCTTTGTTGTATCGCCAACGCCACCAAGCAACTTTCATACGATCCCAAATATTATCAAAACTAAACAGAAAATCAAATAAATCTCTAGACTAGACTATCTATGTAGACAATTGCTATACCTGTCCATAGCTGGTCTGACGTCGAGCAGTGCAAATTTATGCTTTTCATCAACAGCACCACCATCATAATAATCGATAATATACCGCACTTCTTTACCGCATCGATCTACAATCCAATCATGTCTGTCAAATGGTAATTCGTAACCCATCATATTACGAATTCTAGCTCTCGGACTATACTGTGTTGCTTTACCACCAAAGCTCTTTAACCTAGAAAACAGTTTTAAAAGATTTATAAGATTAATGAAGTTAATATTAATAGTACTTTGGATCGCCACATTCTTTGGCGTGTAAAGCTTCCCATTTCAGTACTTCTAGCCAAGCTTGTTCGTTATTGGCGTTGTGAATTTTAATAATGTCGTCCATGTCTTTTGGTTTTAAGTCATCATCTTTCCAACGCCAACCTTTGCGTAGCATTGCATTCCAAAACATCTAAAATTGTTGATTTTTAATTAAATATACCAATGATGTACTAATTTTCGATCATACTTGTTGACTAGGATACACCCAAAAATCTACAGACCCATCTTCAGTGACTTTTGGTATTGTTGATACTTGACGAGAAACTGGTAACGGAAATGGTTGATCTGGCGCTGGTTTTTGATTTGGTGCCGGCATCTATAATTTTCAAATAGTTATATGAAATTACAACAGTTTAACACCTAACAGATTTAAAATTGTGTGTGTGGGAGCATAATTTACCAAATTTCAAAATTAGTATTACCATATTAAGAGGATTGATGTTATCATGTTGCACTGGACATTCGGATTTTTTGGCTGTTTGATGCATGGGACATTCTGGTGGAATATCTTGATTTGAATAACCTCTCATGTACATTGAATGATCTTTGGGTAATTTATTCTGTTCCTCGAATTTATGAGGATGTACTATTTGCGTCGCTGCCATATCGGCGGCAGATACAGTATTACCCATGATTTATTAAGCCTTATAGAAAAAAGTATGATTTTTAGGTTAGGTCGTCATTATGCAATCTATAATCAAACGATAATATAATTTATGTATCTGGAACTACCTTTTTTCGTATTAAAATTCACAAAATTTCTTTAAACATCGCGAAACGTTTTATTCATAGCCAATATATTGTAAGCTTGGACAGCTAAATTTTGCCTGTTTTATAGCAAAATTAGAGATGGAAATTAGTTTTATGTTATGATTGGTTATGGTTAGTTTAGTCAGAAAGAAATCAATAGATGTCTCTAGGAAACTAATATTAATGCATGGGCACACATTTAAAAATAACTTTTTGTCTTTCCGTGATAAACCAAACAAATATATATTTAAAAATTTGAATCGTTATATCCCTACATCATTTATTTGTATGGTTTTTTTTTTAAATATATTTATATTGATAGATTTAGATTAGTTTATTTGGGAAATCCAAGCTCATGGTGTAATATGTTGTGCTTTAGAAATATGAATCCAAAGCTAACTTCAGTATTAATCATATATTCCAAGGCCACCCCCGGCCCGTTGTCATTTTTCATCCTTTGAGCAAAATAAGTTTTATTTTAAATTTCCGTTGTTTTTTCTTAATATGTTCTTAAATAACAAATAAGTACTTAAATATTTAATTTTGTGTTGTGAATCGAGTGAATTTGTATTTATGAGTTGAAAAATTATTCCATTTTTGGAATGTTATTTGGCCCTTAACACAAAGGTAAGGTCAAGGTTCTGTTATTTTTGCATTGCCGGTTATAATTGAGATGTGTTGTGTCTAATTATCGATTAGTTATAAATTAGTTTGTTATGTGTCGGTTCATTAGTGATTCCCTAACCTAATTAATTAGAACAATGTTGTGAATTGTCATTATACATATTGTTTTAAAAATTATTACAATTCGCACATATCAACTATATTCTAGCTATAAAGTAGTTATGTTTTTCGATATCATTATAGTGGTTTGTGAAAGGTAATTTTTGGCAATTTTAGCAATATGGTTGTTCGTACAAATATTCGTCGTAATGTTCGAATACTATTGGTTGGAGAGCGCGGTGTTGGGAAAACATCACTTATATTGTCACTAGTAAGTGAAGAGTTTCCTGAGTATGTACCACCGAAAGCAGAAGAAATCACAATACCAGCTGACGTGACGCCGGAACAAGTACCAACGAACATCGTAGATTATTCGACAGTCGAACAAACCGATGAGAATCTAGCGGATGAAATCCAAAGAGCTAATGTTGTGTGTGTTGTGTACGCGGTTGATGATGAAGAGAGCATGGAACAAATCACTACTTATTGGCTACCGTTAATAAGAGAATGCCATCCTGATAATCATTGTCCTGTTGTTTTGGTTGGAAATAAAATCGATCTAGTTGAATATTCTACTATTGATGTAAATATATTTTATTGATTTTTTTTGTCAAATACATACATTTTTTGCAAGAAGTGTATTTTTGAAAATATTTTAATTGTAGGATGTTTTACCAATGATGGAGAATTATCCAGAAATCGAAAGTTGTATAGAATGTTCGGCAAAAACACTTAAAAATATTTCAGAAATGTTTTATTATGCACAAAAAGCAGTATTACACCCGACAGCTCCGTTATATATAGTCGAAAAACAGGATGTAAGCTGAACTGAATTATTTCATATTTATTTAGAAGAATTTTAATTTTTTCTTTTTACTTTTAGCTAACTGATGCATGTAAACACGCTTTGATAAGAATATTCAAAGTATGCGATATCGATTGCGACGGTCTTCTCAACGATACTGAGTTGAATAATTTCCAAAGGTGCTGCTTCAATGCACCATTACAACCGCAGGTGCTAGACGACGTCAAGGCGGTGCTACGAAAAAATGTTGAAGATGGCATATGCTTAAATTCCGTCACACTAAAAGGATTCTTATTTTTACACAGTTTGTTTATACAACGCGGTCGAAATGAAACGACTTGGGCTGTTTTACGGAAATTTGGCTACAATGACAGTCTAAATATGTCCAAAGAGTATTTACGACCATCGTAAGTTTTGCTTTCAATCAAAAAACATGCCAAAAATAGTCAAACTCGATTCACATTTTTGCTAAAATTTATTTATATAATATAAAATGTATGAATGTACGTTAAAACAATTAATGTATTCTCTTTAGATTACGAGTTCCATCTGGTTGCACAACAGAACTATCACACAAAGGTCAACACTTTCTGACGCATTTATTCGAACGGCATGATAAAGACAGAGATGGAGCGTTGTCGCCTAAAGAACTTGAGGACTTGTTCTCAACGTGTCCAATGATCCCATGGGGACCGGACGTAAACGCTTCAGTAGTCACAAACGAACGGGGTTGGCTCACGTATCAAGGATATATGTGCCAATGGGCCTTCATGACTCTAATGGACGTACATAGAACATTGGAATATTTCGCATATCTTGGTTATAATATTTATGAAAATGAAAGCCAAGTCTCATCAGTTACTGGTACTTCTATACATATATAACCTCACTTATTATTTTATATCGTTTTTGGTGTATTAAAAGAACTAATTTAATGTTTAATATACTTTTTTTTTAATTTCTAAAAAAAAATAAATAACTATATACATAATTTTGTTTAGTAACAAGGGAGAAGAAATTGGATATGGCCAAAAAGCAATCTAGTCGAAATGTATATCAGTGTAATGTAATTGGACCAACAGGTTCTGGAAAAACATCATTTTGTCGAAGCTTCATCAGAAATGTGGTTGATGTGTGTATATTATTAATTTTTGTTGTTGTAATATGATATATCTACTTTGTAATTTTACTTCAGATTTTACCGACGGCGGAAATAGCAGGTAACCCAACGTTTGTAGTAAATGCAGTTCAAGTTTATGGTCAAGATAAAATTATGGTGCTACGTGAAATTGATATAAAAAAAGTGTCTGATCCGTTATTGCCGCATGAAGTGCAATGTGATGTTGCATGTTTATTGTATGATTCCAGCAATGAAAAATCATTTGAATATGCAGCAAGAATATACATAGTAAGTTTAAATATAACCTAAATATTCTTAAGTTAACTACTAAAATTTGTATACAATAATATATAATTGCTTATTATTGTATTATTTTCAGAAATATTTTGCGGAGAGTAAAATCCCTGTTCTAATTGTGTCAAATAAAAGCGATATTGAGGAAGTACGGCAAGAATACTTACTACAACCAAAATCATTTTGCACTAAATATAAAATTCTTCCACCGCATCCTTTTAGTTCAAAAGGACATTTGCGGAAAGATGTATTTGTAAAAATTGCAACTATGGCAGCTTTTCCGTAAGTTTCATTTATAATTTATATCGTATTTTTATATTTTAATTACCAAGCGCGATTAGTTTACATGTATGCTATAAAATTGACATTCATATAGGAGATCTGTTATAATCGCTATTATATATGTAAACAATCAATTTTACTGATTACTGTTTACCTAAATGTACTATTATAAATAATTCTGTTTTGTTTGCAATCACAAATAAATAAAGAGCTAGTCTTTTTGTTGGAAGATGTACCAACGCAATGTATTAAATTGTTGATGGTTACGAATTTAATCACAAATAAGTTTATAACAATGAAAGCGATTACAGTATGATCATGTATAGTTTGGTAAAACAAACTAATGTCAACAATTTTGTTATGTAGCCGATTCCAGGCTGCCTGGATAATATTTTACAAGCACAGGTTCGTAGAAATCTTTAACACGTTCCTGGTAACTAATTACTATCACTTGTAAATAAAAGTCAGTCACAGATAGAATAAGTAACTTGTTATTGCAATTGCAAGGAACGTGTTAATTGTTTGTGAAAGAGAAAAGACGAAGTACACTTGTAATATTCTTTTTGGTCTTTTTGTTGTTGGCGTTCATCTGTATTCTCTCCATGTTTTTGACCCGTTTTTTGGGTTTAGGTGTTTCAAGTGTCCCGAAATACTGCATTGTTTTTTTTTTAATTTTGTTTGTTTGCAGTCCCCTGCGCCGAATGGTGCATATGTTACTGTTACGACCAAAACCATCGGAATGGTTCAGTTCATTCTACAGGTCCATACTATTATTATTATCATTTTGAATGTTTATGTTTTAGCACTTGTTTTCTTTTATTTCTTAATTGTGGTTAAGTGTTATGGCATTGTTAAGAATTACTGTTTCTGCGTTAGATATTTTTATCGTATTTTAAATTATTTTTTACATCGGACTTTGCTGTACAATACGAATTATATTATACGATTATACGTAGGTCTTTTCAAGTCTCGATCTCAAGTATAAATAATATTTTTAACAGTGCCATATATTTCATTTTCGTAACAGAAATAATGCATGTACTGTCGGAGCATATTATTGTTTAGCATGTTTTTTTAGAATAATTTGGTTCACTATTTTATGTTTTTATTTCATAATTAACTGTTCTAGAATCAACTGCCTGTGATTTGCACTCTCATTTAATTGAATTTGTATCGAAAAGGCTTTCGTTACTTTTTGATCATATCTAAATTTAATATATTTTTATTCAAAAAAATCTAAAGTTTACATATGTAAAATATAGTTATTATAGGTGGTATTTTTATAATTTATATTCAGTTAGGAAAATCAAATCAAATAAAAACTGAAGCTGTCCATTTTATTTGTAAATTGTTTAACAAATATATTATTATTTCCGATACAAATTCAATAAGTAATACACCTGTGTGACATTAGACTATAAATAAGCTTGTTTATTTGTAAATAACGATATTAGATCTGTACTGCACGACTTGACATTAAATTACGGACTATAAGTGGTAGTATAATACGATTTTTGTGTATGTTTTAGACACCTGCGACAATTTGGTTTGGTTCCCGGTGATTCAACTGTATGGTGGAAGGCAGGATTAGGTTTAGTGGCAGCGACAGCTGTTGGTTTCATTGTAGTTAGAGTGTTAAACACTGATAAAATCAGATAATTATTTTTTATCGTTCAATTAAAGTGAACATTGTATAATAGCGATTTGTTTTTTTTTTTCATATTACATAAACGATAAGATGTAACAGAATTATATTGTCTTATTGTCCGTTTTTTTTGAGTTGATATTTCATGAAATAAATTCTAAAATATTAGATTATGTCAGCGAGTTTTTCTTTTAAAATGTTATATAGAATATCAATTATGATTTATTTATTTTTTTAACAGCTTGCACATACAAGATTGATGTTACGTTTCGTCTTTCTTTCCCTTACTCTCAATGCATAACTTCAATTATTGAGCGGTAAAGTGTAAAGTTATCACGAAACATTATTCTTTTATGTTCTTTTATAGTATCTTAAAGTAGTTTATGCAAATTATTTTCTGTATTATAAATTCTGTTGCGTTATATAATAAAACCAATTATTTATTTTATTTACTCAATTATTAAAATTACATAAATAAAAACTAAAATATGCAAATAAAAATGTTTTCACTATTTCTGATAAATTTTATTAACTTTTATTTACTTGTTTACAATTTTAGATACTTTATTACTATTCTTCGGTAGATTTTAATTATATATTCGTTACAGTAATTGTCTATAAACGTTGGTCTATGATCGTATGTACCATTATGAAAATATACCTTCTTAAATATACTTTGAAAAATCGTATTAAATGGATATAAAGTATATTATTTAGCTAAATGCCGATAGTGAATAAATATAATTTGCAATTTTTATGATGAAGTAAAACGAGTGAATATTATTAAACATTCTTTATTTATTAAAAAGCAATTATATCACAAAATATGACAGTTACAGAAACAATAATTATTAATATAGGACAAGAAGTAATACCATTACAAATAGTAATATAAAATTAGTATTTCGGTTAATTGACTTTAACATTTTGTCAGTTATACATTAGATATATACTCTTTTTATTGTCATAAAATTTCTAATAGAATTTTGTCTTGTTTGATCATTACAGAAATAATAATATATTTTTATAAAATATAGCTGGTTTATACAAATAAGTACGGAGATAAAATATTTGGTGCAAGTAAAAAGTAGTTTTGCCTCGTAGAGACTTACAATAAAAAAGGTACTTTGATTAAAGATGATTGACTAAATGTTTGACTGTATTATGGAACAATAATTTCCAAACAGCCAGCACCAGAATAAGAATACAAGATTGCACATCATACTATCGCATACAATATTTTACAATTATTCATACATATGCAGACATACAATTCTATTTATACAATTACATTATTTTATTTATTTATTTATATATATATATTATATCTATAGTCTTATTTGTAAATTAATGGGATCATATCCTCCAATGGCTCAGACATTTGCTTGGTAAAAACAAACATTGCATGTTAGAAAAAGAATGCTATACAGGATTGCACATATAAAGAAAAAATAATAAAATAAAAATAAAACAGAATCAAGGGTCGCAAGAAGAATGAAAATTTCACTTAGAAATGACTATTATAGATATTAAAGAAGAACCCAACACCTATGCAATGAATTAAACCCTTGCCTGCAATAATACGTTGCTAAATAAAAATTACAAGCCAACGGAGGAGATGTCGTTATGAAATATATTTCAAATTGTATAAAAACAGATTTCAAATATATTTCTTACAAATTTTTTTTTTTTACTATTTACATATTCTACAATGATTGTATTTATTTATTGCAAGTAGTTAATTTCTTCGAGTGAGCAGCGTTTTGTTTAAATCACTAAACAACAAATTTCAATAATCATTTTAGAACATTCACATTTTGATTTAATTTATAAATATTTCATTTTAGTTGAGTATTTAGTCTTTCAAAATGAAAGTCGAGTTTAATTTAATAACTGCTGACTATAGTGATTCGTGTTGAGTTATTTTTGAAATATTTATAAAGAAAAGAAATTATTAAAACTATTCGTTTCACATTCAGTTACGAACGGCTTTCGAGAACTCAATTGAGGTAGTCTGGTGACGGCTCGGCCATGGGCTCCGGTGTGGTAAATAGGGGATTCGGAAATTCTGGCGGATGAGGCAGTGGGCCTGAGGCGTTTGGTCTACGACGGTATGCCATCAACCAACAGGATACAGCTATTGCTACAGCTACAAGCGCCAGTAAGGCAGTGATTACAAGTGCTATGATGAATCCTATCATAGACACGCAGATATCTTCTACTCGTTGTACATCCGGAGCTGAAAAACAAAGTCAGTATAAGTATTATAGAACTTTGTGTATGTTTGTGTATATACCTTCAGTTGGATCGATGAACCGTTCTTCGCGTCTTTCAAATGTCAAGATTGCATTTGATTCTATGGTGATTTCTTCACGAAGTTGACCACTTAGCAAATCGCCTGTTACTGCTAAATCGGTGTTGTTGTCATTGTCTTCAGCTGCACGCTTTCTTCTTCCATAAGCGTTATATCCGCGGCAATTGACCTGTGGAAACATTATTGTACATAATTTGATTAAAAAAAAAATAATAAACTGAAATCCAATTTCTACATAGTATGTTGAAGTTAAAATAAAAATTACATGTTTGTACTTTACATATGACAGTTAAGCGTCTTATATACATACCGGTTGACATGTTCCAAAGCATACACGAATATTACATTGGAATCGAATATTGTCACTGCTTGGGAATTTGAAGGCATTGAAACTAGCTAATAGTGACTGAGTATCTGCATGGTATTGCCATTCGCCAAATATCGATGGATCTGTTGCGCAACCATTTTCATCTGTGACCGTGTACTCATTTTCCACTTTATCTTCCATTGTTTTGGCTACACAACTTCTAGCGAAACCACCATAAATGCTCGATGGTTGAACATCTACTTGGAGCATCAAATTATCACCGATTTCAGCTGAGTTAATTTCTTGACCGGTTTGTGTTACTATCTTCATTAGACATGTGGGTGGTGGACCGGTGTTTGCTATTGTACCCGCTGTTGTTAACATCGATACATTAAAGCCTAGAGTAACATTCTGTTCCCCAGTTTGGTACAGACATTTGATGTGATATGCCTGAGCTTTGTATGTCACAAGCTTGGGATGTTTTTGGATGACCAAAACGAAACTTGCTTCACCCTATTCATGTAAAAAAATCATGCTTCAATTATTATTGCACGCAACAAATGTTAAATATTTGTAGATTACTTTATTGATTACATGTGAGATATTGTATTATTATATGTAAAATCCGAAATTTTTTAATGTAGTTCAACAAAAGAAGAAGTTAGAATATTGTTAGAGATACTTACATTTACGTGAATTAAGCCACAGTTTCCGAAATTAACTTTGAATAATTCGGTATTCGGCATAGAATCAACAGGTAGTGAAACAACACGTCGACATTTTTCATCCTTACTATGTCCTTTCACGTATAAGACACCGTTGAATCCTTGTTCAGCAATATGTATTTCAACTTGTACACCATCGGATAAACAGCTCACAACAATATCTGGTTTCGGGAACACCGTTCGGAATTTATTGCAAATAATATTTGGATCACCGGTGGTTCCAGTTAAGCACTGGCATACACCTTCATGATTTGTTGCGTTACAGAATGCGTCGATGCCGCATTTCTTTGTGGCGCATGGATCTGCACAAGTCTTTGATTGTAGATCGCAGTACTTGTGATCTGCGCAGTCATCATTGGATTCACATTCTGGTCCAATTGCTGGTATACAGTTACCACGGATGTCTAAACGATAACCGAATTCTGTTGGACAGACGCACATACCGCGTGCATCAATGATCATACCGCGTTCCAAAGCACAAACACAACGGCCGCGTTCGTCGATCTTCAATCCTTTCTCGGGTAAACATGGTATACATTCGTCATTTTCGTTGAGGGCTGTATTTATTGGACATACGCAATTTCCATTTTCGTCACTGATATAGCCTTTATCGATTTGGCATGATGATGCTGAACATAAATTAAATTTTATATATAATTAATAGATATTATTTATGGTTCCAATTAAGTGACATTAATTAAAATCAAAGCTATTGAAAAATGTCCGAAGAGGTCAATAATTAAGGTCGCTTAAAAAAGTGTTCATGTAGTTTCCTTATTTTAATAATTCATTTGGTTTCTAAAGTGATAATTGTAATTAAGAATATTCAAAAAGATAATGGTGACTTTATTTTTCCACTTACTTTTATCGCATTGTACAGCTGCGTTTCCTTGATAACCAGGTTTGCATGCACAAATCATAGTTCGAACTGGCAATGTGTCCAATACTTTGCAATTAGCATTCACACCACAAGGTGTAGCATCTTCACATGGATTTATACATTCACCTTCTATACAAGCCTTCTGCGACGGGCAATCAATATCACCGGAACATTTTTCTTCTAGTTTCTTGCATTTGGTGCCTTTATCTCCAATATAACCAGGTGGACATACACAATTTACTTTGTGATTGTAAATTTTGCATTCAGATGATGATGCACAAGGGTTTGAACCATCACATGGATTCTCACACTTGTTATTGATGCAAGCTCTATTTGATGGACATTCAGAGTCTGATCTACAACCTAAGAGAATACATGCAATATTTGGATTGCCCATAAGACCTAGTGGACATTCGCAGACAGCTCGGTGATTGGAACCGTAGCAGTTAGCTTTTGTGCCACACGATGAATCGTTTGGTTTACAAACTGGAAGACATTGGCGATTGATACAGGAGTGTTGTCCAGAACAGTCATCATCGACGCGACATCCAATCTTAATACATTGAATTTCTGGATTTCCGTCATAGCCTTGTTTGCACGTGCAAACAGGTCTGTGATCTTTAATGCGACAGTCAGCGTTCAAACCACAGTTGCATGGGTCCTTACATATACCACGATCGCATGATTTATCCGTTGGACAATCAGCATCAGATACACAACCACCAATCTCCTTTATGGGAGTTGTTGGTTGACATGTACCACTACCACTGCTGATATACCCACTTGGACAAATACAAACCATCGTTCGCACAGGTAATGATCCGACAACTTGGCACTCAGATGGCCGACGGCATGGTTCTAAGACAGTGCACGGGTTTTGGCATTTGTTGTTTAAGCAGGCTAAATGGGATGAGCAATCACCATCTTTCCGGCATTCTGGTTGAATTTCGCGATGACAATCTATATATGGATTGCCAATGTAACCTGGTGGACAGCGGCATAGTGCCATGTAATTTTGTACTTGGCATTGCGCTTTAGGTGAGCATGGATTATCGTAAATGCACGGACTGATACATTGTGCATTAATACATTGCCTATCACTTGGACAATCACTGTTACTTCGGCATCCAACGACAAGACATCTATCATACGGATTTCCTCTGTAGCCACTCATGCAGCGGCATTCGGCTCTGTTACCGTAAACATGACATTCCGAATTAACTCCACATGGATCATTTATTAGGCACGGATTTACACAGTTTGCGTTGATACAAGCTTTACCCGAATCACATTCGGAATCAGCTCGACAACCCACAGTATGACACGCTATATTTGGATTGCCTTCATAGCCCTTTTCACAAGAACAAATTGGTCGATGGTTCTGAACGAGACAAGCTGCGTTCGTACCACAGTTGCACGGGTTTCGGCAAAGTCGATTAATGCATGCTTCATTGCTGGGACAATCGTTATCAGCCACACAACCAGGGGGAACAGGTACCAATACTGGTCGGCATTCACCATCACTATTGGATACCCAACCATCTGGACATGTGCAGATCATTGTTCTTACAGGTATAGTGTCTAATACACTACATTGTGCGGATGCTGAGCACGGTGACAATGACCTGCATGGATCAACACACGTTTCTCTGATACATGCGAGTTTGCTTGGACAATCCACGTCATTTCGACATTCCGGTTGCCCATGTACAGGTGTTGGTGGCAAACAATATGCAATTGGATTTCCTTCTGGTAAGTTTTCGGGACACAAACAAGCTGCAGCATGATTTTGTGCGAAACAAATAGCGTTTTGAGCGCATGGTGGATTAGCGATGTTAGAACATGGATTAACGCAACGGTTTTCCATACATGTTCGGTCATTTGGACAGTCGGTATTTACACGGCATTCAACACGCTCACATCGGTAGAACGGATTACCCGAATAACCAGATGGACATTTGCATGTTGCTCGATGGTTATCACCATAGCATTCAGCATTTGTTGCACACGAATCGCCCAAAATACATGGATTTACACATTGTCCGTTGTAACATTGCTGATCATTGTTACATTCGTGGTCTAATTGACAGCCCACTATTAAATGAGAAAGTAATTTTAAAACAATGTTGAATAAATCATGTATTCAATTCTTTCATTTTAGGCATTAAATAAATTAAATAATAACAAAATAAGAATAAAATAAAAATATTTACGTGAAACATGGTCTGAATTTTATTAGTTAATATAGAACTAGGCATATATTTGTAAAAAACGTAATATTTGAGGAATCTGTACTAATACTTATTATACTTGCGGAGATGTTAAACAGATAATATATTGAAAAAGAAATTTTATAATTGTCTAGAGAAAACTTACGTTTTACGCATCCAGTTTGTGGATTTCCAGAATATCCAGCTTTGCAGAAGCAAATCGGATAGTGATCGTTGACTTTACACTCAGAATTTGGACCACAGTTGCAAGGACTGATGCAAAGTTGATTAATACAAGACTCGGAACGTGTACATTCAGAGTTTGCAGAGCATCCAACTATTGCTCCAGTAGCTATAGGAAAATTAATATTCATTAAATGAAAATATTAAAAATGTGATTGTTGGTGCAAAAGAAATTAACTTACGTGGTACACATTCAATGTGTGGATTGCCAACGAATTCAGATGGACAGGTACAAATTGGTTTATGTTGATTTACATGACAGAACGCTCCTCTTGCGCATGAATTACTTTCCGTGCAAGGATTTAAGCAGCGGTCGTTTTTGCAGGATCTGTCGTACGGACAATCATCGTCTTTGTAGCATTCTACAGGCCGTGGTATGTATGGTGTTTTTGGAACTGTTGGCATGCATAAAAGAAAGGAGTTGTAATCGCCTGCCGAACATTTTTTTTAATGTGTACTCACCGTTTGTACATTCTGTATGAGGATTTCCAGTGTAGCCTGGGGCGCACGTGCATATAGCTTGATGAGAACGCGAATTACATTGTGCGTTAACACCACATAAATCTATTCTGCAAGCTTCTATACAATTTCCCCGTACACATTTATCTCTATCGGAGCAATCGGAATCAACTTGACATTGTGTCTCTAAAACAGCTGTAAAATAAAATTAATTAGATTTATTAAAATATCTAAATAGTTCTAAAATGTATTGGGTGGGTGAGCAACAAGAATTTTTGTTTCCTGCAATTTGAAATAGGGTGTACGTAAGGAGAAATTAGAATGAAAGGTAAAACGGTGAATTTCTTACTTATTGGTTTACAGATACCACTTTCATCAGTGACAGTATCCTTTGGACATTGACACATAACAGTTCGTAGTGGCAATGTATCCAAAACTCTACATTGTTGACTTGGGCTGCATATATCTCCTTTAGCGCATGGATTTTCACATCGAGCGTTAATGCATGCAAAACTAGATGGACAATCAGCATCGGCGCGGCATTCTGGCTTAGATTCGGGTTGTCTGAATAAAACACATTCAACGAATGGGTTGCCCGTTGTTCCCGGTGAACATGAACATTTTGGTTGATGCATTTGACCAACGCAGACAGCAGTATCTGCGCATGAGTCCTCATCACATACTGGTCTACACACTCGGTTAAGTCTATCGCACGCTTCATGATCAGCACAATCTTCATTGTATTGGCATACAACAGATATACAAGAAACCAATGGGTTGCCTTGCATACCGGCTGCACATATGCATTGGGCTCGATGTAACTGAACGATACATTGTGCGTTACGGCCACAGTGTGTTGATGAATCGCATGGGTCAAGACATTTCTCATTAATGCAAGCTTTGTCAAATGGACAGTCATTGTCTTTTTTACATTCCGCTGTAAAAATAAATAGAATAATTATGAAACATGGATTTCTATTTGCTTATATTTTGATTTATTAATGCATAGAACTGATATTGATTTACTTACGTTTATAGCATTGAATTTGTGGATTACCACCCCAACCATCTGGACATTGGCAAGTTGGCCTATGCGATACTGTATGGCATTCTGAATTTGATCCACATGGGTTGGCTACTGAGCACGGTACTTGGCATCTTTGATTTATACATGCTTTGTCATTAGCACATTCAGAATCAGAAGTGCATCCCACCGATATTGTTGATACTAGAAAATATATATAAATTAATGTGTGTGTGTGTGTGTGTGAGAGAGAGAGAGAGAGAGAGTACTCGGCAGTCAAAACTGCTGAAACTTTAAACTTAGGATTTTATAGGGCTTGTAAAAACATTTTTCTATTTTTGAAAATAATATTCAAACCGGAAGTTCATGTTTCCTTAAAGTTTTTGCAATATCTGGGAAATGGCGGCGCTCACAAGAAAAATAGTCACATTTAAAATGAAAGATATTAATACTTCATACAATTTTTGTTTGAATATTTTACTCAAAAAGTGAACCGGTTACAAGAAAAGTGCAACTGAAATTCTAAAATGTTCGTACATATAAGAAAGTCCTGTGCGGGGTATTACATATAACAAAATTCATATCTTTGTTATCAAATTCGAATGTATTATTTAATTAGAAATTAATGTTACCTTCATAGCAGTTAATAAATGGACTTCCTGTAAGACCAACGGGACAGTGACAAACTGCCCTGTGATTGATTGATCGGCATTCTGCTGTTGTGGCACACGGGTTACTGACGGTGCATGGATTTAGACACTGTCTATTTAGACAAGTATCGGAAGTAGGACAATCATCATTAGTTTTACATCCAGATTCTTCAGTTGGAACTATACACATTAAAAGAACGATTAAAACATTGTTAATATTTGAGTGTAGGTGTTAAATTCACTAATAATAAACTTATTATATATAAAAATATTATGTTGCTGTTTTGTGGAATTATAAAAGGATAAGGTAAGTTAATATTGTTAATACCTGAAACAAACAAAAACACATTTTATTAATATTATTAGCATTATATTGTTAGCCAAAAATAATACTTAGCCAAATTTTCAATAATAATTAATAACTTTGATTAAAATAAATATAACAAAGTTATATTATTATTTTTTAGAGGTCCATGATATTTCATGTTGTAATAACACTTACAGATGATTTATCAAAACAGTGTTGGTGTATTGTTATTATTAATGGGTAATTTGTAAGTTGATAATAATTTCAATTCAACATTTATGACATAATTTCGACTTTGGCAATGAATAAAAACAGATATAAGAAAATAAAACATTACCTAGTCGACATTGTATATCAGCATCTCCAACAAAACCTGGTAAGCACAGGCAAGACATTGTTCTAAGTGGTAAAGTGTCAACGACAGAACATTCTGCATTTACACCGCATGGTTTGGTTTCAACGCATGGATTCCTACAAACTCCACTGAAGCACGCTAACTTGCTGGCACAGTCAGAATCCATTTTACATTGTGCTGGTTGTTCTTGTCGCACTAAATAAGAGAATATTATTAATTTTTTAAACACTCAAAACGTTTTGTAGCCATTTTTAATGAGCAATAGCTGCTTCTTCACACGGCTTTAATACATTGGCAGCAAAATTAATTTCTTACCTAGAATGCATTCTGCATTTGGATTTCCTGAATATCCTGGTGGGCATGAACAAGCTGCTCTATGATTGTTGACATTGCAAATAGCACCATTTCCACAGTTGCATGGGTCTTCGCAGCGTTCATTGTGGCAAGCAAGATGGAACGGACATTCGTCATCGTGAACGCATTCTGGTCGAACACATTGAACATTCGAATCTCCTTTGTAGTTTTCTGGGCAATAGCAACGTGCACGGTGATTTGAATCAGCTCGACATAAAGCATTTACACCACACTGAGTGTACGAACAAGGATCCACACATTCTCGATTCACACATGCTTGAACTGGAGCACATTCTGAATCTGTTCGGCATCCAACTAAAAATAAAAATAATTTTAATATGAAATTACTGGAAATATTATAAGGAACCAAACTAACTAACTAATACAGCGCCAAAGCACAATTGCACCACTACAATTTAATAATAATAATAATCAACAATTAATTTCTAAATGCAATATTTTGGATAGTAAATATTTTTACCATAAATATTCTGATGAATGAAATTTATAAACTGTTGTAATGTGTAAAACAGTTTGGTACAAAGTAGCAAAATATATTCTATAAAAATGTAATATGTAACATACTTTCGAAGCAGGCACTTTGTGCATTTCCAGTGTATCCATCTCTGCATGTGCATAATGGTCTATGAAGTTGTACGCGGCATTCAGAATTTTGACCGCAAATATTTGGATTTTCAACACACGGATTTCTACATTGTTGATTTATGCATGATTTGTCGTTGGTGCATTCTGAATCTTGGACGCATTCTGGTTTAGGTACTGTTAAAAATAAAATAATATTTAGTTGTAGTTATTAACATAAATAACGGACAATATTACATATTGGTATTTTTTGAATTCTACATTGATCTTCGGGAGATCCAAAATAACCAGCAGGGCATTGACAAACAGCTTTATGGTTGACGACTTGACAAATTGCATTCACACCACATGCTCCAGCACATGGATCACGGCATTTTTGTGCGTAACATGCTTTGTCCCTAGGACAGTCTTGGTTGATAACACATTCTGGATAGGTGCAAACTCCTGCGCCATTTACCACGCGACATTGACCATTTATACCACATGGGGATGGTACGCACGGATCAGACTTTTCCACTAAAACAGAATGATAGCATTTTAAACAAGCTCAAATAAAATTATAATGTATAATTAAAGTAGTAGAGTAAATTGTTTTAAAACGATTAATGATGAAATAAAATAAGAAATTACCTGATTGTTCTATGCAAGCTGTGAATGGATTACCAACGGTTGGTGGTGGACAACTGCAAACCGGGCTATGGTTGATGACATTACATTGAGCACCAAAACCACATACTCCCGGACAAGGATCTATACACTTGGTGTTAGAACATGCCCGATTCAGTGGGCAATCAGCACTTATTGTGCACTCTGGTCGACAACCAGAACCATCCGGTGTTCCATGGAATCCAGGTAGACATTCGCACAAAGCATTTCCTGACGATGATCTACAAATTGTATTCAATCCACAGGGTGATTGGTCACATGGGTCTACACTATCTGGTTCTATAAATATAGATGCATAATGTTTAATCAATATTCCAAATAGAACTTATAAAATAGCAATTACATATTTTTTTCTATCATTGCTATGAGAGAATAATAGTGATGCATAAACAACAGAATGATTACATATATTTCATTTCATTCAAAACACTTACCTCGAATTGGAATTTCATAACACTGTCGGAATGCATCTCCTGAATAACCACCAGGGCAAGAACAAATCGGAATGTGATTGCTTACAGAGCAAATAGCTCCTAAGCCACATGTGCCTGGGCATGGATCTTGGCATTTGTTACGAATGCAAGCTTTATTCATTGGACAGTCGGAGTTTACAAGGCATTCAGGGCGACAGGTCTCGTATGGATTGCCATGATATTCTGGTAGGCATTCGCACACTGCATATATGTCTTCCACGCGACAATGAGCGTTTGAACCACATGGTGATGGATAACATGGATTAGTTGCAGTAACCGGCGCAATCGTTGTAGCTGAAAACATTTATAAAATTATAATTAGTAACATTTCTTATATGTGTTGCTATATTTTTAGTTTCATGCATTCGTGCAATATATACATGCAATATAACTAATTAGTATAAAACAGAAATAATAATGGTCTTCAAAAAAATCTCAAGGATCATAATATGCGTTTTTATTGGGTCAGCTATACAGATGAACCAATGAAAACGTATATTTTTGTCATTATCATTTCATTTGCAAAAAAGTACGTGAGTTTATCTCTTTGAAAATCATGCTAAAAACACCATGAATGGCGGATGTTTATTTATCTGCCATATAGCTTTTGCTAGATTTAATTTAAAAACAAAAATATATCAAATTGTAACATGAAGCTTCGATGAAAATATTATGATTGAATACTTTTACATTTTATTATTTTTATATGCTATATCTTTAAAAAATGAAGAGAAAGTTTGGAAAAAATAATTGCTGGTAGTATTGTATGTCGGTATAGATGTATCGTATATGTTGGTTAAAAGACATAATAATTTTTAAAAGTTCTCTAGTTAATGTTTCTCATAATTATAAATAGTCTATCATATGAAATTAGGGATATTGATAAAAACAATGTGTTTAGTTTTACTAAAATTTATTATGAGTTAGTAACTAGTTTCGCCACACAGTGGCATCTTCAGACTAGATAGTCTGAAGATGCCACTGTGTGGCGAAACTAGTTACTAACTCATAATAAATTTTAGTAAAACTAAACACATTGTTTTTATCAATATCCCTAATTTCATTATGGAGTTTTACAAAGTAACGGCCAACACCATCGAAGTCTATCATATATTTATATTTCTGTAAATGGGCATTAGTAGTACATATTTATTGAGGTCCAACTTATCCATATTAAAATGAGAAAATTCTTACGTGGTTTGATATGACAAATAGTGAACGGATCTCCAATAAAATCATCAGTACATATACAATTTGGAATATGTGTTACAACACGGCATTCGGCGTTCAAGCCGCATGAGCCCGGACAGGGGTCTGTGCATTTTTTGTTAATACACGCTAAATGATTGGAGCAATCTCCGTTGCTGATGCATTCTGGTCGACAATTTGGTGGGGAACCAATATAACCATTTCGACAAGAACAGGATGACCTGCTGTCAACAGTTACGGCACATTCAGAGTACGGGCCACACGGTGATGGTTGACAAGGATTATTCGGTGTTTCCGGTCTAATAACTGGTGTTTCAACTACAAAATATATATCAGTAATGGTTTGTTATGATAAATGAGATTTTGATTCGTACGTATTGGCTGACATCTTATGAATGGATCGCCGGTAAATCTGGCGGGGCAACTACATATTGGATTGTGGTTAACAACTTCACATCTAGCGCCTAGACCACATGTGCCAGGACATGGGTTTATACATTTTTGATTAACGCACGCTTGATTTAAAGAACATTCTGCGCTAATAACACACTCTGGTCTGCATGTAGGTGGTGTACCCGTATAACCAGGTACACATGTACAAACTGCTTGACTGTTTATTTCTCGACATTGACTGTAAGGACCACACGGCGATGGGTTGCAAGGATGCGAGATTACAGGTGCTGTGAAAATACGTAGCGTTTGAGAATATATCATAATTTTGTTTATAGTCTACTGTAACATACCAGGTATAGATTTACATTCTATAAACGCATTGCCTGTAAAATCTTGTGGACAGTTACACATTGGAATATGATTAACAACATTGCACTGCGCATTTAGGCCACAAATACCAGGACATGGATCCGTACATTTATTTCTAATACAAGCTTTGTTCTTTGGACAATCTGTGCTAATAACGCATTCTGGTCGGCAACCTGAGTAGGGATCACCTTGATATTCAAGCAGACAAGTACAATCTCCATTGTCACATTGAGCATTTGGACCACAAGGAGATGGATTGCAAAGGTCTTTTTCCTTAATAATCGCTGTAATAAAATGTATGAGCCACCGTGCTTATAACAATATGTTTAATGTTCTTACGTTCAATTGGTTTTGGATAACAATAAGTAAATGGATCGCCAGTATATTCTATAGGGCAGATGCATGACGGAGTATGATTTATGATGTGACATTGTGCTCCTGTGCCACAGGAACCCGGGCATGGATCTCGACATTTCTCACGAATACATGCTCTATTGCTGGGACATTCAGGGTTAATTGAACATTCAGGTCTACAATTCGGAGAGTTTCCGATATAGTTGGGCAAACATGAACATGACGGAACACCGCCTACATCGCGACATTGTGAGTTTGGACCGCATGGTGATGGTGCGCAAGGGTTCACAACTAAAGGTTCTTCAGGTGTTGGTATTGGTACTGTTATAAAAATTAAATAACACATTTATCGGATTCATATAATACTGATGTTTATTACACTTACGTGGATTTGCATAGCATCGAGTGAATGGATCACCAGTATGCGCTACCTGACAACTACATATAGGGCTATGGTTTATAACACTGCATTTAGCGTTCAGGCCACATGTACCAGGACAAGGATCAGCACATTTTTGATTGATACAAGCTTTGTTTTGTGGACACTCGGAACTAACAACACATTCAGGTCTACAACCAGGTGGGCTACCGATGTGTGTTGGAAGACAAGAACAAACTGCTTGACCGTTTATTTCACGACATTGACTGTTTGGTCCACACGGTGATGGATTACATGGGTCATTTTGCTCTGGTTTAGGTTCTAATAACATATTTATGTTACAAACATAATTCATAATATGCAATGAATTAATCTTACGTTCCACTGGTTGTATATTGCAATAACGGAATGGATCACCAGTATATCCTAATCGACATGTGCATGATGGTAAATGATTGACAACTTGGCAATCAGCATTTTGACCGCAAGTGCCTGGACAAGGATCCTGACACTTGTTTCTTATACAAGCACGGTTTGTATGGCAATCTGAATTCAAAACACATTCTGGACGACACCCTTCGTACGGGTTTCCAATATATTCGGGCAGACAAGTGCAAGAACCAGCACCATTTTGTTCTTTACAAACAGCATTAGATCCGCATGGAGATGGATAGCACGGATTAATTAAGTCGAGTGGTTTTGGTTTAATTACTATAAAACAAGCGATTATCAATTGATTGCGATTAGAGTATTTTCAATAAAAATACCTTCATAAAGTAAACATTGTCTGAATGGATCGCCGGAGTATCCAATTGAACAAATACAATTTGGTGTATGACTTACAACACGGCATTCTGCATTAATTCCGCATGAACCAGGACAAGGATCACGGCATTTCTGATTGATACAAGCCATGTGGCTAGCACATTCACTGTTACTAACACATTCTGGTCGACAGTTTGGTGGCGCTCCAGTGTATTCTGGTAAGCAAGAGCAGGATGGTGAATCAGAAATAACTTGACATTGTGCGTTAGGTCCACATGGTGATGGTTGACAAGGATTAATTACTTTCGGTGGAATATCCGCTTTAAAATTAAAAACATTTGTAAACAAATTTTAGTTCATTGGTTATTGTATAAAAGCAATCTTACGTATGCGAAGGCATCTTATAAATGGATCTCCAGTAAATCTGGCTGGGCATGAACAAATTGGGTTGTGATTTACAACTTGACATTTTGCACTAACACCACAAGAACCAGGACATGGATTTACACATTTTTGATTAACACATGCTTCGTTCAAAGCACATTCAGAACTAACAACACATTCGGGCCTGCATGTTGGTGGGCTACCAATGTATCCGGGTACGCAAGAACATACAGCTTGGCCATTTATTACTTGGCATTGACTGTTTTGACCACAAGGTGATGGACTACATGGATTCGTTACAATTTGTTCTAAATAAATTATTTGATATTAGTTATACTTATAATCAATCACTTTTAATCAATGTATATGTATGTATATCTAGAAACATACCGGGTTCAGGTCTACATTCAACAAATGCATTTCCTGTCATTTTGTCAGGACAGCTACAAGCTGGAATGTGGTTTATAACGTTGCATTGCGCATTCTGGCCACAAGTACCAGGGCATGGATCTGTGCATTTATATCTGATACAAGCATTATTTTTGGGGCAATCTGTATTAAGAACACATTCTGGGCGACAACCCGAATAAGGATCACCATGATATTCTACTGAACAAGTACAAATACCATCCAGACACTGAGCATTCGGGCCACATGGTGACGGATTGCAAGGATCTTTTTCCTCTACGATCACTATAATATATAGTAAAGTTTGAAATCTGTATCTACACTCATTATTTAATTTGAAACTTACGTTCAGGTGGTTTAGGATAGCAATTTGTAAATGGATCACCAGTGAATCCTTCTGGACAAGTACATACCGGTACGTGATTATATATATTACAACGGGCATTGGTACCACAAGATCCTGGACAAGGATCCCTACATTTCTCTCGCATGCAAGCTTTGTTACTTGGACATTCCGGATGGATCGTGCATTCTGGTCTACAGTTTGGTGGACTTCCTATATATTCCGCCAAGCATGAACATGAGGGAGTATTTCCAATTGCTTGACAAATTGAATTAGATCCACAAGGAGACGGTATACATGGGTTTACAATAGATTCATCTTTAGCTGGTTGCGGTGCTGTATTAGAAAAGATGATATTTATTATTTTACGACCTTGAAGCGTTTTATTTGAGTTGCTTACGTGGTATTGGATAACATCTAGTGAAAGGATCACCAGTATAGGTTGCCTGGCAACTACATATTGGACTATGGTTTATAACTGAACATTTAGCATTCAGGCCACATGTACCAGGACAAGGATCGGCACATTTTTGATTGACACAAGCTTTGTTTTGTGGACACTCGGAACTAACAACACATTCTGGTCTGCAACCGGGTGGGCTACCGATGTATGTTGGAAGACAAGAACAAACAGCTTGGCTGTTTATATCACGACATTGACTATTTGGTCCACACGGTGATGGATTACATGGATCATTTGGCTCTGGTTTTGGTTCTAATAAAATATTTATGTTACAAGCATAACTCATAATATATAATGAATTAATATTACGTTCAACTGGTTGTATATTGCAATAACGGAATGGATCTCCAATATATCCTAAATGGCAAGTACACGAGGGCAAATGATTAACAACTTGGCAATCAGCATTTTGACCGCAAGTGCCTGGACAAGGATCCTGACACTTGTTTCTTATGCAAGCACGATTCGAAGGACAATCTGAATTTAATACACATTCTGGACGACAACCTTCGTACGGGTTCCCAATATATTCTGGTAAACAAGTACAAGAACCAGCACCATTTTGTTCTCGACATACAGCATTGGCACCGCAAGGAGATGGAATGCATGGCGTTGGTATTTCTTGTATTTGTGGTTGTTGTTGTTGCGCACATTGTGTAAATGGATCACCAATAAAACCAATAATGCAAATACAATTTGGTGTATGACTGACAACACGGCATTCAGCATTGGCACCACATGTACCGGGGCAAGGATCACGGCATTTCTGATTGATGCAAGCTAGATGACTAGAACATTCGCTATTACTAGCGCACTCTGGTCGACAATTTGGAGGTGCACCAATAAACTCAGGTAAACAAGAACATGATGGTGAATCGCCTGCAACTTGACATTGCGCATTTGGTCCACACGGTGATGGCTGGCATGGATTTATTGGTATGACTGGTGCTAAAGCTGTATAATTTAAGAATTGATAATTTTGTCAAACTATAAATAATTGCACCAACTTACGACGAAGTTGACATCTAATAAACGGATCTCCTATATACTTTGCTGGACAGCTGCATATTGGATTATGATTAACAACTTGGCATTTGGCATTTATTCCACAAGTACCAGGACAAGGATCAATACATTTTTGATTAACACAAGCTTCATTTAATCCACATTCCGAACTGACAATACATTCCGGCCTGCATGCAGGGGGACTACCAATATATCCAGGTACGCAAGAGCAAACTGCCTGTCCGTTTATTTCGCGACACTGGCTATTTTGACCACAAGGTGATGGATTACATGGATTTTGTAGTTGTGGCACTAAATATAATATGGCAGTGTAAGAATTATCGGCCAATCTATTTATGTTATAATACCTACCAGGCACAGATCTACACTCAACAAACGCATCTCCTGTCATACCACTTGGACAGCTACAAACGGGTATATGATTTATGATATCACACTGTGCATTTAGACCGCAAGTTCCAGGACAAGGATCAGTACATTTATTTCTTATACAAGCTTTAGTTTTCTGGCAATCGTTGTTAAGTACACATTCCGGACGACAACCAGTGTAGGGATCGCCTTGATATTCAGATAAGCATGTACACGTACCATCTCTGCATTGAGCATTAGCGCCACATGGCGAAGGATTACAAGGATCATTTTCTTCAATAACCGCTATTATGAGATGTGAACAATTATTTTACAGACATTAAGTCACAAAATTGATTGCGCAAACTTACGTTTCGGTGGTTTAGGATAACAACTTGTAAACGGATCGCCCGTATAATCTTCGGGACAAGTACATATTGGTGTGTGATTAATTATGCTACACCGTGCCCCTGCACCACAGGATCCTGGGCAAGGATCTCTACATTTCTCACGTATACAAGCCTGGTTACTAGGACATTCTGAATTAATAGAACATTCTGGTCTACAACTTGGTGGATTTCCAATGTAATTAGGTAAACAGGAACATGACGGTATATTTCCTATGTCACGGCATTGAGAATTTGAACCACATGGTGAAGGTACGCAAGGATTTTTAATAAGGGGTTCTTCTATCGGTTGTACCGGTTCTAGTATTTATAAAAACGTTAATTTTATAGTTGTATACATTTAATCATAGTTAACTTACGTGGGTTTGGATAGCATCGAGTGAATGGATCACCAGTGTGTGCTACCTGACAACTGCATATAGGGCTATGATTTATAACACTACATTTAGCATTCAGGCCACATGTACCAGGACAAGGATCAGCACATTTTTGATTGATACAAGCTTTGTTTTGTGGACATTCGGAACTAACAACACATTCTGGTCTGCAACCGGGTGGGCTACCGATGTATGTTGGAAGACAAGAACAAACAGCTTGGTTGTTTATTTCACGACATTGACTGTTTGGTCCACACGGTGATGGATTACATGGATCATTTTGCTCTGGTTTAGGTTCTAATAAAATATCTATGTTACAAGCATAATTCATAATATGTAATGAATTCATCTTACGTTCCACTGGTTGTATATTGCAATAACGGAATGGATCACCAGTATATCCCAATCGACATGTGCATGATGGTAAATGATTCACAACTTGGCAATCAGCATTTTGACCGCAAGTGCCTGGACAAGGATCCTGACACTTGTTTCTTATGCAAGCACGATTCGAAGGACAATCTGAATTTAGTACACATTCTGGACGACACCCTTCGTACGGGTTCCCAATATATTCAGGTAAACAAATACAAGAGCCAGCACTATTTCGTTCTCTGCAAACAGCGTTTGCGCCACATGGAGATGGAACACATGGCGTTGGTTTCTCTTGAATTTGTGGTTCTTGTTGTGCCGCGCACTGTGTGAATGGATCACCAGCAAATCCAGCAATACATATACAGTTCGGGGTGTGACTAACAACACGACATTCAGCGTTGACACCACAAGTACCAGGACATGGGTCACGACATTTTTGATTAATACAGGCCAGATGAGTTGAACATTCGCTATTGCTGACGCACTCTGGTCTACAATTTGGTGGAGTTGCAATAAACTCAGGTAAACAAGAACATGAAGGCGAATCACCAGCAACTTGACATATGGCATTCGGTCCGCATGGGGATGGTTGACATGGGTTTATTGGTTTTTGAGGAATTTCCGCTATGTAGAATATTTAATTAGATATTGAAACAAATGGGATTATTAGATACACTTACGTATAGGTAGGCAACGAATAAATGGATCACCACTATATCTGGCTGGACATGAACAAATTGGATTGTGATTCACAACTTGGCATTTGGCACCAACACCACAAGTTCCAGGACAAGGGTTTACACATTTCTGATTTACACAAGCTTCATTTAGAGCACATTCAGAACTAACAATACATTCAGGTCTGCACTGTGGTGGGCTACCAATATATCCTGGTACGCATGAACACACTGCCTGTCCATTTATTTCGCGACATTGACTATTTGAACCACATGGTGATGGATTGCAAGGATGTGTAATAGCAGGTGCTAGAGATAAAAGTGTAAGTAATCATAGTACTTCAATAATAATATTTTATGATTACACACCAGGTATTGGCCTACACTCAATGAAAGCATTTCCTATAAAGTTATCTGGGCAACTGCAAATTGGTATATGATTAATAGTGGTACATAAAGCGTTTTGGCCACATGTTCCAGGGCACGGGTCAGTGCACTTGTTTCTAAGACACGCTTTAGTCTTCTCGCAATCCGTACTCAAAACACATTCTGGACGACAACCAGAATAAGGATCGCCTTGATATTCTAATAAGCATGTACATGTACCATCTTTACAGACTGCATTTGAGCCGCATGGGGATGGGTTGCATGGATCAGATTCCTTGATCACCGCTATAAATATGTGAAAATATATTTATTGAGAGAGCAAAAAATGTCGTATCGTATATGAAGAAAACAATGACGTTTGATTTGAATGTAGGTATAAATAAGAAACCGTATTATATTTTGATTGTATAAAACTTACGTTCTGGTGGTTTGGGGTAGCAATTTGTGAAAGGATCTCCAGTAAATCCTTCTGTACATGAGCACACTGGAGTGTGATTAATCACACTACATTGTGCTCCTGAACCACATGAACCTGGACAGGGGTCTCTACATTTTTCTCGAATACATGCTTTATTGCTTGGACATTCTGGATTGATGGTACATTCGGGCCTACAATTCGGTGGGCTACCTGTGTAACTACTTAAACACGAGCATGACGGGACACTTCCAACATCACGACATTGTGAATTCGGGCCACAGGGTGATGGCACGCATGGATTGATATAAATATCTTCTTTAGGAGGCAGTGGAGCTAAATATATAAAGATAGGATTTATGTTTGTTTTTTGAGATTTGCGTATAAATGAAGCAATTTTAGATACGTATGTATTTAACTTACGTGGTATTGAGTAACATCTAGTGAATGGATCACCAGTGTGACCAGTTTGACAACTACATATGGGGCTGTGGTTAATTACAGAACATTTCGCATTAAGACCACATGTTCCAGGGCAAGGATCAACACATTTTTGGTTTATACAAGCTTTGTTTTGTGAGCACTCAGAACTGACAACACATTCAGGTCTACAGCTGGGTGGGTTACCGATAAATGTGGGAAGACAAGAACATACAGCTTGTTCATTTATTTCACGACATTGACTATTTGGCCCACATGGTGAAGGATTGCATGGATTTTTCTTTTCCTCGATAGCTGTTATAACAAGGTTGGCTGTTATTTTTGTTTTAAATTTAAAATGATTTTATCTTACGTTCTGGCTGAATAACATGGCAGTATCTAAATGGATCTCCAGTGTAACCTGCGTAACAATTGCATTGGGGTAAATGATTAACTATTTGGCATTCAGAATTTTGTCCGCAGGTGCCCGGACAAGGATCTTGGCACTTATTACGGATACAAGCACGGTTTGATGGGCAATCTGAATTCAATACACATTCGGGACGGCATCCTTCGTATGGGTTTCCAATATATTCGGGCAGGCAAGTACAAGATCCAGCGTTATTTTGCTCTCTACATACAGCGTTTGCGCCACAGGGAGATGGCAAACATGGGGTGGACTGTTCTTGAGGTTGTTCATCTAAAATATTTGTTTATACAAATAATTAAAATGCGATTTTTATTTTGTTAAAGCTGTATGGGTCAGTTGCTGATAATTTCATTATGTTATGATGTTGAAGCATTTATGTTGTTATTTATGATTATATTAGAAAAGCGTTTCATTTTATAGTTTTAGTTTTAAAGTTGTTGTAAATTAAATTAATGTCGTTATTTCATCTCATTCGTAACTTCATTTCATTCATTAACTTTAAAGATTTCTAAAAATAATAATAATTTTTTGTGGAACTTTTGGAAATAGCTTCCTTCTAATTCCTTCTTATTCATCTTGTTAGGTATTCTAATGCATGTTTTTTAAAGTAATAATTGAATAAAAATAATATTATTTAAACCATTTACTCTTAAGTACTATTGTATTTTAGTAGTTATTTATTTGTAAGGAAAGGCATTTTTATAACCATATATATATATATAAAACTGATAATAAACCCACATTGTTGTATTGCGCATTGAGAGAATGGATCGCCTATATAACCAGACGAGCATATACAGTTTGGTGTATGACTGACAACACGACATTCAGCGTTGGCACCACAAGTACCAGGGCAAGGGTCCCGACATTTTTGATTGATGCAAGCTAGATGGCTAGAACATTCGCTATTACTAGCACATTGTGGCCTGCAGTTTGGAGGAGCACTTATGTAGTCGATTAAACAAGAACAAGACGGTGAATCTCCGTTGACTTGGCATTGTGAGTTTGGTCCGCAAGGTGATGGCTGACAAGGGTTTACTGGCTCAGGTATAACTTCCTCTTTATATCAAATATAATATTTAGTATTTATTTCAATTTTTTAACTATTTTTTATATCTTACGTATTGGGAGGCATCTAATAAATGAATCACCAGTATATCTAGTTGGACAACTACATATAGGATTGTGATTAACAACTTGACATTTGGCACCAATACCGCAAGTTCCGGGACATGGATTAATACATTTTTGATTAACGCAAGCCTCATTTAAGGCGCATTCAGAACTAACAACACATTCGGGTCTGCATGCTGGTGGACTGCCAATATAACCAAGTACGCAAGAGCATACAGCTTGTCCATTTATTTCACGACATTGACTATTTGAGCCACACGGAGATGGATGACAAGGATTTGTAATTACCGGCGCTATTATATATATATATAAAAAGATTATAAGTAATCATGTAATCATCTTAATATTATAATCTATCTTACCAGGCCGTAATCTACATTCGATGAAAGCATTTCCAGCCATATTTTCAGGACAAGTACATGTTGGAATATGATTCATAATATCACAAATAGCATTCAAGCCACAAGTTCCTGGACAAGGATCTACGCATTTATTTTTAAGACATGCTTTATCTCTGGCACAATCTGTACTCTGTACACATTCAGGTCGACAACCGGAATACGGGTCACCTTGATATTCAAGTAAACATGTACAAATACCATCTCTGCATTGTGCATTAACTCCGCATGGGGAAGGATTACAAGGATCAGTTTCGTCTAGAATTGCTATAAAGAACCAGGATTGTTAATACAAAAAAAACCGACACAACTTATGGTGGTAGCTTACGTTCTGGAGCTTTTGGATAACAACTAGTGAACGGATCACCAGTGTATCCTTCAGGACAAGTGCATACTGGTGTGTGGTTTATAATATTACATTCTGCACCTACGCCACATGATCCTGGACAAGGATCTGTACATTTCTCTCTAATACATGCCTTGATACTAGCGCATTCTGAATTGATTGTACATTCAGGCCTACAATTTGGAGGGTTGCCAATATAGTTTGATAAACAAGAACATGATGGAACACGTCCAATATCACGACATTGTGAGTTGGGACCACAAGGTGATGGAACACAAGGGTTCACAAAAGTTTCTTCTTCAATTGCTTGTGGAGCTAGATTTAAGAATAAAGAAAAGTTAATGAATCTATGTATGTCACACCTTTTGTTATTAACTCACGTGGAATTGAATAACATCTAGTGAATGGATCACCAGTGTTTCCTGCACGACATACACAAATTGGACTATGGTTAATAACGGAACATTTTGCGTTGAGGCCACATGTTCCAGGACACGGATCAGCACATTTTTGATTTACACAAGCTTTATTTTGCGGACACTCAGAGCTAACAACACATTCTGGTCTGCAACCGGGTGGGCTACCGATGTATGTGGGCAGGCAAGAACAAACAGATTGTTCGTTTATTTCACGACATTGACTGTTTGGTCCACACGGTGATGGATTGCATGGATCACTCGGTTTTAGTGTGGGTTCTAATAAAATATTAAAATTATTTATAAGCTTTACAATATAATTTGAATTGAGCTTACGTTCAATTGGTTGTATATTACAGTAACGGAAAGGATCTCCAATATAGCCTGTGCGACATGTACATGAAGGTAAATGATTAACAACTTGGCAATCTGCATTTTGACCACATGTGCCTGGACAAGGATCTTGGCATTTGTTACGTATGCAAGCACGATTTGAAGGACAATCTGAATTCAACACACATTCCGGACGACAACCTTCGTAAGGGTTTCCAATATATTCTGTTAAACAAGTACAAGAACCAGCATTATTTTGTTCTCTGCATACAGCATTGGCGCCACATGGAGATGGAACACATGGTGTCGGAATCTCTTGTATTTGTGGTAGTTGTTCTGGCATGCACTGAGAGAATGGATCACCAACGAACCCAATAATGCAAATACAATTTGGTGTATGACTAACAACACGACATTCAGCATTGGCACCACATGTACCAGGGCAAGGATCACGGCATTTCTGATTGATGCAAGCTAGATGACTAGAACATTCGCTATTACTAGCGCATTCTGGTCGACAATTTGGAGGAGCACCAATAAACTCAGGTAAACAAGAACATGATGGTGAATCGCCTGCAACTTGACATTGCGCATTTGGTCCACAAGGTGATGGCTGGCATGGATTTATTGGTTTGGGTGGTATATCCGCTATGCAAAGCAAGAATGGTCAAACTTATTATCATTTTAATTAAGTTATTAAACTTACGTATTGGTAAACATCTAATAAATGGATCACCACTGTATCTAGGTGGACATGAGCATATCGGATTATGATTAACAACTTGACATTTTGCATTAACGCCACAAGTGCCGGGACATGGGTTTACACATTTTTGATTAACACAAGCTTCATTAAGTGCGCATTCAGAGCTGACAATACATTCGGGTCTGCATGTTGGTGGACTACCAATATATCCGGGTACGCAAGAACATACAGCTTGACCGTTTATTTCTCGGCATTGACTGTTTTGACCACAAGGCGATGGATTGCATGGGTTCGTAATAACTTGAGCTGGGCAAATATCTAATTATTAGTTTCTTAATTCCATACTGGAAAATTAGAGTATATACCGGGTATAGGTCTACATTCAATGAAAGCGTTGCCTGTCAATGTTGGTGGACAGCTACACATTGGAATATGATTAACAACGTCGCACTGCGCATTTTGTCCGCAAGTACCAGGGCATGGATCTGTACATTTATTCCGAATACAAGCTTTGTTTTTTGGACAATCTGTGCTGAGCACACATTCGGGACGGCAACCTGAGTAAGGGTCACCTTGATACTCTAAGTTACAGGTACAAATACCATTTTCACACTGCGCGTTTGGCCCACAGGGTGACGGATTACAAGGATCAGATTCTTCAATTATTGCTATAATAAGATAAGGGATATATATACATTTGTTTTATGTAAAAGAAAACACAGATTTCTTACGTTCAGGTAGTTTGGGAATACAACTGCTAAATGGATCACCAGTATATCCTTCGAGGCACGTGCATACTGGTGTATGATTAATCACATTACATTGTGCACCTACACCACAAGAACCTGGACATGGATCACGACATTTTTCTCGCATACATGCTTGAATGCTTGGACATTCAGGATTAATTGTACACTCAGGTCTACAATTTGGTGGATTTCCAATATAGCTTTGTAGGCAAGAACATGATGGAGTACCTCCAATATCTCGACATTGCGAATTAGGACCACATGGTGATGGTAGACAAGGGTTTATAATAGTTGGTTCATCTCTTATTGGTTGTGGTGCTGTTTTAAATTAGTAATTAAATATCAATAAATAAATATTTACTGTTATAAATTCTACTAAACACGATAAATAACATAAGAATGTGTTATTTCGCTTTGGCATTAAAAAAAAAATGCTTACGAGGTATTGGGTAACATCGACTAAATGGATCGCCAGTATATGATGGTCGGCAACTACATATCGGACTATGATTGTTTACTCGGCAATTTGCATTAAGACCGCATGTACCAGGACAAGGATCAACACACTTCTGATTGACACATGCTTTATTTTGTGAACACTCGGAACTTACTACACACTCGGGCCTACAACTGGGTGGGCTACCGATATATGAAGGAAGACAAGAGCATACAGCTTGGTCATTAATTTTTCGACATTGGCTATTTGGTCCGCAAGGTGATGGGCTACAAGGATCTTGAGGCTCTGGTTTTGGTTCTATATAATATAAATGAATAAATAATAGATAAACTTTATCAAATGCACTGCATATATCTTACGTTCAATTGCTAGTATATTACAGTATCGGAATGGATCACCAGTATAACCTGAGCGACATGTACATGACGGTAAATGATTCACAACTTGGCAATCTGCATTTTGACCACAAGTGCCTGGACAAGGATCCTGGCACTTATTTCGTATGCAAGCTCGATTCGAAGGACAATCTGAATTCAATACACATTCAGGACGACATCCTTCGTACGGGTTTCCAATGTATTCTGGTAAACAAGTACAAGAGCCTGCATTATTTTGTTCTCTACACATAGCGTTAGCGCCGCAAGGAGAAGGAACGCATGGGGTTGGTTTTTCTTGAACTTGTTGTTGTTCTAGTGCACACTGACTGAATGGGTCACCAACGAAACCGATGATACAAATACAATTTGGTGTGTGACTGACAACACGACATTCAGCGTTGACACCACATGTACCAGGGCAAGGATCACGGCATTTTTGATTGATACAAGCTAAATGGCTAGAGCATTCACTATTACTAGCACACTCTGGCCTACAGTTTGGTGGCGCTCCAATAAATTCAGATATACAAGAACATGATGGAGAATCACCGGTTACTTGGCATTGTGCATTTGGTCCACATGGTGATGGTTGACACGGATTTATTACCTCAGGTGGAATATCCGCTGTCATTATAAAGAAATGTTTATGCTTTGTTCATTTTTAATCTTAGAAATTAATTCTTACGTATATGTAGGCATCGAATAAATGGATCACCCGTGAATCTAGGTGGACAGGAGCATATTGGATTATGATTGACAACTTGGCATTTAGCACCAACTCCACAGGTACCGAGACAAGGATTTACGCATCTTTGATTGACACAAGCTTCGTTTAGGGCACATTCAGAACTGACAACACATTCAGGTCTGCATGTTGGTGGGCTACCAATATAACCAGGCACGCAGGAGCACACAGCCTGTCCGTTTATTTCACGGCATTGACTGTTTTGCCCACACGGTGATGGATTACATGGGTTTGTTATAACTTCAGCTAAAGAATATATTTCAATATAAGTTCAACATAATTTTAGCAATGCTAGATATTAATTTACCAGGAATAGGTCTACATTCTATGAAAGCATTGCCTGTTCGACCTGCAGGACAACTGCACATTGGTATATGATTAACAACATCACACTGCGCGTTTTGTCCACATGTGCCGGGACATGGGTCAGTACATTTATTTCGAATACAGGCTTTGTCCTTTGGGCAATCTGTGCTAAGCACACATTCTGGCCGGCAACCTGAGTAAGGATCACCTTGATACTCTGGGTTACAAGTGCAAACACCATCAGCGCATTGCGCGTTTGGACCACATGGAGATGGATTACATGGATCAGTTTCTTCAATAATGGCTGTAATGTAACGTTTTTTGGAATTTTCATATTGAAAATTTTGATTGATTTTATTAAGTGAACTCACGTTCAGGTGGTTTGGGGTAACAGCTATTAAATGGATCTCCAGTATATGATTCCGGGCAAATACATATTGGTGTATGATTTATCACACTACATTTTGCCGCTATGCCACAAGATCCTGGACATGGGTCGCGACATTTTTCACGAATACATGCACTATTGCTTGGACATTCAGGATTTATTGTACATTCTGGTCTACAATTTGGTGGGTTGCCGATATAATTTTGTAGGCAAGAGCAAGATGGTCCACCGCCTAGATCTCGACATTGTGCATTTGCACCACACGGAGATGGTACACATGGATTTACAATAAATGGTTCATCTCGTACTGGTTCCGGAGCTATTTTGGCAAAATTGAATAATAAAATGTGAGAGTACAGTACAAATAATCATGTATGCCTAATATCAAAAGAGATATGGATTAAATGTAAATTTGAATTAAAAAATAAAATAAAAATTTAAATTAAAGTCATATAGCTAAGTTCAATTCTCTTTTTTAAAAAGTAATACTTATTATATTATGTCCAGCTTCACCTTTGTAACATAAATCTAAATTTCACATAATAATCAACAATATAGACAGGGTTATTTGACGAAAATATTAGATGTTCATGAAATATGCTACAACTAGATAATAGAGGTGTAAAGAAACAACCGAAAAGCAACGTGATACTTGTATATTCTCAAAGGCAAATAAATTGACTTACGTGGAATTGGATAACATCTTGTGAAAGGATCACCAGTATGAGCAGTATTGCAACTACATATCGGACTATGATTATTTACTAAACATTTAGCATTAAGGCCGCATGTTCCAGGACAAGGATCAACACATTTTTGATTGACGCAAGCCTTGTTTTGTGGGCATTCCGAACTAACAACGCATTCTGGTCTACAACTGGGTGGACTACCGATGTATGTCGGGAGACAAGAACAAACAGCTTGTTCGTTTATTTCCCGACACTGACTGTTTGGCCCACATGGTGATGGTTTACATGGTTCGCTTGGGGCTGGTTTGGGTTCTAGTAAAAGATTTGTGTTACTAAAATAATTCGTAATATATAAAACGAATTAATCTTACGTTCGACTGGCTGTATATTACAATATCGGAATGGATCACCAGTATATCCCAATCGACATGTGCATGATGGTAAATGATTAACAACTTGACAATCAGCATTTTGACCACAAGTGCCTGGACAAGGATCCTGACACTTATTTCTTAAGCAAGCACGATTCGAAGGGCAATCAGAATTCAAAACACATTCTGGACGACAACCCTCGTAAGGGTTTCCAATGTATTCTGGCAAACAAGTGCAAGAACCAGCATTATTTTGTTCTCTGCATACAGCGTTAGCACCGCAAGGTGACGGAACACATGGTGTAGGTTTCTCTTGTGCTTGTGGTTGTTGATGTTGAATACATTGTGTAAATGGGTCTCCAATAAATCCGATGATACAAATACAGTTTGGCGTGTGACTGACAACACGACATTCGGCGTTAGCTCCACATGTTCCAGGGCAAGGATCACGGCATTTCTGATTGATGCAAGCTAGATGACTAGAACATTCGCTATTACTAGCGCATTCTGGTCGACAATTTGGAGGAGCTCCAATGAATTCAGCTAAGCAAGAACATGAAGGTGTATCGCCTGCAACTTGACATTGTGAATTTGGTCCGCATGGTGAGGGTTGGCAAGGGTTTACTGGCTTTGGTGGAGTGTCCGCTATTTGATTATAAATATTAGGTATAAAATTATCAATTACTTAAGTAATTGCATTCTTACGTATAGGAAGACAACGAATAAATGGATCTCCACTATATCTGGGTGGGCATGAGCAAATTGGATTGTGATTTACAACTTGACATTTAGCACCAATACCGCAAGTACCCGGACATGGATTTATACATTTCTGGTTGACACAGGCTTCATTTAGACCACATTCAGAACTAACTACACATTCTGGTCTGCAAGATGGTGGGCTTCCAATGTAAGTGGGTACACACGAGCATACAGCTTGTCCGTTTATTTCACGGCATTGACTGTTTGGACCACAAGGTGATGGATTGCATGGGTTTGAGATAACTTGGGCTGAACATATTATACAAATAGTTAGTTAACTGAGTAAATCTATTATGTGAGATTGTAACTACCAGGCATAGGTCTGCATTCAATAAACGCGTTGCCAGTCAGAGTTGGCGGGCAGCTACACATCGGAATATGATTAACAACGTCACACTGCGCGTTTTGCCCACATGTGCCAGGACATGGGTCAGTACATTTATTTCGAATACAGGCTTTGTTCTTAGGACAATCTGTGCTAAGCACACATTCGGGACGACAGCCTGAGTAAGGGTCACCTTGATACTCTGGGTTACAAGTACAAATACCATCTAAACATTGCGCGTTTGAACCACAAGGTGATGGATTACAAGGATCAGATTCTTCAACTATAGCTGCAATATATTTTATTATAATTCATTATTAGTTGTTTCCTGTAAGTAAACTCACATTGAGGTGGCTCGGGAGAACAATAAGTAAATGGATCTCCTGTAAAACCATCTGGACAAGTACAAATTGGTGTGTGATTGATAACACTACAGTGAGCACCTGCACCACATGATCCTGGACAAGGATCACGGCATTTATCTCTCATGCATGCACTGATACTTGGGCATTCGGGATTAATTGTACATTCTGGTCTACAGTTTGGTGGACTACCTATATAATTTTGCAAACAAGAACAAGATGGAACTCCACCTACATCCCGACATTCTGAATTTGCTCCACAAGGAGATGGCTGACATGGGTAATTTTTAATAGGCGTTAATTGCACTAAGGGTGCCGCTATTGAAAAAAAAAAAATATATTATAATAAAAACGTTATAAATGATAAAATATTTAACTATTGAAATTGCGAATCAAGAAGATTGTATTGTTCGTAGTAGTAAGCATGCTGTAATCTTTCAACTTTATACATTCTTAATCCCCATGAGTATTTCAAATGTATTTAAAATATGCAAATGGTATTTAAAATAATAATATTATAAATAGTTTGGTGTGAAATCAGTTTTGAAATATATTAGCATAAAATGATCAACGAGCATGCCTATGTTATTTGAACTATTGACAACAAGATCATATGGGCTTTATTCGCCATTTCAATTTATAAAATAATGCGTACGTGGTATGGGGTAACATCTTGTAAATGGATCCCCCGTATGAGCAAATTGACAACTGCATATTGGACTGTGATTAATGACAGTACATTTAGCACTCAGACCGCATGTTCCAGGACAAGGATCAACACACTTCTGATTGACGCAAGCTTTGTTTTGCGAACATTCTGAACTAACAACACATTCAGGTCTACAGCTAGGTGGACTACCGATATACGTTGGGAGACAAGAGCACACGGCTTGTTCGTTAATTTCACGGCACTGGCTATTCGGTCCACAAGGTGATGGTTTGCATGGATTTGTCGGCTCTGATATTAGCGCTAATAAAATATTGAAATTAATAATATAATTTTCAATTTTTTGTTTTTAGGATTCTTACGTAGAATTGGCACAAAGTTACAGTAACGGAATGGATCACCAGTATATTCTGACCGACACGTACAAGAAGGTAAATGATTTACCACTTGGCAGTCGGCATTTTGACCACATGTGCCCGGACAAGGATCTTGGCATTTATTGCGAATGCAAGCACGATTTGATGGACAATCTGAATTTAACACACATTCCGGACGACAACCTTCATATGGGTTTCCAATATGTTCTTCCAGACAAGTACAGGAACCAGCACCATTTTGTTCTCTACATACAGCATTAGCACCGCATGGTGATGGCAAGCATGGAGTTGGTTTTTCTTGTACTTGTGGTTGTTGTTGTGGTGCACATTGACTGAATGGATCACCGATGAAACCAATGATACAAATACAATTTGGTGTGTGACTGACAACACGACATTCGGCATTGGCACCACATGTACCAGGGCATGGGTCTCGGCATTTTTGATTGATACAGGCGTAATGACTGACACATTCACTATTGCTTACACATTCTGGTCTACAATTTGGAGGGGCACCAATAAATTCAGATAAACATGAACAAGATGGGGAATCACCAGCAACTTGACACTGCGCATTTGGTCCGCAAGGTGATGGGGTGCAAGGATTTATTGGTTCTGGTGGATCTTCAACTAAAATATTATTTGCGTTAGTCTTCATATCATGATTATTTTCAAATTGGACTTTTATCTCTTACTCATTGGCAGACATCTTGTGAATGGATCGCCGGTGAATCGAGCTAGGCAACTACATATAGGATTATGATTTACTACTTGACATTTAGCTCCAACGCCGCAAGTACCAGGGCATGGATTGACACATTTTTGATTTACACATGCTTCATTTAAAGCGCATTCTGAAGTTACAATACATTCTGGTCTACAAGATGGTGGGCTTCCTATGTATCCAGATACACAAGAACACACAGCTTGGTTATTGATCTGGCGACATCTACTATTAGGGCCGCAGGGTGAAGGTTGACAAGGATTACTAATGACTGAAACTGTTTAAATATTAAATATAGTAGTATATCCTAAAATTTATTTATTAATATATGGACATACCAGCCAAAGGTCTACATTCAATAAATGCATTTCCAGTTAAAGAAGGTGGGCAGCTACACATGGGAATATGATTAACAACATCACATTGTGCATTTTGACCACATGTTCCCGGACATGGATCAACACACTTGTTTCTTATGCAAGCTGTGTTTCTGGAACAATCTGTGCTTTGTATACATTCAGGCCGGCAACCTGAATAAGGGTCACCATGGTATTCTTGTATACAAGTACATATACCATTATCACATTGAGCATTTGGACCACATGGTGTTGGATTGCAAGGATCTATTTCCTCGGTAACAACTGAAGAGCAAGACAAAATCAGTACATATTCAAATATTATGTTATGTGAATATCCTTACGTTGAATCTCCGGTAGAATATGGCAATTAGTAAATGGATCGCCCGTATATCTTTCAGGACACGTACAAACTGGTGTATGATTAATGATGTTACAATCAGCACCAATACCACAAGATCCCGGACACGGATCTCGACATTTTTCCCTAATGCATGCTCTTATACTGGGGCATTCTGAATTTATTGAACACTCAGGTCTACAATTTGGTGGACTGCCTACATAGTTAATCAGACAAGAACATGAAGGAGATCCGCCGATATCTCGACATTGCGAATTTGCACCACATGGCGAAGGAACACACGAATCTCTAAAGATTATATCTTCTTTCACTGGCAGCACCGCTGTTATAATTTTTATATTAATATTCAGTATTATTTAAGAAACTTAAATTCAACTTACGAGGTAGACGATAACATCTGGAAAATGGTTCTCCAGTAAAACCTGGCTGACAACTACAAATAGGACTGTGATTAATAACTGCGCATATAGCTTTAATGCCACATGTTCCTGGACAAGGGTCACTACATTTTTGATTTATGCAAGCTTTATTTTGCGGACACTCAGAACTAACAACACATTCAGGTCTACAACTAGGTGGACTACCAATATAAGTTGGAAGGCAAGAACAAACAGATTGCTCGTTTATTTCACGACATTGACTGTTTGGTCCACACGGTGATGGATTGCATGGATCACTCGGCTTTAGTGTGGGTTCTAATAAAATATTAGAGTTATTCATAAGTTTTACAATTTCATTTGAAATGAACTTACGTTCAATTGGTTGTATATTGCAGTAACGGAACGGATCACCTGTATAACCGGAACGACAAGTACATGAAGGTAAATGATTAACAACTTGACAATCTGCATTTTGACCACAAGTGCCTGGACAAGGATCTTGGCACTTATTTCTTATGCAAGCACGATTCGAAGAACAATCTGAATTTAATATACATTCAGGACGACAACCTTCGTAGGGGTTTCCAATATATTCTGGTAAGCAAGTGCAAGAACCAGCATTATTTTGTTCTCTGCATACAGCATTGGCACCACATGGCGATGGAACACATGGTGTCGGAATCTCTTGTATTTGTGCATGATGTTGTGGAGTACATTGAGTAAATGGATCACCAACAAAACCAAGTGTGCAAATACAGTTCGGTGTATGACTAACAACACGACATTCAGCGTTGGCACCACATGTACCAGGGCAAGGATCACGGCATTTCTGGTTGATGCAAGCTAGATGGCTAGAACATTCGCTATTACTAGCGCATTCTGGTCGACAATTTGGAGGAGCACCAATAAACTCAGGTAAACAAGAACATGATGGTGAATCGCCTGCAACTTGACATTGCGCATTTGGTCCGCAAGGTGATGGCTGGCATGGATTTATTGGTTTGGGTGGTATATCCGCTGTGCAAAGCAAGAATGGTCAAACTTATTATCATTTTAATTAAGTTATTAAACTTACGTATTGGTAAACATCTAATAAATGGATCACCACTGTATCTAGGTGGACATGAGCATATCGGATTATGATTAACAACTTGACATTTTGCATTAACGCCACAAGTGCCGGGACATGGGTTTACACATTTTTGATTAACACAAGCTTCATTAAGTGCGCATTCAGAGCTGACAATACATTCGGGTCTGCAAGTTGGTGGACTACCAATATATCCGGGTACGCAAGAACATACAGCTTGACCGTTTATTTCTCGGCATTGACTGTTTTGACCACAAGGCGATGGATTGCATGGGTTCGTAATAACTTGAGCTGGGCAAATATTAAATTATTAGTTAAATAATTCTATACTGAAAAATCAGAGTATATACCGGGCATAGGTCTACATTCAATGAAAGCGTTGCCTGTCAATGTTGGTGGACAGCTACACATTGGAATATGATTAACAACGTCACACTGCGCATTTTGTCCGCAAGTACCAGGGCATGGATCTGTACATTTGTTTCGAATACAAGCTTTGTTCTTTGGACAATCTGTGCTGAGCACACATTCGGGACGGCAGCCTGAGTAAGGGTCACCTTGATATTCTAAGTTACAGGCACAAATACCATTAAAACATTGCGCGTTTGGACCACAGGGCGACGGATTACAAGGATCAGATTCTTCAATTATTGCTGTAATAAGATATGGGATATATATACACTTGTTTTATGTAAAAGAAAACACAGATTTCTTACGTTCGGGTAGTTTGGGAATGCAACTGCTAAATGGATCACCAGTATATCCTTCGAGGCACGTGCATACTGGTGTGTGATTAATCACATTACATTGTGCACCTACACCACAAGAACCTGGACATGGATCACGACATTTTTCTCGCATACATGCTTGAATGCTTGGGCATTCGGGATTTATTGTACACTCAGGTCTACAATTTGGTGGATTTCCAATATAGCTTTGTAGGCAAGAACATGCTGGAACACCTCCTACATCCCGACATTGGGAGTTTGAGCCACATGGTGATGGCATGCAAGGATTAACAAACGTTGGTTCTTCTTTTATTGGTTGTGGGGCTATTATGGAATAAAATTATATTTAAAATATAAGGATTTTGATTTTATTTGTTAAAACTTACGAGGTGTCGCGTAACATCTAGTGAATGGATCACCAGTATATTGTGGGCGACAACTACATATCGGGCTATGGTTATTTATTCGACAATTGGAATTGAGACCACATGTTCCCGGACAAGGATCTACACATTTCTGATTGACGCACGCTTTGTTTTGTGGACATTCAGAACTAACAACACATTCAGGTCTACAGCTGGGTGGACTGCCGATATATGTAGGGAGACAAGAACACACCGCTTGGCCATTTATTTCTCGACATTGACTGTTTGGCCCACACGGTGTAGGTTGGCATGGATCAGAAGGTTCTGATATAATTTCTAATAAGGCAAATTTGTTACTGACGTAATAATTAAAATAGATTGAATAAATCTTACGTTCCACTGGCTGTGTATTACAGTATCGGAATGGATCACCAGTATAACCCAATCGACATGTACATGATGGTACATGATTGACTACCTGGCAATCGGCATTTTGACCACAAGTGCCTGGACATGGATCCTGACACTTGTTACTTATGCAAGCACGATTTGAAGGACAATCGGAATTCAGTACACATTCTGGGCGACAACCTTCGTATGGATTTCCAACATATTCTGGTAAACAAGTGCAAGAACCAGCACTATTTTGTTCTCTACATATCGCATTAGCACCGCATGGAGATGGTAAACATGGGGTTGGTATTTCATTTACTTGTGGTTGTCTTTGTGGTTCGCACTGAGAAAATGGATCGCCGACAAACCCAATTGTACAAATACAATTTGGTGTATGACTGACAACACGGCACTCAGCATTAGCTCCACATATTCCAGGACATGGGTCTCGACATTTTTGATTAATGCAAGCTTGGTGGCTAACGCATTCACTGTTGCTTACACATTCTGGTCTACAATTTGGTGGTGTTCCGATGAATTCAGGGAAACAAGAACATGATGGCGAATCTCCAGTTACTTTGCATTGAGCATTCGGCCCACACGGTGATGGTTCACAAGGATTTATTGGCTTCGGTGGAGTTTCCGCTGCGCGAAAAATGTATTTGAAAATGATTTTAATTTACACTCATCAATAATTAACTTACGTTTAAGTATACAACGGATGAATGGGTCACCACTGTATCTAGGTGGGCAGGAGCATATCGGATTATGATTGACTACTTGGCATTTTGCACCAACTCCGCAAGTACCAGCACATGGATTTACACATTTTTGGTTAACACAAGCTTCGTTCAGGGAGCATTCAGAGCTAACAATACATTCTGGTCTACATGCTGGAGGGCTTCCAATATAACCGGGTACGCAAGAACATACAGCCTGTCCATTTATTTCACGACATTGACTGTTTTGTCCACAGGGTGATGGATTACATGGGTTTGTAATAAGTTGAGCTGTACAAAGTTTATATTGACATTAGTTTTATGACTAGAAGATATGCGAGACTGTTACTACCAGGCATAGGTCTGCATTCGACAAAAGCGTTGCCTGTTAAGCTAGCTGGGCAGCTACACATTGGAACATGATTCACAACGTCGCATTGAGCGTTTTGTCCACACGTATCGCGGCATGGGTCTTTGCATTTATTTCGTAAACAGGCTTTATTTTTAGGGCAGTCTGTGCTGAGTACACATTCTGGACGACAACCTGAATAGGGATCACCTTGGTACTCTGGATTGCATGTACAAATACCATCGGAGCATTGCGCGTTTGGACCGCAGGGCGATGGATTACAAGGATCAATTTCTTCGATTGTAGCTGTAATATATTAGTAACAATCTTTGTTAATAACAATAACATTTTCGCATTTCTCTACACAAATGAGCATGTTCCCTGTAATATACTTGTAAACATTTCGTGTTCGAAATTAATAATTTTTTTTTAATAATTAAATTGATGAATTATTAACTATATATCTATTCATAATTGCTGTTTGTGCCTCTATAAAAAATTGCAAATATTTTAGAACCTTTTTGTCAACTTACGTTCAGGTGGTTTAGGATAGCAGTTACTAAAAGGGTCTCCAGTAAAACCATCGGGGCAAGTACAAATGGGTGTGTGATTAATTACAGTGCACTGAGCACTTGCACCACATGATCCTGGGCATGGATCACGACATTTTTCTCGCATACATGCTTGAATGCTTGGACATTCGGGATTAATTATACATTCGGGTCTACAATTTGGTGGACTTCCGATATAGCTTTGCAAACAAGAACAAGATGGAACACCTCCTACATCACGACATTGTGAGTTAGAACCGCATGGTGATGGCACACAGGGATTCACAAACGTTGGTTCTTCTTTAGGTGGTTGTGGGGCTGTTATAAATTGAAGTTAGTTTACATTATTATGTTTCAAATGTTAAAACTCACGAGGTATTGCGTAGCATCGAGTAAATGGATCCCCGGTGTATGAAGGGCGACAAATACATATTGGACTGTGATTATTTACTCGACAGTTAGAATTAAGGCCACATGTACCCGGACAAGGATCAATACACTTCTGATTGATGCATGCCCTATTTTGTGGGCATTCTGAACTAACAACACATTCAGGTCTACAGCTGGGTGGACTACCAATATATGTAGGCAGACAAGAGCAGACAGCTTGGCTATTTATTTCACGGCACTGACTGTTTGGTCCACATGGTGAAGGATTGCATGGATTACGTGGCTCGGATATGATTTCTATGAAATAATGACGTTATTGACGATACATAAAATGTTTTGAAATAATCTTACGTTCAATTTGCTGTTTATTACAATAACGGAATGGATCACCAGTATACCCTAATATACATGTACATGACGGTAAATGGTTTACAACTTGGCAATCTGCATTTTGACCACAAGTTCCAGGACAAGGATCTTGACATTTATTTCTTATACAAGCACGATTAGAGGAACAATCTGAATTTAGTACGCATTCGGGGCGACAACCTTCGTAAGGGTTTCCAATGTACTCTGGCAAACACGTACAAGAACCAGCACTATTTTGTTCTCTACATACAGCATTAGCGCCACATGGAGATGGAACGCATGGGGTTGGTTTCTCTTGTACTTGTGGTTGTTGTTGTTGAATACATTGTGTAAATGGGTCTCCAATAAATCCGATGATACAAATACAGTTTGGCGTATGACTGACAACACGACATTCGGCGTTAGCTCCACATGTTCCAGGGCAAGGATCACGGCATTTCTGGTTGATGCAAGCTAGATGGCTAGAACATTCGCTATTACTAGCGCATTCTGGCCGACAATTTGGCGGAGCTCCAATGAACTCGGCTAAACAAGAACATGACGGTGTATCGCCAGCAACTTGGCACTGCGAATTTGGTCCGCATGGTGAGGGTTGGCAAGGGTTTACTGGCGTTGGAGGAGTATCCGCTATTTAAGCATAAATTATATGTATAATATTATCAGTTACTTAAATAATAGCATTCTTACGTATAGGAAGACAACGAATAAATGGATCTCCACTATATCTGGGTGGGCATGAGCAAATTGGATTGTGATTTACAACTTGGCATTTTGCACCAACACCGCAAGTACCCAGACATGGATTAATACATTTCTGGTTAACACAGGCCTCATTTAAACTACATTCGGAGCTAACAACACATTCTGGTCTGCAAGTTGGTGGACTTCCAATGTAACTGGGTACACATGAGCAAACAGCTTGTCCGTTTATTTCACGACATTGACTGTTTGGACCACAAGGTGATGGATGGCATGGGTTTGAGATCACTTGGGCTGAACATATTATGCAAGTAGTTAGTTAACTGAGTAAATCTATTATGTGCGATTGTAACTACCAGGCATAGGTCTGCACTCAATAAACGCGTTGCCTGTCAGAGTTGACGGGCAGCTACACATCGGAATATGATTAACAACATCACACTGCGCATTTTGTCCACATGTACCGGGGCACGGATCCGTACATTTGCTTCTAATACATGCTTTGTTCTTAGGACAATCTGTGCTAAGCACACATTCGGGACGACAGCCTGAGTAAGGGTCACCTTGATACTCTGGGTTACAAGTACAAATACCATCTGAACATTGCGCGTTTGGACCGCAGGGTGATGGATTACAAGGATCAGATTCTTTAATAATTGCTGTAATGTTTATATATGTAAACTTTAGCTTTAATTGGTTTTTTTTACAAGATTCTTACGTTCGGCAGGTTTTGGATAGCAGTTACTAAATGGATCTCCAGTAAATTCTTCAGGACAAGTACAGACGGGTGTGTGGTTGAACACATTACACCGTGCACCTGTACCGCATGATCCTGGACAAGGATCACGGCATTTTTCTCGCATACAAGCGTGATTGCTGGGACATTCTGCGTTAATTGAACACTCAGGTCTGCAATTTGGTGGACTTCCTATATAATTGTTTTGACAAGAACATGATGGGGAAGCATTTACTTCGCGACAAACAGAATTTGGTCCACAAGGAGATGGAAAACAGGGATTCACGAATACTTGTTCTTCTCTTGGAGGTTGTGGTGCTATTAAATAAAGATATTTTGTACCAAATCTGTGCAAATGGGAATAATATTTATTAAATGAATAGTATTGTCTTACGTGGTATTGGGAAGCATCTACTAAATGGATCGCCAGTATGTGCGGAAAGGCAACTACATATTGGACTATGGTTGTTTACACGGCAATTCGTGTTAAGGCCACACGTTCCAGGGCAGGGATCGACACACTTTTGATTAACACATGCTTTGTTTTGTGGGCACTCAGAGCTCATAACACATTCAGGTCGGCAGCTGGGTGGGCTACCGATATATGTAGGGAGACAAGAGCACACAGCTTGGCTATTTATTTCGCGACATTGACTGTTTGATCCACACGGTGTAGGTTGGCATGGGTTATTTGGCGCAGGCTTGGGTTCTGGGAAATTATTTTTATTAATGATCGGATTCACATTATTTTCTAAATATGGCTTACGTTCAACTGGCTGTATATTACAGTAACGGAATGGATCACCAATATATCCAAATTTACACGTGCAAGTAGGCAAATGATTTACAACTTGACAATCAGCATTTTGACCACACGTTCCTGGGCAAGGGTCTTGACATTTATTTCGGATGCAAGCACTGTTTGAAGAGCAATCAGAATTCAATACACATTCTGGGCGACAACCTTCGTATGGGTTTCCAATATATTCTTGTAAGCAAGTACAAGAACCAGCATTATTTTGTTCTCGACATACAGCGTTAGCGCCACATGGAGATGGAATACACGGCGTTGGTTTTTCCTGAACTTGTGGCTGTTGGTGTGGCAAACACTGACTAAATGGATCTCCATTGAAGCCAATAATACATATACAATTTGGTGTATGACTGACAACACGACATTCAGCATTGACACCACATGTACCAGGGCAAGGATCACGGCATTTCTGATTGATGCAAGCTAGATGGCTAGAACATTCGCTATTACTAGCACACTCTGGTCGACAATTCGGTGGGGTTCCAATAAAATTAGGTAAGCAGGAACAGGCAGGTGAATCTCCACCTACGCGACACTGCGAATTTGGTCCACATGGTGAGGGTTGGCAAGGGTTTATTGGTATTGGTGGAGTATCCGCTATTTAAGTATAAGTTTTTATGTAAATTTCTATCCAATTATTTAAGTAATTGCAATCTTACGTATAGGTTGACAACGTATAAATGGATCACCACTATATCTGGGAGGACATGAGCAAATTGGATTGTGATTTACAACTTGGCATTTGGCACCAATACCGCAAGTACCCGGACATGGATTTATACATTTTTGATTAACACAAGCCTCGTTCAAAGCACACTCAGCACTAGCAACACATTCGGGTCTACAAGTTGGTGGGCTACCAATGTATCCGGGAACACAAGAACATACAGCTTGTCCATTTATTTCACGGCATTGGCTGTTTGATCCACATGGAGATGGTTGGCATGGATTGATATTAATTTTGGCTAATAATATATAAAAATTAGCTTATAATTGTATGCACAGAGTTATTGTATTTATACCTGGGACAGGTCTACATTCAATAAAAGCATTCCCTGATAGTCCTTGTGGACAACTGCACATGGGTATATGATTCACGACATCACATTGTGCATTGGCACCACAAGTTCCCGGACAAGGATCACTACATTTATTTCTCATACAGGCAGTGTTGCGCGAACAATCTGTACTGAAAATACATTCGGGACGACAACCGTAATACGGATCGCCTTGATATTCAGGTAAACAAGTGCAAATTCCATTATTACATTGTGCATTTGATCCGCAAGGTGAGGGATAGCAGGGATCCGTTTCTTCAATAACGGCTAAAATTTATTTTTCATTTTACATATACCATCCTATTAGGAAAGCATAAAGACACTTACGTTCTGGTAGTTTAGGGAAACAATTATTGAATGGATCGCCAGTAAAACCATCTGGACAAGTACAAACGGGTGTATGATTAACAACGTTACATTGAGCTCCAGTTCCACAAGAGCCAGGGCAGGGATCACGGCATTTTTCTCGCATACAGGCGTTATTGCTGGGACATTCGGGATTTATTGAACATTCGGGTCTGCAATTTGGTGGGCTACCTATATAAGTATTTTGGCAAGAACAAGACGGAGTTCCTCTGATATTTTGGCAGATGGCATTCAAGCCACAGGGAGTTGGCACACATGGATCTCTTATAGTGATTTCTTCCGCTTGCGGTTGGGGGGCTGTATTTATTTTACAAATAACATTTAAGAATAATTGCTTAATATTATTATATAACTAAATATAACTTACGAGGTATGAGATAACACCTAGTAAATGGATCACCAGTGTGACTAGATTGGCAAATACAGATCGGGCTATGATTTATTACCGTACATTCTGTACGAAGGCCGCATGTTCCAATGCAAGGGTCAGTACATTTTTGATTCAAGCAGGCTTTGTTGGATGGACATTCAGAACTCACAACGCATTCGGGTCTACAGGAAGGAGGACTTCCACTATAAGTGGGTAAGCAAGAGCACACAGCTTGTTCATTTACTTCACGGCATTGGCTATTGGGGCCACAGGGTGATGGTTGGCATGGGTTTCCTTTTTCAAGCTTTGGTACTATATAAATTACAATTAGTGGAGGCACTTGAACAAGATCGATGAACCTTACGTTCTATAGGCATGGTATTGCAATATCGGAATGGGTCTCCAGTATATCCTATACGGCAAGTGCATGACGGCAAATGGTTAATGACTTGACAGTCAGCATTCTGTCCACAAGTGCCTGGGCATGGGTCCTGACATTTATTACGTATACAAGCACGGTTTGATGGGCAATCGGAATTCAATACGCATTCGGGGCGACAACCTTCGTATGGGTTTCCAATATATTCAGGCAGGCATGTGCATGATCCAGCATTATTTTGTTGTTTACATATGGCATTGGCACCGCATGGGGTTGGGTTGCAGGGGTCGAAGTTTTCGGGCGGATACGATTGGACTAAAAGACATACAGTTTTATTTATTTTTGTGGTATTTAATGGTTAATTGAAATGCCTTTCCTTTTGTATAAGCAGTGTTTAAACACATTTTCTAATATTCATTAATTTGTATTTATTTTTAGCGTAGTTATTTGTTAAATGGTTTGCTCGTTAATGGTGATTTAAATAATAATGCAGCTGAAGCTCTGTTGTATGTGTTGGGGGACTCTGTTCCCTACCTTTTTAGAGTCCCCATGTTTCAATTAAAATAGCCCATGCAAGCATGCAGTGTAAGCGTTGATAATTTGATTCTAACAAGATAATATAAAACATACACCTTTCTTTATTTTATATAAAATATAAATAAATAATGCTATATATTATAAGTTAATTTCAAATTATCAATTCTACATATATATTTATACACACAAATATAGATTATCATAGAACTAACGCAAGATAACGCTCATATGTATTTTATTTAAAAACAAAAATAAATTCAATTTTTATAGTTAAATTAAGAAATATTTCATTAAATATCTTGTTCTAAATCTCATAGAACAGTAAATACATTAATATTTCCTATGAACAAAAAAATATCTAAATTTGGTTAGATAAAATAATATCAATTTGATTTAATACGTTTTATGGTATGAAATCTTGCTTTAGTTTCAAAAGTATTATAGTGTATTATTTATCTTGTTATATTAATTACGAAAATTGTCATTGCATATTTTCTAATTAGCTCCCTTTGTTTATTGCATAATTTATGAAACATATAGGATACTCGAGTGATGTATTTATATTGTATCACATATGGTATATATACTTGCATATGTCAATTCTATAAATGCTGTTGGTAGTTTATTAAGTATAATAATATTTGATCTAATATTTTGTAAATCATATTTTTGAATATATGAAGAGCATTATTGAAATTGAAATGCTGATGCGGAATATATTATAAGCAACCAAAAAGCATATATTTACATTGTAAATCTAGATGTTTCAAAAATACCACGAAAATTTACAACGACAATCTCTAATTAAATTAAGAAAACACAAATTTAAACAATACATATAATTCCTATTTACCGTTGTCGAAGTTAAAAAAATATTATAAATAATATCATTTCTTTTTGCAATAATTAAACCTGTATCGTTTTGATTAAAATAGGGTCAAACAATTTAATGTCTAATAGAAATATCGCTTTTACTATTTCGATTGATTTTAGAAAAAATTTAATTGATTAAGTTTTAAAAACATCAGCATTAAAAAATATATCATAAACTGTTTTCCAAAGTTTGATAATTTTTATTTTAAATTATTTTTTATACAAAAATCATAAACTATTCATCACGAAATTTTAACGGAAATATATTATTTGACCCTTACATCTAAATAGGTATACTACTACGTACAAAAAAGACCAATGTGGAAAAAAAAAGATTTATATTCACTCAAACATCAAATGGAAAAAAGAAAATGTAATATTTTAAAATTTATATGGCAATCGCTTTCGTCCCAAATAATTATAAATATATTGTGATTTAATTTTTTTTTTACACTTATTTGATTTTAGAAACAATTATTATTATCTACCTTCTCGATTGCAGTTACCTTACTTAAATACGTATATTGCCAGAGCTTATTATTTGGAATTCCGTGTAAATACTAAATTTGAACTTCATGTATTTTAAGCATGAAAAAGAACTAAATGACACAGTTTTTGTTGTTGTTGGTAATTTGCAAAAAGAAATAATATATTATTTCATGCATAAAATAATAAGCATGCTTGAAATAAATCCTACCTGGTACAAGAATACATCCAGAGAATGGATCACCAGTATGGCCTGGACTGCAGGAGCAGATGGCATTGTGATTCACTACCGAACACTGTGCATTTGCACCGCACGAACCCGGACACGGATCACTACACTTTTGATTGATACACGCAAACCGACTCGTACACTCCGGATTTATAGTACATTCGGGCCGACAATTTGGCGGTGTACCGATAAAGTTCGACAAACATGAGCAGGCGGGACTTTCCCCTCGAACCTGGCAATCACTGTTTGGACCACACGGCGACGGTACACACGGATTTTCGGGACGCGGCGTTGGTCTCACATCCACTGTAAATAAAAGATAAATGTGTTAAAATATATATTGTCTTGATAAAAATTATAAACGATCAAAACATAAAGTAGGTTAAAGTAGTTTTAACTGAATTCAGCATGAGCCAAAATTAGTTAATAACACGTAAAAGTTCCTGACCTGGAATTGCATAACATCTGGAAAATGGATCTCCTGTGTTTCCTTCAGCACAACTGCAAATTGGATTATGATTGACGACTTGGCAACGAGCATTTTGCCCACAAGTTCCTGGACACGGATCCACGCATTTATTGTTTAAGCAAGCCTCAGTAAGTGAGCATTCAGCGCTCACAATGCACTCTGGTCGACACGCAGGTGGACTACCTATTTGTCCTGGTTGGCATGAGCATACTGCTACATTGTTAACGACTTTGCAATTACTATTTGGTCCACATGGCGATCGGCTGCATGGGTCACGTGGTGTTTCTGTTAAAATAAATGCAAGAAAGATTCTTAGAATAATGAAATATATATTCTTGTTGTTATTTATACATTTTGATCCGACGGCAGATCTATCGATGTAAAATGGAAAAACATTAATCATGAAATTTAAAAAAAAGAAAGAACTTTTGGTATTCCTTACATTTCTACATGTTATTATATAGTATCCAAATACTGAATGCTATAAAAGAGAGAGTAATGTAGACGATTTTTTTGATTCTTACCTATGGCTTGTACTTGTCTACAAAGTACGAACGGATCACCTTCCAAGCCTCTTGGGCAACTACAAGTTGGAATATGATTGATAACACTGCAATCAGCGTTTTGCCCACATGTTCCTGGACATGGATCAATGCACTTTTGGTTACTGCAAGCTTTATTTGGTGAACATTCAGTATTTGCGGTACATTCTGGTCGGCAGTTAACATATGGATCTCCAAAATAGTTTTGGTTGCACGTGCAAAGACCATCCCGACAATCCGCGTTTGGACCGCAAGGTGAAGGATTGCATAGATCTTCAGGAACTGGCTCTACATCTTCTGCATTATTAATAGTACGAATTAGTTTTAAATTCTTATAAGAATTAATTGATTTTAGAATTGAAGTTTGTTATTTTACGATTTTAAATATTATTTACATATTATCTTCTTGCAGGAAATTTTATGAATGATTTTAAAATTTCTGAGAAATGTGACATGTGAAAATATATAAATAAAACATAACAAATTTATAACATACCTATCTTCGGTGAGCATTGTGTGAATGGATCTCCAACGAATCTAGCAATACAAGTACATGTTGGTATATGATTTTGCACTCGACATTCTGCATTGAAACCGCAAGAACCTGGACATGGGTCACGGCATTTTTCCGTGATACAGGATAAGTGAGATGGACAATCAGTATTAACTACACATTCTGGTCGACAATTTGGTGGTGAACCCATATAATTTTGTAGACAAGAACATGCGGGCTGATCGCCAACATTTCGACATTGTGAATTTGGACCACATGGAGATGGTACGCAAGGATTGGCTGGTCTCGGGGCTTCTATTGGTACAATTGGTTGTTCATAGCATCGAACGAACGGATCGCCTGTTAAACCTGATGCGCAACTACAAATTGGATTGTGGTTGATAACATCACATTTGGCACCGACACCACACGTTCCTGAGCATGGATTAGCACATTTGAATTTATGGCATGCTCTATTTTGCGGACATTCAGAATGCACAACACATTCTGGACGGCAATTTGGTGCAGATCCTATAAATTCTGGTAAACATGAACATACTCCTTGGCCGTTGATATCTCTACATTGACTATTGGGTCCACATGGAGATGGATTGCATGGGTCAACAATTGTTGGTTCAGTTACTGGCAGTGGTTGCACTCGGCAAGATGTGAATGGATCACCAATATAACCTGTGCTACATGTGCATGTAGGAACATGATTTATTACTGAACATTGAGCAAATTGACCACAAACACCCGGACAAGGATCTTCACATTTATTTCTAATGCATGCTTTATTAGTTGGACAATCTGAACTTAAGACACATTCTGGTCGGCAGCCTTCATATGGGTTTCCATAATAATCATTGATACAAGAACAGGCGCCTGCTTCATTACGTTGTTTACAAACGGCATTTGCTCCACATGGTGAAGGTTCACACGGGTTAACAATTTCTTGTTCCTGAATAATGCATTGAACAAATGGATTTCCAGTGTAACCAGCAGAACAAGTACAGCTAACAGCATGCCCAATGACTCTACATTCAGCATTTGAACCACAGCTTCCTGGGCATGGGTCAATACACTTATTTCGAATGCACGCATTTGTACTTGGACAATCTGGATTTATTACACACTCTGGACGACAGTTCGGTGGATGTCCAACATAATCTCTAACACATTGGCATGATGGTATATTGTTGATACTTTGACATATTGAATTTGGACCACAAGGTGAAGGATTACAAGGATCAGTGATTTCCTGAATCACAGGTGGTGGTGGTAAAGGATAACAACTTTGGAATGGATCACCGGTTTGTTCTTCAGGACAGCTACAAATAGGACTGTGATTGATTACTTCACAACGCGCACGTAGACCACATGAACCTAGACATGGATCAGTACATTTCTGATTGATACATGCTTTTGTTGGTGGACATTCAGCGCTAACAACACATTCTGGTCGGCACTGGGGTGGTGAACCAACAAATCCTTGCAAACAAGAACAAACAGCGTGATCATTAATATTTCTACACTGACTATTAGATCCGCAAGGTGACGGACTGCAAGAATCAAGTCTAGATGCTGGAGGTGGTTGATCCATAACACGACAGATTGAAAACGGATCACCTGAATATCCTTGAGGGCACGAGCATACTGGTATATGATTGATAACATCGCATTGTGCATTTTGACCGCATGTGCCTGCGCAAGGATCTTTACATTTATTTCGTAAACAGGCCTTGGCACGACTGCATTCTGCACTAAGTACACATTCTGGTCGACATGATTCATAAGGATTTCCAATATATTCTGGAAGACATGTACAAATGCCTTCGCTGCATTGTGCATTTGGTCCACATGGTGATGGATTGCAAGGATCGAAAATTTCTGGCGTTTCAGTTGCTGCAATAAGATTGTAAAGATATTAGTATTTATTGGTTTTACATTATAAATTAGTCTTACTTGGCGGCGTGAGAATACATTGTGTGAATGGATCACCTGTGTGACCATCTTCGCATGTACAAACAGGTATATGATTAAGAATGTAACATTTTGCATTGACACCACATGATCCAGCGCATGGATCTCGGCATTTCTGGTTAATGCATGCTAGTTGACTGCCACATTCTGTACTTAAAACACATTCTGGTCTGCAACCTGGTGGTGTACCGATATAGTCCGGTAAACATGAGCATGCTGGATTTCCACCGATTAACTGGCACTGTGAATTTGGACCGCATGGAGATGGATAACAAGATGGTGGTCTTTCCGTAAGTTCAGGTTCCTCTTCAATAGCTATAGTTATATATGAAAGTATTTAAATTATTTTAATTATTACTTTAGAGTTAAAAATCTATATAAATATTAAAATAGTACGTACGTTGTGGTGAACATCTAGAAAATGGATCTCCTGTAAATCCTTGAGGACAAGCACATATTGGATTATGATTTTTTGTTGTACACAGAGCACCTAAGCCGCAAGTATTTGGACAAGGATCCCTGCATTTCTGATTAATGCAAGCCTTAGTTAATGGACATTCGGAACTGGCAATACATTCTGGTCTACATTGTGGTGGACTGCCAATGTAATTAGGTAAACATGAGCAAACCGGTTGGTCGTTAACGTTTTTGCATTGGCTGTTCGGTCCACATGGTGATGGTTGGCATGGATCTTCAGGAAGTTTCGGTTTATCTAAATATAAATGGAATTTTCATTAATTATCTCTATATATCAACAAAAAAGAAATTTAAAAAAATACTCGTCATGAAACGCTCAATATTGACAAAGTTATTATTAGCACGTAATTTTTATTTGTTTGTGTGCATCAGTAATTACACATATCATAATCGTTCTAAATATGTAGTGAAGATCAAACATAATAGCTAATAAATAAATAATAAATACGTACGCGTGACTGTTACTTCACGACATTGGAAGAATGGATCTCCAGTAAAGCCTGCTGCACATGAACATAGTGGTGTATGATTTACAGTTTGACATTCTGCATAGATGCCACAAGTACCAGGGCATGGATCAATACATTTGTATCCAACACAAGCAAATGATGTTGTGCAATCTGCGTTAATTTCACATTCTCTTTTACAGCCTCTGTTACTATCATACGGATCACCAAAGTATCCTTGTGGGCATATACACGCGCCAGCGCCATTCTTTTCTCGACATTCAGCGTTTGGACCACATGGTGATGGGAAACATGGTGTAGAAGGTGGAGCTCGTTCAGTTGCTATAAATTTAATGAGAGATTATAAACAAAGGACTATAACATTAATAAAATTTTGTTATACTTGGTTGGGGTGCTGGATTACATGATGTACTTGCGTCACCAATATATCCTGGCAAACATGAGCACACTGCATAATGATTAACTACGGTACATCTAGCAAATGTTGCACAAGCTCCTGGACAAGGATCTCGGCATTTTTCATTGGCACAAGCCAAATTACTGGGGCATTCCGCGTCTAAAGTGCATTCCGGTCTGCAGTTCGGTGCACGACCTATATAGTTTGGTAAACAAGAACAAGCTGCTTGTGTGCCAATAACTCTACATTGTGAGTTAGGTCCACATGGCGATGGCAGGCAAGAATCTTCCAAACCTGTTGGTACTTTGGGTACTAGACAAAGAAAAATAACTTAGTTAAACATGATGATCAGTTTATACAATTTTTCATAAGAAATAACTTTTCACAAGAAAGAAATAAAATAATTTTTAACTTTGAAGTATCCATGCAAAACAATAGAATGGTATTTCTTATTCTAAAATACCCAAAACAGTACAATTACTTAATATATTTAACAATATTCTAAGATTTTAGTTTTGCTTCTTCTAATTATTGGTACTTCTTATGAAAATTGTACTAGCGAACCTTAAAACTATTTAAGACATGAAGGTATATATTATGAAGAGAAAACGAAAAAAAAAAATCTTACGTTCTTCTTTAAGACAGCGTATAAATGGATCACCAGTAAAACCAGCTGTACAACTACAAATTGGATTGTGGTTAACTACCATGCATCTAGCATTTAATCCACAAGTACCAGGACAAGGATCACTACATTTCTGATTAATGCATGCCTTGTTTTGTGGGCATTCTGAACTAACAACACATTCCGGTCTACACATAGGAGGAGTACCAATATAACCAGTTTGACAAGAACAGACTGCATGGCCATTTATTTCACGACATTGACTGTAAGGACCACACGGGGATGGTTGGCAAGGATCGCCAGGAGGTTCAGCAATAACTAACGTAGAAAAGATAAGAATAAGTAAGAATGTAAAGATAAAACCGAATACCTAACTAGCAGAAAATATTTGAAGAGACGTGCTACAGCTCTTACCTGGTTCCTCAATTTGACATGATGTGATTGGATTACCAGAATAACCGGGCAGACATGAGCATGAAGGTGCATGATTTACTACACGACAGAATGCATTGATTCCACAAGTACCCGGACATGGGTCTTCGCATTTATTATTCAAACACGCCTTCGAACGGTCACAGTCTGAGTTGATGACACACTCTGGTCTACAGCCCGTGTATGGATCTCCAAAGTACTCGGCCAAGCAAGCGCATGAACCTGCACCATTTCGTTCCTTACATACAGCGTTTGAACCGCAAGGTGATGGATTACATGGATCTCGTGGACCTTCAGTTGGCATTGGAACTGTTAGAGAAATAATTAAAAAAAAAAATTAGATACAAGAGTCATGACAAATTTGTTTAAGTAACGGCTTATAACAAGGCTTACTTTGTGGTTTTGGGAAACAACCAGAGAATGGATCTCCAGTGTAACCAGTAATACATATACAAACAGGAGCATTTTTATTTACACGACAAGTAGTATGTGGACCACATGACCCAGGACATGGATCTTTACATCTTTCATTTTGACATGCAAGATTTCCGGGGCATTCAGCGTTTATAGTACACTCAGGTCTACAATTTGGTGCACGACCTATATAATTTGGTAAGCAGGAACATGCTGGTGTGTTGCCAATAACGCGGCATTGTGAATTCGGGCCACATGGCGAAGGAATACACGGATTCCCAGACGACACTTCTAATACAGGTCGTTCTAAAATGATATGAATACATGCAAGAAATAAAAGAATAGAAACAATAGATATAAATAAATAAGAAAAAGTTGTGAAAAGAATGCTTACTATCTTCCGGAATACATCGAACAAATGGTTCTCCCGTGAAACCAGGAGAACAACTACAAATAGGATTGTGATTGACCACTAGACATCGTGCATTTATGCCACAAGTACCAGGACATGGGTCCTGGCATTTTTGGTTAATGCACGCTTTGTCTTGTAGACAATCAGCACTTATCATGCATTCGGGTCGACATGCAGGTGGAGAACCAATATAGTTTACTTGGCATGAGCATACAGCGTGCCCATTGATTACACGGCACTGACTGTATGGACCACATGGTGATGGTTGACATGGATCTCTCAATGGTGATTCAGTAATAGCTAAGATTGGAAAAGATAGTAGGTAATGATACATAGAATAGAAATAAGAGTAGATAAAATCTTACGAGGCTGTTGAATAATGTGACATGCTATGGCAGGGTTTCCACTGTAACTTGGTAAACAGATGCATGCTGGCGCGTGATTGCTTACGCGACATTCGGTATTCAAACCACATGTGCCTACGCAAGGATCTTTACACTTATTATTAGTGCAAGCTAGATTGCGAGGACAGTCTGAATTCGTGACACATTCAGGTCTACAACTCGTGTATGGATCACCAAAATATTCTGGTAAACATGCACATGATCCTACACCATTACGTTCTCTACAAACAGAGTTTGCACCGCATGGCGATGGATTACAAGGATTGCGTTCTTCTTCAATAGGTTGAACAACTGTAATATTAACCGCGTTATTTTCTAATAACTTTATATGAGCTTAAATTGAGTTTTATTTTTCATTTAACTAAATTGTCATGTGACGATAAAATAGATCAATGACAATCCAGTAAAATATGGCAAACTGAATTATTTCTTATATTAGATAGTTCGCGAATTTTAAGGGTTAAACATTGTATAAGGTGTCTTACTTGGTACAATCAAGCACCCAGCAAATGGATCTCCTGTATAACCAGCAAGACATGAGCAAACTGGAGCGTGTTTAATGACAACGCATGTTGCTTGACCGCCACAAGATCCAGGACAAGGATCTTTGCAGCGTTCATTTACACATGCTAAATTTCCAGGGCATTCGGCATTTATAGAACATTCAGGACGACAGTTAGGAGATCGTCCTATATAGTTTGGCAAACATGAGCAAGCTGGTGTATTAGCAGTAACGCGACATTGAGAATTTGGACCACATGGTGAAGGTACACAAGGATTTCCAGTAGGTCTTTCTGGTATAGGACGTTCTATAAAATAATGATAAGATGCAATACAATAAAAGTAGAGTTTTCTAGAAATGAAAAAGATATAGAGCTGGATATAACTGTTGCTTACTTTCTTCTTGGACGCATCGTATGAATGGATCTCCAGTAAATTCAGGAGAACAGCTACAAATAGGATTGTGATTGACCACTTGACAACGTGCATTAAAACCACATGTACCGGGACATGGGTCCTGACATTTTTGGTTAATGCACGCCTTGTCTTGTGAACAATCAGCACTGATCATGCATTCAGGTCGACATGCAGGGGGTGAACCAATATAGTTTACTTGACATGAACAAACCGCGTGTCCATTGACAACGCGGCACTGACTGTATGGTCCACAAGGTGATGGTTGACATGGATCAACAGATTTTTCTTCCGTGACTATTGGAAATAGATAATTAAGAAAATAAGATAAAGATAAGAATAAAATGAAATTAAGAACACATACTAATTGGTGGTTGATGACATGATGCGAGAGGATTTCCTGTATATCCTTGTATACAGAAACATGATGGAGCATGATTGTTTATTCGACATTCAGCATTTAAACCACATGTTCCAGGACAAGGATCTCGACATTTATTATTTATACAAGCTCTATTTCTTGGGCAGTCAGTATTTAATATACATTCTGGTTGACAACCAGTGTAGGGATCTCCAAAATATTCAGGTAAGCAAACACAAGAACCAGCACCATTTCGTTCTTTGCAAATAGCATTTGATCCGCAAGGAGATGGTTCACAGGGTCTTTGTGGAGCTTCAACCGGTTGAGTAACTAAAATTTTATATGATATACGCTACCCTAAAATGATTTCTTTGCAGTAAATATAGCTTACTTGGAATTACTATACAACCACCAAATGGATCACCAGTATAACCTGATAAGCAAGTACAAATTGGCGAATGTTTAACAACTAAGCATGTAGAATAAGATCCACATGATCCAAGACAAGAGTCTTTACATCTTTCATTTTGACATGCAAGATTACCAGGACATTCAGCGTTTATAGTACATTCTGGTCTACAATTTGGTGCACGACCTATATAATTTGGTAAACAGGAACATGCTGGCGTATTGCCAATAACGCGACATTGTGAATTCAGACCACATGGTGAAGGTATACAAGGATTTCCGCTTGCTTCTGGCACAGGTCGTTCTAAAATGGAAGATCATGCAAGAAAAATAGCAATAGTAATTAAGAAATAAATAATAAAATGCAATAATCATTGGTAAGTAATGCTTACTCTCTTCTGGAATACATCGTACAAAAGGATCTCCAGTAAATTTAGGAGAACAGCTACAGATAGGATTATGATTAACTACTTGACAACGAGCATTGAAGCCACAAGTACCAGGACATGGATCCTGGCATTTTTGGTTTATGCAAGTTTTGTCTTGTGAGCAATCTGTACTAATCATGCATTCGGGTCGACATGAAGGTGGTGAACCAATATAATTTGCTTGGCATGAGCATACAGCGTGTCCGTTTATAACACGACACTGGCTATATGAGCCGCAAGGCGATGGATGACATGGTTCTCTAATTGGTGATTCTGTTACAACTAGATAGTAAGAATAGATATGTAAGAAAATGAATAGATATGTCTTAAGAGAAAAGCTAGATATAAAGTCTTACTAGGTGTTGGTGGAAGATGGCAAGAACCTAGTGGATTTCCGGTGAACCCAGGTAGACATGAGCAGAGAGGAGCATGGTTATTTACGCGACATTCCGCGTTAATACCACACGTACCTCTACACGGATCGCGACATTTATTATTCACGCATGATTTATCTCTAGCGCAATCAGTATTAAGAACGCATTCCGGTCTACAACCTGTGTATGGATCACCGAAATACTCTGAAATGCAAGTACAAGAGCCTGCTCCATTACGCTCACGACATTCAGAATTTGCGCCACAAGGTGATGGATTACATGGATTTCTCGGCGCTTCAATTGGTACTGAAATGTTTTATTAACATTTTATTAACAAATATTCATTGTTAATAATGTTACTATCATTTCCGTTATTATATGTTTAGTTATTTTTTTCGTTTTTATTAATATTTTAGTAAATTATTAATAATTATAATTGGTCCTATCTGTATTATTCCAAATATAAAAACGTATAGGTAATAAATTATAGTCAGAGCAAGGACAATACATTAAGAAGAAAACGATATCATGACATAGATCCTGATATTTGTTTTTAAGGTATTTTTTGTATGCATACTGAGTTTGCATTACTTCTATCTACAATTTAGGGTAGTATCTATATACATTGCACTACAAAATAAACTTGACGAATATTCTACGCATGGTAAACATATGTTTCTAAATACTATATATATTCTTTACTAACTAAATTGTAATAAGGACTAGGATATTCCCAAATTACAATTGACCAAAAATAGCTGTAGGATTGACCTTGAGGTGCCTGCAGAACAATGATTATCAACCTCACCAAAATTATACAGTCTCGCACAGTACAATATTGTACTTAATATAAACTGTTTAAAACCTATGCATGTTTTATTCGTTACTTACACACAACTAATAAGATTTCGCTATCTTATCTACTTCACAGGTAACTGTTGAGTGATTTACAACTTTACAGTTATTATTTATTTTTAGTACGTTTTTATATATAGTGACGAAATAGTAAAAAATAAAAATAATGTCATGTAATATTCCTGAAAACGGTACACAAATAGAAAATCTAGAACTATCCAGAACCTTGGTTTAATACAGCATGCTACAAAACAGATAAAAATCTTACCTTGAATAATACTGCAACCAGAAAATGGATCGCCTTCATAACCAGGAATACAGGTGCAGATTGGATGGTGATTTTGTCCTGCACATTGTGCATTAATCCCACACGAACCAGTGCATGGATCGCGGCACTTGTTATTCACGCAAGCCAAGTATGATGGACAGTCTTGGTGGATTACACATTCGGGACGACAGTTGGGTGGTGCGCCTAACATGCCAACCTGGCATGAGCAAACTGGTCTTGAGTCGATCACGTGACAATCTGAATTGGATCCACAAGGCGATGGCATGCAAGGGTTGATTGGTCTTTCGTCCATTTTTGGTGCTATTAAAATAGCAAATAGTTAGCAAAAATTTTTATTTAACACTTCTTTTTTATCACTTTTTTGTTTGTTATATTAGTAATGATGTTTCAGTCATAATACTCTATTATTACATTTTTATATTTGTCAATGTTAATCAGTAAAATGGGCGGAAATTGCTATAAAACTTACATTCTTTAATGCATCGAATAAATGGATCACCAATAGAGTTTGGTGCGCAACTACAAATTGGATTATGATTTACAACTTGGCAGCGTGCATCCAAACCACATGCACCCGAGCATGGATCCTGGCACTTCAAATTGATGCATGCTTTATTATGAGAGCACTCAGAACTAACGACACATTCGGGTCGACACGCAGGTGGTGAACCCAAGTATCCAGTGTGACATGAACAAACAGGATGACCATTACTCAATCGACAATTGCTGTTAGATCCACAAGGGGATGGTTCACAAGGATTTAGCGGTACTTGTACTATATAGAAATAAAAAGATACATAAATTACTACGTTGGTCAGATATTTTCTGTATTCATAATTAGCAAAAAAATTATTTAAAAGAAATAGAAAAAATGCATTCTGTGTTAATTATTATATGCATTTTTTGTATTAAAAAAAAACGCGAAACAATTTTGAACTAAAATTACCAAATGTTGTTTGTATTCCTGTTCCTAAGAAATTTTGTATATTTACCTGAAATTGGTTCTTGTCGACATGATGAAAATGGATTTCCTTCATGTCCTGGTAGACAAGTACAAGCAGGAATATGATTTACAACGGTACATTCAGCATTAGTGCCACATAATCCTTGACATGGATTTCTACAATGTTGTGATATACAAGCAAGATTGCTAGGGCAATCTGAATTGATGATACATTCAGGACGACATCCACCCGCGTATGGATTTCCAACGTAAGGTGGAATACAAGTGCAACGTGCTACATTATTTTGCACAGAGCATTGCGCATTATCAGCACATGGTGTTGGAACACATGGACTGATTGGTGTCGGAGCTAAAATTTTTTTTCTAATTTTACCTACTATACTTATAAATTGAAATATCTTAACATTTATATAAGTTATTACTAAAGCAGCGTAAATAGAAACAGGTATTAGGCAAAAAAACTTACTATCTTGTAGTTTAGAACATCCAATGAACGCATCTCCTTCAAAACCAAGAACACAACTGCAATATGGTGTATGATTAACAACATTACATTTTGCATTTTGGCCGCAACTTCCTGGACATGGATCAATACATTTTTCTCTAACACACGCTTTGTCTTGTGAACATTCTTGACTAATACTGCATTCAGGGCGACAATTCGGTGGATTTCCAATATAGTTAGCAATACAAGAACAAACAGGTCTGTTGCGTTTAATTTGGCAGATAGAATTAGGTCCACATGGTGATGGAACACATGGATTTTTGGGTTCTTTAGGCTCTTGTTCTTCATATATGGCTAAAGCGCAGTTTGAAAATGGATCACCTTCTAACCCAGCTGGACAGCTACAAATTGGATTATGGTTGATGACAATGCAATTTGCATTTACAGCACAAGTTCCTGGGCAGGGGTCGATGCATTTTTGATTGATGCAAGCTTGAGTTTGTGGGCATTCAGAGCTGACAATACATTCTGGTTTACATGTAGGTGGAATTCCTTTATAGCTTGGTAAGCATGAACACGTCGCGAAATTCTTTTGTGACACCAAACATCTACTGTATGGTCCACATGGTGATGGATCACATGGGTTCGTCGGTTTTCCAGTTGGTATGGATACTATAGGCTTGAATGGATAGCACGATATAAATGGATCGCCGGAGCAATCTGGCGGGCAAAAGCAAACAGGGAAATGGTTAACTGCTTCACACTGGGCTCCAACACCACAAGCTCCTGCGCATGGATCTTCACATTTATTGTTAATGCATGCTTTGTTGAATGGACATTCTGTGTTCAGAACACATTCTGGTCTGCAAGCTAACCAAGGATTTCCAAAGAATCCAGGTTTACACATACAAGATAATGTACTATTAGCTTGTTTACATAACGCATTCGAGCCGCATTGTATATTCTGGCATGTAGATGGTTTTGATTGAGTGACTGAAATAATTATTGCGTTAGACAGTTATTTATAATAATATATAGAAATAATATTGAATTTGAACTAGGAGGAATATATATCTTACTTTCATTTGGTAGAGAGCAATATTCGAATGCATTGCCATAATAGCCTTGTAAACAACTACAAATTGGGGTATGTGCAACAGCCATACATTGAGCATTTACACCGCATGATCCTGGGCATGGGTCTCTACAAACTTGCCCCAAGCATGCTTTGTTAAACGCACAATCTGAGTTAATAAGACACTCTGGTCGACAACGTGGATCTAAATGACTACTGGGTCCCATACAAGGATCACAAATAGCCACTTGTCCATTATATACACTACATTCCGAATCTGGTCCACATGGTGATGGTGTACAAGGTTTTGATACATTTGAGTACGGTGGTAGATAAGCTGCAAAAATGTTTTGTCATAATTATAGAAAAAAATAAATTAATAAATCACACTTACGCATTGTAACACATTGGAAATAGGGGTCACCAATGAAGTCATCGGCGCAAATACAAGCAGCAACGTGATCCTTAACAGAACATGTTGCATGCAGTCCACAAATAACACCCATTTTACATGGATTTTTACATTGGTTTTCCCAACAAACTTCAGTGCTTGGACAATCTGAATTAATAACACATTCTGGTTTACAACCAAATTGTGGATCTCCATGGTAGTCTGACAGGCATGAACAAACTGCACGGTTTCTCATGACTTGACAAACAGTATTTGGACCACAGGGTGACGGCAAACATGGATTATCTTTTGGCAGTGGTACTGGTAACGAATAACATCTTGCAAGTGGATTACCAGTAAGCCCATGGTCACATGTACAAACTGGATGATGTTTTTCAACACGACAATTTGTATTTATACCGCATGATCCTGGACACGGGTCACGACATCTATATCCCATACATGCTTGATGGTTATCACAATCATCATCAATCAAACATTCATAGCCATGACAGCCATCAATGCTTGCCGGATCACCTCGAATACCATCAGGGCATCTACACATTGGCTGTCCCAGTGGAGAGACAACACATACAGCATTTGGTCCGCATGGATTTGGCAAGCATGCATTATCTGGATGGACACGGCAACCTGAATATGCGTCTCCAATATAACTAGGTCTACAGTAACACTGTTCCTGGTTATTGACAACATAACAGTCCGCATTAACACCACATGGTCCAGGTTGGCAAAGTGACGGTGCGATTGAAGGTTCTGAACAACTGCGATATGGATTTCCTACTGTTCCTGGTGGACAGAAGCAAGCAGGTTCATTATGTGGATCACATTGAGCGCCTTGTCCACATGGATTTGGTTCACACGGATTTCTTTGCTCAATACAACCTCTGATTGTATTTGGACTTTCTAAGTACCCAGACAGACAAGTGCACTTTGAAAAACCGTTGCTTAGTATGGTGCACTGAGTGTTTGGCCCACATGGCGACGGATCGCATGGATTTTGCGGTAAGCTGCATATTTTTTCTGGTGGATTTCCTTCATACTCTGGCAAACAAAAGCAAATGGGATTATTTTTAACAATTCTACAACCTGAATATGGTCCACATAGGTTCGGTGGACACTCTTCTCCTTCGGGAACTGAAAAACATCAACACGGTTAATCATCAATTTAAACACAAAGAAAAACAGATAACATACTGCAATTTTTGAATGGATTGCCAGTTAATCCTTTCGGACAGAAACATATTGGGTTTCCATTATCAATTTCACACATAGCGTTAATGCCACATGGATTAGGATCACATGGGTTTGTTGGTGCATGGCAACCTGTTGCTGCGTTTCCTTCATAGCCGATCAAACATTTGCAAACTGCTTTATGGTTAAAAACGTCGCACACAGCTCCTGGACCACAATTACATGGTGATGTACATTTACCATTTACACATGCCTCAGTGGATTCACATTCACCATCTGAACGACATCCTTTTACTATGAAAACAATAACAAAACATATTTATTTATGTTGATCATATTAAAATATAATTAGTATATAATACCTCTAGCACATTGCACATATGGATTTCCAAGATAACCATCGCGACAATTACATTTAGCTCCATGATTATCGGCAAAGCAATCAGCATTTTCTCCACATGAATCTTCAAAGCACGGATTAATACATATTCTGTTCAGACGATCACATAATTTATTTGGTGGACAATCCTCGTTATATTGGCAAATTGGTTTGTAATCTACAACTGAAATAACAATTTGTTATTTCGATATAAATTTCTGAACCTACATTACATTCATCAATTTGTCTAGTCTATAACATTAATATTATAAATAATACTAAGCAATATGAAAAAGAAAATATTTTTTACCTGGTACACATCCCACGTAACCGTTACCCTGGAATCCTTCAGCACAACTGCAATCGGATCCATGGTTGGTGTTGATACAAACAGCATGATGTGCACAAGGATTATGCACATCACACGGTCGTTGGCACGCATTTCCGATGCACGCTTCTGTCAATTGGCAGTCATTGTTGCTAATGCAACTCACTATACAAGAACATGGTGCAGAAAAGACGGAATTTAGAAGAAGACTTGTTTATAATACATAAATAATGAAATGTGCAAGTGTAAAATCTAACATTTTAGTGTTTTATATTAAATTTACAATATTTATATTTACGTACACTTAAATCATAAACTATGATTGTTGTAAAACTATTTCAGATCGTTATTTAAAATATTAGGAATTAAAAAGTACCATTTCAGTTAAATGTTATTTTTAGATCACTTTCGATTGGTGTCATTTCGATCTGCTCTAAGAGAGGCCATTGTTCATTAAAACAGGGTAAGTTTGTGAACATATTCTCATGCATACATAACATTATGCCTATTCGCATTAAATGGAGAGGAAGAAACCTATTTTATTCATCCATTTGACAATCTTGAGCTATTCATACGACAATATACACGAAAACCTATTTAGTGATAGTAGGCACTTGCGTGCAAATATGAGAACGAATATTTAATTATAATATAGTACAAATAATTGCTTTTTATTGCTCGGCCTTAAGTTCGAGTAATCTGTGAACTTGTTGAGATCAACCGAATAGGCACAAAGCCACTCGGTTGCTTTTGAAATATCAATCAAACAGTATTTTTTCCCCGAGTGAGAATATTACCGAGACCAACCAATCGAAAATGTTATTAATGTCGAATTTAGAAATTATTTAACTATGCGCCAGTTTTTTATGTCGCCAAGCACCAAATTTGCGGTTTTAAATTTTTACACCAGGTTATTGAATATTTAGTTTCGGTGCTTTTATTTATTATATATTGTTGAATTTAGTGAAAATGAAGAGAACTTTGCGAAATTTATACGTATAATAATTACAAAATATGTACATAAATGTTGTATTATGGTTTTTTTAATTCTTGATATATAACAAATAATTTACGTATAAAGATTGCAAATTTCCATGGCATTAGGTGATTTAGTATCTTACATGATTGTGATTTGATGCATTTAACAGCCGGATTTCCTTCATAACCCATTGGGCATGTACATATTGGCCTGTGCATCTTGGCTTGGCATTTAGCCGTCGTAGCACAGGCGTTAGTGAACTCACACGGATCCTGACAAACTGCCATAAAACATGCCTCGGACTCTAAACAATCAGAGTCCGACTCACACGGTTGTGGTGTTTTGGGCATGCCAGGCTCTATACGAATGTACATCAAATACAAAATTATAAACAATTTTTTTTTATTATATTTGAAATATATTTGAAATGAGCACTCAAGTTATTTGTTTTTAGTTATTTTAAACAGGGAAGATGAACCTCTTTATTAAATGGACATACAATTCAGCAGCGGTTTTAATTTTCGTTTTATCAACAATATATTTATCTTCCAGAAAATATTTACTGTACAATATTTTTGTGTGTCCTAAGTTTTAAGAAAATTTAAAGCCACTGTTGGATTTAACTATAAATAATGAAAAGCAATTATTGTTTTAATTCAAATGTTATGTAGATTACTATTTCAAATATATTTCAAATTTGGTTTAAAATTGATCGTTTTATTTACAGAAAAAATATTTACGTGCGTTACAATTATATTATCTTTATTTGATAATAAAATAGGAGCAGCCTATTTTATAATCAAATAACTACTAACTACTAAGCCAGTTCAATATATACACAAAGTTAGGTGTACCTTTTCGACATTTGTTGGAATCGGAACCAGGTAAACATATACAATAGGCTGTGTGGTTAGCAACTGAACATAGTGTATGACTTCCACAAAAACCTCCTTCAATGACACATAGATTAACACAGTGGTCATTGCGACAGCCTTCTGACGAGGGACAGTCAGTATCAATTGTGCAAGTCATATTAGTACCAATCTGTGTTTGTGTGGTCAATTCTGTTATTTCTACTGTTTTATTTAGTATTGGGAATTTGTCTGTATGTGTCTGTGTTAAACCGCCAATAGTTGTTGTTTCTACTGGCTCACCTATAGTCTCCATTGTTATATCACTAGATGAACTAGGAATTGTTTCAGTTATATTTTGTTCTGATTCTTCAAATATATTAGTAGTGTTCTGAATAATACTATCTGTAGGATAATATTGAGTAGTCGTTTCAATGATTCTTAAAGACTGTTCTGTAGTTTCTATTTCAATAGGTTTTAAAGTTGTATATACTGTCGTCGATTCTGGTGTAACATAAACACCTTCAGTAGTTAATTTTATTTCTTTACTATCTGTTGTTTTAAGATCTATCGACTGTGTGACTTCATCAGTTTTCGTAGGTAATTGTGTTTCTGTTATTGTCGCTGTACTTGTTTTACCAATTGATTTGGAGGTCTGTGTTTCTACAGATATTGAGTAACTTGTACGTGGTAGTATGGATGCGGTGAATTCATCTGGTAAACCAGAAGTCGTAGGAATCTTTATTGTAGTCCCAGCTTCTGTAGTCACGGATTCTGTTACGAGCATATCTGGTGTTTTATACTTATCTAAGAGAACTGTAACAGTTGGTGCTTCTTCGGTAGAATCTGTTGCTAGTTGTGTGGAAGATTTAGTAGAGGATTCGGTCAATATTAGTCTGGTACTGGTATCAATATTCCATGTTCCTGTGGTTTCTTGGTTGAAAATTGTTGTACTATCTGTTGAAATTCTTGGCTTTGTCGTTATAGATTCAGTTGTTTCGAATTCTAGAGACGGTTCCGCATTTGTTTTCTGTGTGCTTTTCATTGTAGTTATTACTTCTGATGGTATTGAAGATGTGCTAAGTTCTACAATTGGAATAATTGTTTCTGGTGATATTTTTGTATTAGTCTCAGTTATTGTATCTATTGGTACTACTGATGTTATACCATTAGTAGACTTTTGATCAGAAAATGCTGTTGTTTTTGTAATGTAACCATCAGTTACTTCAATTATATCATTTTCTGGAGTAGTAGTAGTAGTAGTATCTTGATAGGAATATGTTGTACGACCTTGTGTAAATGCAGATTCAGTTGTTTTGGATTCTTGCATTGTTTTCTGTCCATTTTCTGTCTCAGTTGATATAGATTCAGTTGTTTCGATTTCTAGCGTTGGTTCTGAATTTGTTCTTCGTGTACTTTGTATTGTAGTTGTCACCTCTGATGGTATTGAAAGTGTGCTAAGTTTTATAAATGTTTCAGTAAGTTCAGTAACTGTTTCTATTGATGCTTTTGTATTGGTCTCAGTTATTATATCTATTGGTACTATTGAAGATATGCCATTAGTAGACTTTTGATCAGATAATTCTGTAGTTGGTATAATGTATCCATCGGTTACTTCAATTATATCATTTTCTGGAGTAGTAGTATCAGAATCTTGATAGGAATATGTTGTATGACCTTGTGTAAATTTAGATTCAGTTGTTTTAAATTCAGGCTTTGTATTCTGTTTATCTTCTAGCTTAGTTGTCAGCTCTGTTTGTATAAATAATGTAGTAGGCGTTACAATAGCTTTTGTTGGTTCAGTAATTGTTTCTGGTGATGTTTTTGTATTAGTCTCAGTTATTATATCAATTGGTAAATATGTAGTAGGCGTTACAATTGCTTCTGTTGATTCAGTGAGTTCAATTTTTATTTCTGGTGATGTTTTTGTGGATGTTTCGATCTCAATATCTATTGGAATTTGTATAGTACTACTTTGTGAAGTAATACTTGAAATTGATATCGTTGAATCGTATGTCTCTTGATTTTTGGTTGGCTGTTCAACTGGAGTTGTAATAACTGAAGGAATTTCAGAAGTACTAGATGTATTAATTTCTTCTACTGAATATATAGATTCAGTTACAAAATTATCATTTGTTTGTTTTGATTCAGTAGTACCAGCTGTGCTTGCTTCATGATATTTATTTGCAATTGTTTCTAATTCGGTTATATCGAATGAATCAGGTGTAGTATTTACAGAAACTCTATCTTTTACAGTGCCGGTAATGATCTCAGGGAGCGTGGTTAGTTTTATACTAGTTATGAGCTCAGTAGTAACAACTTGATCAATAGTTTTATCAGTATTAGTAGCTAGCTTTAACGTTGATGAAAAACTAGAAGAATCTGTTGTTGTTTCAATAGAATCTGTAGTCTGTTTAGTGAGTGATGCCGATGGTAAAGTCACACTTTTATTTGATGTTTTAATAGAGTCAGTAAAAATGTCTGTAGGCTCTGTACTACTACTTTGCTTTGTAATTATGTCTGATGTATAAAGTGAAGTTAGTTCTGTTTTTGAAGTGAATGGTGTATTTTCTGTTTGAGTGGCAGTAGAAGTGGTTTCTAATGATTTTGAAGTAAATGGTGTATTTTCTGATTGTATAGTACTTGTCATTGTATGTAATGGAAGGGTACTTGTTTCAAATTCTACAGGTCTGTTAGATGTTGTTACTGTGTTCGTTAAATCTTCACCTGGAGCTGCAGTGTTAGACTGTGTCTGTGTATTAGTTAGTGCAGGTAACAAAGTGGTAGTGCCAATTTCTATCCCAAAAAAGAAATAAAATTACATTTGTTAACGTTAATAAGGAAAATTATATATTACGTGTTTTAAATAAGAAAATCTACCTTTTTTTTTTAAACATAAACATACATTAAAAATTAATGTATAAAGTTACAAAATACAAACTACTAAACCGTGCATATAAACACTAATATATTCACACAAAATCTTCAATTGATGCATACATACAATTAATAACTAATTATGGTAATACTGTACAAAATCGTGCACTTGTGCTTATCTTAAATGTATGTGTATATACATAATTAAGTTGTGCATTATCGTGTTGCTATTTTTGAAACCTGAGTTAGACTATCCATGAATTACAGCAACTTTTCTTGCGCAAGTGTTTGCAGCTAGAAATGCATAGCATCAAACAGAAATTGCAACTAAACAATTTCGATGTCTACTATGCAAATGACTGTAATTCTTGCGTAGTATAAAACGGGCTTTAGTGATGAAAGTGAAGGCTTGGAATAAGAAGGATAATTTCAAAGATGTGTATTTGTTTAAATGAGTGTGACTTGAAGTGTATTTATAATATTTATAAACATGATACAATTAAACGTGTATTTATAATTTCAAAATATGATATTTTGAATATGTGAAAACTAGTTAAAATTTGATACGTACGATAATGTAATAATCCTGTTCGTCTGAAGTTGTAGCTATGCTTTATGGTAAAAAATGAGGGTGTTTTGGGTGAATGCTGGGATAAAAGGGTAACAAAACAGCAACACATATGCCTGATGCATTTGGTAGCAGATTAAATATATAGAATTTGAACACCAAATATATGTTTGCACTGACCTTTTATACAAGCTCCTGTTAATGGATTGCACTTCACTCCTGGTGGACAGTGTTCACATCCAGTAATAATTAATGGTTGTTCTTCTAAAACATACAGAAAATCGAATAAATAACTGAATCAAGTAAAGTTCATCAAGTTGAGTGAGCACTAGCATCAAATATATATTAATAAATTGTTGATGCTTTTCTATTTGAGAGCAACACATTGGTCATAATTTTACCTTTAAGGACACAGTTGCAACCATCACATACAAGATTGGATCGACAATCATCATGTTTTTGGCATTGGCAAACTGTTAACAAGTTATTATATTTTCAATTACAATCGTTCGAAGCTATGATATGTCTAAGCAGAACATCATCGCTTACCCTTTACACAGACTGGTTGATGGTTTAATACTTGACAATCTTGTTGAATATCACATGGATTTGATTCAACGCAAGGGTTGCGACATAAAGCTTGAATACATGCTTGTTGCGATGGGCAGTCTGAATGTGAAGTACAGCTTATCTCTATAGATTAAATAGTTTTTGTAGAATAAAAAACAGAAAAACAACGCATAGACATATTGAAGTATTTTGAAAATAATCATTTTTTAAACCATAACGTAAACATATACATATATAAATTAAAAATCACAATAACATGAAGCAAATAAGCTGGAATAATAAAAAAATAGATCAAAGCATTTTTACAAGTGTTACAATATTTACAATTGGTGCCATTTAAGCATACCACAACCATTATGAATGTGTTAATAACTACATTGTGAAAAACTAACAGCATGAACCATCACCCTATATAGCTATTTACATTTTGTATAATATTGAAGATGTATGTATATACTAATATGTAGACATAAAAAATCCAAATCCATGAGCAGAAACATATATTTTTTTTATCTGCTATACACTACATGACCATGCGCTAGACGAGAAAAATACGTCAAATCTCCGATTGTTCAGCCTCATGCAACTGCAAACAGTGGAGGCTGCAGTGACGTTCGGTACATGCTTGCGACAGTACATAATCTTCATCAAAATAAAAATATCAGGTTCCATAAGTGTGCGAGCGTAAAGTGAAAACTCCCAAAAGATAATTAAAACTCTAACATATTATGTTTACCTGGAAATATTCTACAATCAACTACGACTTGGCTCCCAAATAGTGGACACAGACACACGGGAACGTGTTCAAATGTTTTACAGTTTATATTTTGAACACAAGGTTTGTAATAGTCACATGGATTTATACAGTTACCATGAATGCACGTTTGATTACTAAAACAGTCATCTTGGTGATTGCACAATACAAGTGGCCCTGCTGAAGGTAGTGTCAGTGATTCTATGTACGTCATTGTAGTACCTTCAGTTTCTAAGTCGGTGGTTCTTATTTCTAATCCTTCAGTTACTATTTCTGATGTTATTGTATAACTAGGAGTTGTGTACTGTTCCGATGGAAGCTCAGTGTATACATCGGTTTTATTTTCAGTTAATGTTGTCAAATATTCAAATATTTTATCTGTATTCAATGATTCAGGTACAAAACTACTAGAAGTAACAATTGTTTGTTCAGTTGCATTAAATGATATGGTTGTTTCATTTAGAGTAAATGCACCTTCCGATGAGGTAATATAACTTTTTGTAATTGGTTCTGGTGTTATTGTGTATACTCTACTTGAACTTTCTGTTGCTTGTTCACTAATACCAGGCGAAAATGAACCTGGTTCCGATGTTACTGTAGTTGAACTGAGTGTTGTTGGTTCATTTATACCAAGTGAAAATGTTGACTCAGGCGTTGTTACATAACTTCCAATAGCACTAGTTACATTTTGTTCCGATGATTCTGTGTATTCTGTATACGTACTGTACGGGTTTGGTTCACTAACACCAAGTGAAGAAGATTTTTCGGAAGGAGTAACATAATTCACCGATGTAACGGTTGTACTCTTTTCCGGTATAATTGAAACGAGTGTGGTTTCTTTTCCATCACCAAGTGTAAATGATGTTTCAGGTGTAGTTACGTAATTTTCAGAAGTGGTAATTGTTTTATGCTCAGGTGTGATTGTATATGGTGTATTTGTGCTGGAAATTGTTTGTTCAGTAGCACCAGGTAATGTTTTGGTCGTAGTTACGTATCTTATGGAAGTATCGGTTGTATTTTCTTCCGGTGTTATTGGATTCAAAGTACTTGACTGAAGAGTTGTTTGTTCACTACTACCAGGCAAAGATATACTCTCGGCCATAGTTATGACACTTTCTGTAGTTTCATATGTACTTCTGTCCGATGATACTGTATAAGGTGTATTTGTACTGGGTGTTGTTTGTCCTAGAACGACAGTTGCTTTCCTATCGTCTATAGTACTGATTTCATTAGGTTCTGTTATTTCAGTGTAATTTGTAATTGAAACAGGAGTAGTTTGTTCACTCATTGTTACATCACTTTCGGAAATGCCATTTGTACCCACTTCTGCTGTAATTGTATATATGACACTAGAGCTAGATTTTGTTTGTTCACCAACTGAATATGATGTATGAGGGGTAGTTTCGAAATCTTTAGATGTACTTTGTTCTGGTGTTATTGTGTATGGTGTAATAGGTGTTGTTAGTTCATTTACATCAAGCGAGTATGTTCTTTCAGATGTGATTGTCACACTATCGGATGTTTCTGTATTACGTGTGCTTGAAGTAATTGTTGTATGATCTTTTATTATAGGTGAAAATACATTTGATTGGGTCGTGATACTTGGGAAACTAGTTATATTTTCTGCCGACGTTATACTAAAGGTAGTATTTTCGCTAGCACCCAGGGAAGAAGAACTTTCCGATGTTATAGGGTAGATAGTTTTTGAACTGATTGTTTGTACAGTACCAGGAGATGTAACTGATGTATCAGATGGAGTTTTATAACTTACAGATGGAGTGGCTGTATTTTGTTCTGGCGTAACTGTATATACACTAACACTAGGTGGAGATGATGTTCCGGATGTAGTTAGATATTTTTCAGAAGTACTTGTTGTATTTTGTTCTGGTGCTATAGTGTATGTTGTACTAGAACTAAATGTTGATTCACTAACACCAGGTGATAATGATTTTTCAAAAGTAGTAAGTTTTTCCTCAAAAGCACCAATTGTACTTTTCTCTGGTGTCATTGTGTACACTGAACTTGAACTAAGTATTGTTGATTCAGTAACACCAGATGTTAATGACTTTTCAGAAGTAGTAAGATTTTTTTCAAAGGTGTCAATTGTACTTTGTTCCGGCGTTATTGTGTATAGTGAACTAGAACTAGATGTTGTTGGTTCACTAACACCAGGTGACAATGACTTTTCAGAAGTTGTAAGATTGTCTACAAATGTACCAATTGTACTTTGTTGTTGTGTTATTGTGTATACTGAACTAGAGCTAAATGTTGTTGGTTCACTAACACCAGGTGATAATGACTTTTCAGAAGTAGTAAGATTTTTTTCAAAAGTTACAATCGTACTTTGTTCCGGTGTTATTGTGTATACTGAACTAGAACTATGTGTTGTTGGTTCTTCATAAGAACCAATCGTACTTTGTTTCGGTATTATTGTGTATGCTGAACTAGAACTAAGTGTTGATGGCTCACTAACACCAGGTGTCAATGACTTTCCGGAAGTAGTAAGATTTTCTTCAGAAGTGCTAATCGTACTTTGTTCAGGTGTTATTGTGTATACTGAACTAGAACTAACTGTTGCTGTTTCACTAACGCCAATTGTACTTTGTTGTTGTGTTATTGTGTATACTGAACTAGAGCTAAATGTTGTTGGTTCACTAACACCAGGTGATAAAGACTCTTCAGAAGTAGTAAGATTTTCTACAAAAGCACCAATTGTACTTTGTTCCGGTGTTATTATGTATACTGGACTAGAACTATGTGTTGTTGGTTCCGTAACACCAAGTGATAATGACTTTTCAGAAGTAGTAAGATTTTCTTCATAAGAACCAATCGTACTTTGTTTCGGTATTATTGTGTATGCTGAACTAGAACTAAGTGTTGTTGGCTCACTAACACCAGGTGTCCAAGACTTTCCGGAAGTAGTGAGATTTTCTTCAAAAGTGCTAATCGTACTTTGTTCCGGTGTTATTGTGTATACTGAACTAGAACTAAGTGCTGTTGGCTCACTAACATCAGGTGATAATGACTTTTCAGAAGTAGTAAGATTTTTTTCAAAAGTGCCAATGGTACTATGTTCCGGTGTTATTGTGTATAGTGAACTAGAACTAAATGTTGTTGGTTCACTAACACCAGATGTCAATGACTTTTCAGATGTAGTAAGATTTTTTTCAAAAGTGTCAATTATAATTTGTTCCGGAGTTATTGTGTATAGTGAACTAGATGTTGTTGGTTCACTAACACCAGGTGACGATGACTTTTCAGAAGTAGTAAGATTTTTTTCAAAAGTGACAATTGTACTTTGTTCCGGTGTTATTGTGTATAGTGAACTAGAGCTAAATGTTGTTGGTTCATTAGCACCAGGAGTCAACGATTTATCAGATATAGTAAGATTTTTTTCAAAAGTGTTAATTGTACTTTGTTCCGGTGTTATTGTGTATACTGAACTAGAACTAAGTGTCGTTGGTTCATTTACGCCGGGTGACAATGACTTATCAGATGTAGTAAGATTTGTTTCAAATGTACCAGCTGTACTTTGTTCCGGCGCTGTTGTGTATACTGAACTATAACTAAATGTGGTTGGTTCACTATCAGCAGGTGTCGATACTTTTTCTGATGGAATAAGATATTTTTCAGAGGTACTTATTGTACCTTGTTCTGGTGTTATAGTGTATATAGTACTAGAAATAGGTGTTGTAATTTCATTTATGCCAAGTGAAGATAACTCTCCAGGTTTAGTTCCATAACTTTCGAAACTGCTGGTACTTTTTGCCGGGGTATTTGTATATAGTTCACTTGTCCGTGCTGTTGATTCACTAGAACCAATTGAATATATATTTTCTGAAGTTTGCTCCGATGTTACTGAATATTGTACACCTGAAGTTATTGTTGTTTTTACATTAGCATCATATGCACCTTCGGATGTAGTCTCGTAACTTGTGGAAGTACTATATTTACTTTCTTCTGTTACACTTTGCTCTGGTGTTATCGTGTATATTGTATTAGAAATTGTTGTTGCCGGCTCATTTGAACTAAGTGAAGATATTTCTCCAGGTTGTGTTCCATAACTTTCGAAACCACTGGTACTTTTATCTGGAGTATTTGTGTATAAACCACTAATAGATGTTGTTAGTTCACTAGAACCAATTGAAGATGTAGTTTCAGGAGTGTGACTGCGAGAAGTACCGGTTATACTTTGTTCCGATGTTATTGGATATTGAACACCTGAGCGAATTGTTGTTCTTTCATTAGCATCATATGAAGATGAACCTTCGGATGTTATTTCGTAACTTGTGGAAGTGCTGTATTTACTTTCTTTTGATGTTGTCGTGTATATTGTATTAGAAGTAGGTGTTGTCTGCTCATTTGTACTAAGTGAAGATATTTCTCCAGGTTGTGTTCCATAACTTTCGAAACCGCTGGTACTTTTTTCCGGTGTAGTTGTGTATGCTTCACTTGTACGTGATGTTAGTTCACTAGAACCAATTGTATATATACTTTCAGAAGTGTGAAAAATGTCGGTTATACTTTGTTCCGATGTTACTGGATATTGTCCATCTGAACTGATTGTAGTTCTTTCATTAGCATCGGATGAAGATGTACCTTCAGATGTAGTCTCATAATTGGTGGATGTACTGTATTTATTCTCTTCTGTTGTAATAGGGTATTGTGAACTTAAAGTTAGTGTTGTTTGTACTGAATCTTCCGGTGTAGTTATGTAACTTCTAGAAGTGCTAGTTAAACTTTGTTCAGTTGTTTTTGGATATTGTGTGCTTGAACTAAATGTTGAATGTGTACTAACACCAGGTGTAACTAAACTCTCAGTCGTAGTTATATAATCTATGGGTGCGTCAGTTTTACTTTCTTTTGAGGTAATTGATGGTAATGTTTCAGGTGAAGTGAAATAACTTTCAGAAGTGCTATGTGTTTCAGGTGTGGTAATGTAATTTATATTAGTGTCTGTTATACTCTGCTCTAGTGTTATTGATTTTTGTGTACCTACACTGAATGTTGTTTGCTCACCAACTGGTGTAGAAGAGCTTTCGGATGTAGTTATGTAACTTCTGGATGTTTCAGTTATACTTTTTGCTGGTGTAATTGGATATTGTGTATCAGAACTTAGTGTTGTGTGTGCACTAAAATCAAATTCAGATGTAATTTCATGTTTAGTTACGGAGATATCACTAGTAATTTTCGGTGTTATTGTATATTTAGTAGTCGAAGTCTGAATTGTTTGTTCTTTATAACCAAATGTCGTTGGACTTTCTGTTTCTCTATCGTAACTTTCAACAGTACTGGCTGTATTTTTCTCCAATGCTGTTGTATGTAAACTAAGTATTGCTGGTTCAGTAACTCTATCTGTACCTTTTTCCGGTGTTACAGTATATGGTGCATTAGAACGGAGTGTTGTTTGTTCACCTTGAGTTAAATATGAAGGTATAGTTCCATAACTACCAGTCTCTGCAGTACTTGATTCTAAAGTAATTGTATAAGGTCGACTTGCACCAAATGTTGTTTGGTCACTAATGCTAGATGGAGATGAACCTGTAAGTGTTATTGCACTACTTTCGGAAGGAGTGACTATATTTTTTTCTGTTGTTCTGGAACTTATTGTTGTTTTTTCTTCCTCAGTTGGATAAGTTACAGTAGTAGGTGTAGTTGTTGAAAATGTGTATTCAGATGTAGTTTCGTATTTTTTTGTGCTGATTTTACTTCGATCAGATGTACTTATTTCTTCTGTTACATAAGGTGACGATAAACTTTCAGGTGAAGTGAAAGAACTTTGGGTAATTTCTGGTGTAATTGTACTGGACGTTGTTTCTTCATTCACAACTGCAGAAGATAAACTTGAAGGCGTGGTTATGTAATCTTCAGAAGTACCGGTAGTATTTGATGCTGATGTAAATGTGGATTGTGTACCTAAATTTATTGTTGCAGTAGTTGTGTCATCTTCGCTAGTGCTATGTGGCGGTGTAACTGTATATTGTGTAGTTGTACTAACACCGACCGAAGACAAACTTTCAGATATGGTAATCCCACTTTTAGAAGTACTGGTGGTTTCTTGTTCTGGTATACTTGTATATGGAATTGTTTTCTCAGTTACGCTATGCGAAGATATAGTTATGATACTTTCAGATAAACCACTATCACTTGATTCATGTGGAATTAAATCTGTTGTTAATGTCGTTTGTTCAAATATATTTTCTGTCATGTATTTTTCAGTGCTACTTTTATCTAATAGAGTATTGGATGCTTCAGTGTCGAAGTGGTCTGCCGGTATAGTAGTAGCTACTGTAGGGAAATTACTAGTTATATTTGTATTGTTAGTCATGTCAATAGAATGTGTAGTAGAAACCTCTACGCGAGCATCCCGCGTTGTAGTAGTCGTTGTCGGTGTGGGATAGTTTTTCGAAATACTTTGTGTTGTCGTATCTACTTCACTGACTAGTATCTCACTAGCAGTTTGCGTGTGTTGTGTCGTGAGTGTATCAGTCGGCAAACATTCTACAGAAGCATTGCCCACAAAGCCAGATGGGCAAATGCATTTAGCCCTGTGTGCCTGTGTTATGCACTGAGATGCCTTGCCACAGTTGTTGGTGCAAAGGTCTACGCATACGCCTCTAATGCAGGCTTGTGCTTGTGTACACTCGGTATCCAACGTGCAGAGAACCTTGGTGCTGTTCAAATCTGCTGTGAATACAATATATACATACATAGATACAACAAAATATTTACAAATCTTGCAGATAATATTTACAATTTGATTTAGTCTTGGTAAAAATGCATTATGAGCTGATTATTTTGTTTTATCTTATAAGGTAAGTTTAACGTTTCATATGAGTGCAGTAATTATTAAGAATTATTTTTATTATTATTATTATATTAGGTGCATATATTATGGCCTACAAGTCAAATATTGCTGTTAAATAATGTGTGAGTGAGCAAGTAGAACTTATATAATATACAACATGTTGAAATATAGTGTCATGAAGTACAGGTATACAATAAACTGAGAAGAAACAGAAGGAAGAGGAAGGAATAAGAATATACTTGAATTAAATAGAAATTAATAAATAGAATTGTGGACGGTTTGTAGGTCAATCTTTATTTTGTAGAAAATAAAAATTAACGGCGTTGTAGCATATAAAAAGAGAGTAACTATGTATGTTGGAGGACTCAGATGACCGCTTATACTAAACCGAAGCTATTGAATAATAATATAGAGAACACAGACGGTATACATATCTGTGTTTTTTTAATTTGGACAACGATTGGTGGAAAAGTTTACCGTGATGTGTGTGTTTACCTTTGAGGCAGCCATATTTCGAGTCAGAGACAAATCCAGGGGGACAGAACTTGCAGATGGGCCTGTGATCTTCAACGAAGCATGGAGCGTCAGACGTGCAGGTGGCGGTCGCACACGGATCTTCGCAGCGGAAATTTCTACAGGCCTGGTTGGAAGGGCAGCCACTATCTCGCAGGCAGATGGACAGGGAGGGATTGCAGTTTCGAGTGCATATGCACACCGGTCGGTGGTTTAGTACTTCGCATGTCTTTTTAGCGGGACAAGGCGGTGAGCGATTCGCGAGCGTGCACGGGTTACGGCATTGGCCGTCGATGCACGCCATGTTCGAAGCGCATTGGTTGTCGCGCGTGCATACGGCGTCATCCGGGGCGCAAGTTAATTCACCGTTCTCATTCACAATGAAACCCGACTTACAGACGCATACCGCTCGATGGTTATGCACCTCGCATTTTTTGTTGCCTTTGCAACCGACGGAAGATACACGGCATGGACTATAGCATTCACCTGACGCACGGTTGCACGTGAGGCTCGGCGGGCAGTCAAGGTCTGTGTTGCATGCAACTATTGTTGTGGCGGCCGTACCAGGCTGTGACGTGTCACATTTTGGATCAGGCTGGCACGAGGTGTGCGGCATACCAACATAGCATTGTGGACATGAGCAGCGCGGTTTGTGTAAAATCGAACGGCAGAGTGCATTTGCGCCGCACGCTCCACGTAAACTGCATGGGTTTACGCATTGCAGATTGATGCACGCCTTCTCGTTGGGGCAGTCAAAGTCACCGTTACATTCCACGTCTATAGTCCGTATATAAGGACACATTAGGGTGGAGGTAGTGGCGGGTCAGGAAAAAAATAGAAAAAGCAATTGTAAGAACTGTGAAAGGAAATTTTCTCACAAAATAATGTAAAAATAAATGAATGAATAAATGATCAAATAAATAAACAAACAAACAAACAAACAAAACATGCGTTCTCATATACTGCATGAGATAAGACTTGTGAAAGAAATGAAAGTATGTACTCGACATGTCCGTAATACAAGCGGCAGTATATACAAGCGTGAAGAATTGGTTTGGACCTATGTATGTTGCTGTTCCGAGTATGAACATGTGAGAATGATCCTTTCATAGTTCCCAATCTGACTTATCATTATTTATTTATCCATTAATTCACATGATCATCCATTTCGCAGTTTGGTAACACATTTTTACAATTCTATTGGTTATCATACTGCGAACAAGATGTTAAACTTTAAAGACAACCGTTCATTTCTTTTGTCTTTCGGTCTAAACGTTTTATAGTTATTTTATGCAGATTTATGGGAACGGATGCTTTGAACAAATTACGTACGACTGTGTTTAACTGTGAACAACGCGTTTACGAAATACAATCATTGATTTGTTCGCGTGGAATGTTATTATCACGTTTTCTGGATTTGGTAATAGGAATACTAGTGACAAGGCAGATTGGAACTTTTGAAGTATACATTCCACATGATCGTGTATCATGATATGTGTATAGATATAATGTGTACGATTCATATGATAAATGTGTCTATAAACATATGTAAAATTACAAATCATGTGTTGGGAATCATATGCTTGTTAAACTATATACAGGTTTCTGACGAAAATTTTATGTTGATTAATAATTTTTCTAATTGTCACAAAACCAAATATTTGTTATTTATAAATAAATAACTACCACGACTCTAAATTACTCATTCTACGAATACCATTTCATATGGGTTATATATGACTGATCGTGCATTATTTGTACAAATGTGTGAACAGTACTAATGCAATTACTGCATTAGACGAAAGCATCATATTCTATTTATATATACGTCTTGTGATTCTATCAAGACATCGCCGTTATGCACATACCTTTGCGACATTCGACAGCAGCATTACCCACAGTTCCTGGTGGACAGCGACATACAAACACAACCTGATCTCGGATGCACTCAGCGCCCTTACCGCATCCTTCCGTTCGGCAATCAATAATGGATCGATCTGATATACCTAAATCAAATAATAAAACGAAAATTCAACCAACAGATAAAACTATCCAATTTTTTGATAAACATTAAATGATAATAACATTTGCAAACTTCAAACGTACTAGTAGCAACGTAATATAGAGATTTATATAAAATGGTAAATTTATATATATAATTAGATATATTTGCAGTACAGTACTACGGCGGAATATACTGTAATTAGATTTATTTTGAATTATATATTATAACAATGATTTTATTTTGAAAGAGATTGATATACTTACATTCTTCATGTGGATTTCCAATCGGGAAATTTGGTGGACAATAGCACTGTGGTTCTCTGTTGTTAACAACACGACACGCGGCATTAAGGCCACAATGCTTGTTGCGACACAAATTGATAAGCTGTCCATCACAGATACAACCGCGATACGGATCACCGATACAACCCGGTGCACAACTGCATTCAAATCCGCCAGGAATATCACGGCATCGCGAGTTTTCACCGCACGGATTTCGCACACATTCATCACTTTTACTGATTTTACACTCGACACGTGGATTACCGATAAAGTCTGGCGGACAAGAGCATTGGGCTTTTCGATTGATAACGCGACACTGTGCATTCGTACCGCACGCACCTTGTTCCAAGCACGGGTTGCGACATGCACCGTTCTTATCACATCGCTTATTAGACTCGCAATCTTCATCTATCGCACATTCGTATGCGGTACAGCCGCGTTTCGCATCACCCCGGAAACCATCTGGACACAGGCAAACTGCGCGGTGGTCAGATGTTTTGCACGCGGCATTTTTTCCACAAATTCCTCGGCTACATGGATCTTGGCACTTCTTATTGACGCACGATTTATCGTTTGGACAATCAGAATTTGCACGACAGCCGGCAACACATATACCACGGCTACAAATGTGACCCTAAATTACAAAGAAAAATAATCATTTCTCATACATAACTAACATGAAATATTACAAAATAATTTTAATAGTCTGAAAATAAAACATTCTATACAATTAAAATACTAATTATATAAGTATAGGCTAATATTTAGGGCAAGGTTGGTCAAGTCGTACCAGTGCTTAAATCGTACCACTCGAGTTCTGAACGAACTGCGCAGGCAACCGCGCATACAACCAAAAAGAAATATATATCTGAGTCAACCAAATGTTTTAAGTGTCATTTTCTGCTATAAAAGTGGTTCGTTATGAATCCTCTCATCAAGTTAGTTTATTTCAATTTTTTTATAATTTTCTGCATATGTTTGGATGTTAATATTGCAAGTTAATTATTGATAAAATTATGTTTCTTATTAAATATAAATTCAGAAGAATATATATAATCGTTTGGTCGAAATGTATTGATTTTATTCAATATTTGATTATGTTTATTTTTAATGTTAACTTGTGCCGTGTCTTAAGTCGTACCCATATGAGATTCCTATATCGTTCTGTAATGAAAATGTAAAAAATGCGACAAATAAAAGAAATGCACTAATTAATTAAAAGTAATGGTATTAAAAATTAAAAAGAACAAAAGTAATTGGTTTTGTTTTATTTGTGGAGTAGATCGAGAGGAAACATGATAAATTGCTTGAAATGAAAATTATGTGCTCACGATTTTTGCGCTGTAGTTGATAAAAGAACAAAAAATATATTAATGTGATGTTTAATTATGTATCTAATAAGCTGATTAATAAAAAATAAATTTTCATTCATATGTTGCTTAATTTAATCCTTAGGTACGACTTAGGCTATAGGTGATACGACTTAGGAAACCGGTTTCTTTAGTCGTACCGATGTAACTTTTTACAGATTTAGTTTATTTTACGTGAAAGAATATAGATTTTTTATTTTCTTTATAATAAATAACTACTATATTAGTGCAGGTAGTGAACAACACATTTTATTTTTATTTATTTGATAAATCCTAGGTTTTATACGCTTTTTCCCTTATGGGGTACGACTTGAGCAACCTTACCCTAATTCTTAGATTTATAGAAGCAGCGAAGAACATCGCTGTTGTACACTATATTAGAGGTTTCGTGTATTAGAGGTTTCATATAACTAACCTTTGCACACATATTTGTTGAGTTACATTTAATTCGACATTTGCCACTCGTGCATGATTCACCACACGAACAATCAGTTTCCGCGACGCATCTCTTAGTACAATAGCCAGCTTCATCACAGTCGCAAACACCATCACACAGTTTTGCTGGTTGACTACACGATACTAGTGGATTACCTAAATAATTTGCTGGGCAGTTACATTGGGCGCCGTGGTTAACAACGCGACAAGTAGCACACTTTCCGCAAGTTGACAAATCATTACATGGATCTAGAAATAATAAATATATATATATACCAATATATAAACAATTAACTCAAGTTTAGGTATTACTTTCGCATTTTTTGTTGATACAAGCTTCTCTATCTGGACAAACAGCGTCACTGCGACAACCAATCTCGCATAATCGATTCTCGCATATTTGATTTGTACCGCATTTTGAATCAGCATTACACACTGTTTTACAAATTGTTTTTATACAGCGTTCATCTGATAGGCAATTGCTGTCACTGAAAAATGCAAATAATTTATCTAGTGTTGTGTAAAAATAATATTTATTTATATTTACGCGCGACATGTGCCTTGGCATAGACCACCAAAGCAAACTTGTCCTGGTAGACATTGATCATTTGCTGAGCATTCAGTTTGTGGATATCTGCATCCAATTATTGGATCACCTACCAATGGTAACGAACAAGAACATAATTTTTGGTGGTTTATTACTAAACATTCTGCATTTGTTCCACAAGCAGTAGGTGATGAACATATATCTGTAGAAATAATTTTATATTATGTAACAATTTTAATTTACATTTAGTTATATTTTACAGCAACAATAAATTAATAAATATATATTTTTTAATTGTTTATGTAGTTAATTAGACTTACCAACACATTGATTGTTTACACATCCTTTGTTGTTGGGACATCCAGTATTACTTCGGCATCCAATAACACAAACCAAGCCTTCACAAACTTCACCATTACCACAATCATCATCTCGGCGACACAAGGGTTTACAGACTCCTGTTGCAACATCACATCGTTCATTGCTCAAGCAGCCAGTATCTGATGAGCATACTGGTCGACAAGCGCTATCAATACAAGTTGTACCAAATGAGCATGCCCGATTTTCTGTGCATGGTAAAGCTGGTGTTCTGACACAAGCAACCTTTGCAGTGGGATTTGGTACAAAACCAATACCACACGAGCAACTCGCACGCTGGTTGGAAACGGTACATAGTGAATTTGGACCACAAGGGGAATCAAGGCATGGGTTCACGCAACGATTATCACGGCAAGATTCACTTGCGCTGCAATCCTCGTCCCCGTGACAACCGAACAGACACATGTTGTATAAGCAAATATGGCCCAAAAAACAATCGTTATCCACACGACACGTTACTAAATTATAGAAATAAATAATTAAAATCCATATTTTATGTTTTTAAATCAATTCTGCATGATGCAAAATAAGAATGAAATAGATGGCAACTATAATTAGACTGAGGTGTATTCATATTAATTCAGTAATAATTTAAGAGATTTAAGTGAGAATGAGTTACTTATATGGTTAAATATACTTACATATACAGTTTCCTCTGAGACATTTTTCATTAAAAGCACATTCGTTGTCGCTTGTACATTGTGGCTGGCACATATTATCTCTACATGTGTATACATCTAAACAATCTGTATCGGAAGAACACGATACTGGAACTAAAAATTCATATAATTAATTTAATGTTTATTTAGTAAATGTGTAACAAGACACTTACTTCTAACGCATTCGACGTCTTGATTTCCAGTAAATCCAGGTGGACAGTTACATTGTTTAACATGATTAAGAATTCTGCATTCAGCATTGATGCCGCAAGCTTGTCGTTGTTCACATGGATTCAAGCATTGTCCTTGTAAACATTGTTCGGTTGGACTACACTCATTATCAGATTGACATGAAGCTGCAAATAAAAACAAGTGAATATATTTTTATAAATATTTCGAAGAAATATCCTTACGTCTGCAAGTATCTCCGTAACAATACATGTTGTTAGGACATTCAGATGTTATGTGGCAAGAAACTGGTTTTGGTTGACAACCAACAGATACATCATTTGGATTTCCTTGGAAACCTGTTCGGCAAGCGCAGAAACCTCCATGGTTTGCTGAGGTACAATCTGCATTTGGTCCACATGCTACATTCTCACAAACATCTCTGCATTTGGGTATTCCATTTGCTTTAATACATTCTGCTGCAGTAGGACAATCAGCATTCACTTCACATTCGACAGCAGCTTTGCAGCCTTCGACAAATGGATTACCAACAGATCCATGTGGACAAACACATTTGTATGAACCTCGTGAATTAAAGCAATTGGCTCCAGGACCACAAGGTGCTTCAGCACAGAAATCAATCAATTGACAACCGGTCTGTGGATTGCCAGTGAATCCAGGTTGACAGTAACAAACTTGTAAATGATTCTCAGCCGAACATAATGCATTCTTGCCGCATGGGTTATTAACCAGACATGCAATCTTGCACATATACTGATCACATAGTTTATCATTTGAACATTGCGTATTTGTCTCACATTCAACATGGCGACATCCTAACTTATCATCGTTTGCATTACCCTTATAGCCTTGCTTGCAAGTACATATCGCTTCATGATTTTCGACGCTACATTCTGCATTTCGACCACATACAACTTGTTGACATGCTTCTTGGCACTCTGCTTGACCAATGGCGTTTTGCGTGCACTTTTCACTATAGGCACAATCATCGTTTGATTTACAACGAAGTTCCTTTGAGCAAATATTATTCAAACAGAATTGGAAGTCAGGACAAGTAGAATTAGAGCGGCATGTTGGTTGACATACACCTTGGATACATAATTGGTCACCGATACATTCACGTCCACTTATACAAACAGCTAAAAATATATAAACAAACAACATTAGAGATAAATACATCATCAAAATGAAGCTATTGATAACAAAAAACATATAAAAATCTTACATGTGCAAACTCCACTATTACACTTAGTACCAGATGGACATTGGCTATCAGCTGCACAATATTGTACTGGAACACACCCTAAGAGCGGATCTCCAGTGTAACCAGGTTCGCAAGAACAAACTCCTACATGACCAGTGGAAACACATGTGGCTCGTTGACCGCAAACATTTGATAGTGAGCATGGATCAACACAGTGGAAGTTAACACAAGCTTTATTTTCTGTACAATCATTGCTATCTGTGCACTCCAAATGAATACATTCAACTTTCGGATCGCCTTGTGTATTTGTTGGACACTTGCAGGTAGCTGCATGTGAACCTGGAGTACATACAGCATTTCGGCCACATGTGTTCGGAATTTCGCATGGATTTCTGCAGCGGTTATCAATACACACTGCAGTTGCTGGGCAATCGGTAGTTGTAAAACAGTCTCCAGGTTTGCGACATTCGGTTGTTATTGGATCGCCAACCAAACCATTTCCACATAAGCATAAGTAACTTCCTGGTGTATTCTCACATCTGAAAGAACACATATATTTTAAAAATTATCCAATACAATTTTCTAATTATTCTGATATAAAAAAAAATTATATTTTCTCATTGCATACACCGTCAGAACACCACTATTTTTTATGAAATATAAACAATAAAATAGTTAAACATATATTACATGGCTGATGGATGACAGGGATGGGCAACGCATTCATCTACATCGACACATTTTCCATTCGAAAAGATATATCCTGGATAACAGTTGCATATGCCTGTATGTCGTTGTACTTGACAAGTTCCACGTCCACAGTCGACTTTATCACAAGGATCTAAAGAAACAAAATTAAAAACCGCAATTGTAATAGATCAATTTAATATTATAAAAAAAGTATTAAAAATACGTACTTATGCATTTGTTGGTTTCTTTGTCACACTCCTTATCAGTCGAACAATCAATATTATCAAGACATTCCACTTTAAAGCAACCCACGCTTGCATCATAAGCATCGCCAAGATGACCGGGTGGACAAACACATACTGCATTATGATCAAATACATTACATACAGAATTTATTCCACATGCTACTTCTGGGCATGGATCCGTACAACGACCACCTCTACAAGCTAAATTATCGCCACAATCGGTATCCAGTTGACATTGATTTGGTAAAATGCATCCTGGTTCAATAAACGGATCTCCAACAGTTCCTTCAGGACAGCTACAGCGATAAGATCCAGGTGTGTTAAAGCATTGGGCACTAAGATGACAAGGGCGTTCTTCGCATTCATTTATATCAATGCAGCCAGTTGGTCCAGAAATAAAACCACTGCTACATCTACACTTGTTTCCAACACATATTTGATCTTGTCTGCAATCGGAATCGGCAACACATCCTAATTGGCATACACCCTTCAAGCATACTTCTCCTGGTAAACAATTACTGTCACCATAGCATACTTTTACGCAGACATTATTCGAGCAGCGTTCACCAACGGCACAAATATTATTATCTGTACATGGTAAGTTACATTGCTTTTCAATACACGTATGTCCAGCAGGACATTGATTTGTTGTTGTACAGGTTGAGGGTACTCTTACACAACCTTGCTCTGGTACTGGATTACCTTCAAACCCTTCTGGGCATCTGCATGAAGTAGTATGTTGTATGCATGCACATAGAGCATTTGGTCCACAAATGCCTTCTTGCTGACATGGATTTTGGCATTTATTATTTACACAGGCTTGATTCGATGGACAATTTTTGTTGCTACGACATCCCAGAACACACATGCCACTTACACATGCTTGGTTGGAACCGCATTGATTATGCGAAACGCATGGAATTTGACAAACTTTTTGAAGGCAACGTTCTCCATCTGAGCAATCTTCATTATTTCTACAGACAGCCCTACATTGACCATTGAAGCAAACTTCTCCACCGCAATCAAAGTCACTTGAGCAAGATAATATTACTCGTAAACAACCGTCTTGAGCACCGGAAGGAATTGGTTGGTATTTAGCTGGACATGAACAAACAGCTTTCCTGTTGACTACTTTGCAGAGTGCATTAGCACCACATTTTTTACTATCGCATGGATTCACGCAACGACCTTGTTGACAAACAGATTGTGTGGGGCAGTCTTTATCCCCGTTTGGACAATTTCCTTCTGGTCGACAACCATACGTGAATGGATCACCAATAAAGCCAGACGCACAACGGCATACTGGACCACTTGGACTTGCTTCACAGATAGCAGAAGAGTGACATGGGTTTGGACTACAAGTATCAGTAGGTACACACTCAACATCAGCAATTGGATTTCCTTTGAATCCTGGTGGACACTGACAAACAGTTTTATGATCCTCAGCAATACAAACAGCATTTGTACCACAGCTATCTTCGTCACACACATCAAGGCATGTATGTGATAAGCGGTCGCATAATTGCGTCGGCGGACAATCGATATTATAAACACATGGTACTATTTTACAACCATTTGCTGGGTCATTCGGATCACCAATATATGAGCCTGGTGGACATTGACACCGTGCAACGTGATTATTAACAGAACATACTGCATGAGGTCCGCAGCTAACATATTCACAGGCAGGTTTACATACAAGTGCACCTGTTTCGCCATGAGTTTTGCACGACTCAGTCTCAGCACATTGGGCATCAGAGATGCATTGATTTTTCAAAGCAGGTTTACAGCCGTTACGATCGTTAGGATTGCCAGTGAAGCTTGGTAAACATTGGCATTGTCCTTGATGGTTTATCGAAACGCAAACAGCATTTGCAGGACAAGTGAATTCTGAGCAAACTGGTGTACATTTTAAAACACTCAACGCATCTGGTTGACACGCTGAAATTTGTGGACAGTCTTCATCTGTAGTGCAGTCTGGTACGGATGGCTTTTCGCATAATGAACTAATAGGATTCCAAATAAAATCACCTTCGCAATGACAAGTTGGGTGACCAACTGCATCCAATTTGCATATTTCATGTAAACCACAAGCAACTGTTTCACATGGATCTACGCATTTTCTATATCCAGTTATGCTCAATGCACAAATGGAAAATCCAGTGCAGTCACTGTCATGAACACATTCTCCTTTAATGTTTACTCTTTCTTCCGGTTGGCATCCTGAAGATAAATCGCTTGGATTTCCGTGGAAACCAGCAGTACAAATACATGATGAAATATGATTTTCTGCTACACAGAGAGCGTTTGGTCCACATTGCACTTTACTACATGCGTCTACGCATTTTCGGATGCCTTTGCCAAGTTGGAAGCAAATTTCTGACTGACTACATTCACCATCATTATTACACTGGCCGCGTAATTTACAACCAGAAATTAAATCATTTGGATTGCCTATATATCCCGGTGGACAAATACATCTACCTGCATCGCAACCAGCTCTTGGGCCGCATCTAATATCTTGGCATGAGTTCTTACATTTTCCATCTTCGCATAAGTATCCCGAAGGACAAACTACATTTATGCCACATGCGCAGTTTTTAGGATTTTCACATACACCCCCTTGACTTTCTGAACATAAAACAAACGGATTTCCAACAAAACCTTCTATACAGCGGCAGTCATAACTGCCGGGTGTATTAATGCAAGCTGCATTCTGTCCGCAAGCATTTCCAGTACATTCATCAATATCGTGACATTGAATGTAAGGATTACCAGCGTAACCTGGTGGGCATAGACATTCAACAGAGTTGAAACCTTCTCTGCATTGAGCGCCAACACCACAAATTGTTCTTGAACATGTTTTTTTCTCTTGAACACTGCAACCTTCATATGGATTTCCATTTGTGCCTGGATTACAAACACATTGATTTGTTAAGCCATATTCACAATGCGCATCCTTTCCACAAGCTGGTTCGCAACTTGGCGCCAATATAGGCGGCATACAAAGCAGATCTGGATTGCCAACAAAGTACGGATCACATATACATTTATTTGTTATTTTATCACATGTAGCGCCAACACCACAAACAATTCCTTCACATCTTTCTTTGCAACGGCCACCAATACAAACACTGGGTGTTACACACGGGTTTGTTGACGAACAGACATCCGGCACACACTGGCCACCAGGGAATGGGTTTCCAATAAGTCCTTCAATACATTTACATGTTGGACCAGTGATAGTTGCAATACATTGTGATCCTTGTCCACAGACAAATCCATCGCACAATGAAGCGCATTCTCCGTTTGGTCCTTCTGTAAATCCAACAGCACACCGACACCAAGCAGCATGGCTTTCTGGTTCGCAATAAGCATTTGGTCCACACAGTAATGTTCCACATGGACTAACACAAGTTCCTTCAGTACAAGCTAATGTGCTTGCGCAATCGTTATTTGTTGCACATTCAGATTTCGGATTTCCTGGTTGGTTCAATATGCAGCCAGATTTATAGGCATCTCCTGTCATTCCGTGAGGGCATATACATTTATAAGTTCCTTTTTCATTTATACAATGTGCGCCATATGCGCATGGTTCATCAGAGCATTCATTTATATCAACACATCCATGTAACGGATCGCCTTTGTAACCATTTTCGCACATACATTTTGGTGGATCGCTCGGTGTGCATTTGGCATTTATACCGCATGAGAACCTTTCGCAAGGACTCTTACAATTATTGTTATCAAATGGATCGGTAAAGAATGGTGGTGGGCATACGCATTCGCCTGGTTGAACGCATTTCTCATTTGCAGAGCATTCGTGGTCGCTGACACAACGTTTTTGAGCGGGTGAGCAGAGTCCATTATATGGATCTCCACCATAACCGTGTGGGCAATGGCATTCAAAAGTACCTGGTTTGTTAACGCATTCAGCGCCATAACCGCATACTTGTCGATTATCAGTACATTCATTAACATCTTCGCAAGAGCCATCGGATTGGGTTCGAAAACCTTTAGGACAGGCACAATAGCTTACACCGCCAGATATTGTTATACATTCTGCTCCTGGTGGACATGTTTCGCCCTTTGAACACCCAGATAAGACGCAATTTCCATTTACTAATTTGTATGGTGCTTGACATTTGCACTCTAAGGTGTTGCATTCTGAGAAAAGAATATGAATTTAGTTTATGAAAGTTATTCATGTAAAAAAGTATTGATTAAAAAAATTCTTAATAAATATAAACTTGTCTATCACCAAAAAAATTATGTTATTAATTATAAAATTAATTTAAAAAATTATATTTTACCTATGCATTCCGTGAATGGGTTTCCATTGAATCCAGGTGGACATTGACATTCATAACTTCCAGGTAAATTTTTACATACTGCATTTAATCCACATGAAGGAATATCTCTCAACTCAGTACATTCATTAATATCCCTACATTTTCCTGTCGTGTGATCCCTAGTATATCCTTGCACACAAATACAAACGCTTTCGCCTAGGAATTCATCAGTTATACATTGTTCCCCATTAGGGCATGGTTTTGTTGCTGAACAACTGAAAGGAGCTTCAGATTTGGAGCAGCCTGATCGGTATGGATCGCCAGTTGAACCACCAGGGCATTGACATGAAAAGCTTCCTGGTTCATTCTTACAAATTGCTCCAGGTGGACATGGGTTACCAGCACATTCATCAATATCTACGCAACCGGAAATTGATCCAGTGTATCCACTACTACATAGACATTTCACTTCGTTGTTAGTTAGCATACAGTGTTCATTGGGACTGCAGAAGATGGTTTCACATGGATCTAAGATAAAACTTTATTGAATATACCTTGTTGTAAATTATGTCTTTTCTTGTTTATCTTATATAGCACCAGAATTTCATTTCTACATTTCTGGTAATTACGTTCAGTTAACAAAATATATCTACTACGTATAAGAAAGTCCAGTGCAATATACTGTAGGTGGTAGGAATAAAATTAAGAAATTCATTTACGTTGAAAAAATATATAATATCTGGATCTAATATTTATATATCTAATGATTAATTTGTGCACTTACGTCTGCAATCATTTCCAACATTGGGATCAGGGCAAAGACATCGTTTTTCAGGATCACAAATAGCATTTCCTGGACAATCATCATCTACATGACACGTTACAATAGCGACACATTTGATTTTCGGATCCGGGTCTGGTATGGATCCTTCAGGACACGCACAGCTATATGATCCTGGTGTATTACTGCAAATTGCCCCAGAACCACAAGCATTTGATTGGGTACATTCATTGATATCAATACACTGAGTATGTGGACTGCCTTCAAAACCGGATGGGCACTGGCAACTGTAGCTACCAGGTGTATTTGTGCATATAGCATTCAATCCGCATCGACCATTCGGGCCATTTCCTTTATCGCATTCATCAATATCTGTAAAATAATCCATTGAATATATGTAGAAAATAATAAACTTCCAGTCGTTATATTAGTATATCAAATAATGTCTTACCAATGCAGCCAGCAGCAATGTCGCTTGGATTGAACGTCCAGCCATCTTCACAGATGCAATACGCTTCTAATCCGTCTGGTTTACAAAAAGCATGTGATCCGCATTTGACATCTTCGCATGGCGCTTTGCACTGTATTCTTGGTGGTGCACCAACATACCCTGCTTCACACTCGCATCGGAAACTACCAGGTGAATTAGTACATGAGGAATATTGTCCGCATGGTTGGGCTAGGCATTCATCGATATCAATACAAGCGGAGCCTCGAGCAATAAATCCTTTTTGGCAAAAACATTGGCTGTCTACGCATTCGGCATTATTGGTACAGTCAAAATTTGATTTGCAGAGAATATTTACGTCAACCTAAAAGAACATACATTGTATTATTTATTACAAAATTTAGAGATACACATACAATATAGAATATAAAATATTCATTAAGAGTATCATAAATCTAGATTTTACTTATAGTATAAATAAATAATATAATATTCCCTTCTAAGAATTACTAGATGAATAATAAATGAATTCTCTAATGATGACGAACAATAATAGTTGGTTTTTTTTTAAAGAAAAAGATTGCAATTTTTTATTAATAATTTTCATTATTATGTTTGAGAAAATAATACCATACATCAAATTAGGGAAAATAAAATTAATGAAGATAATATCGACAACTAAATGTGTAGGTAATCATAAATAATAGACATATGCTTTGTATCTTACTTGTTCACAAGCAACTTCTGGTGTTGGACTAGCTTGATATCCTTGAGGACACAAACAATTATATCCAGGAACAGCATTTTCGCATACAGCGTGTGATCCACATGGTTTTTCTAATGCAACGCATTCATTAATATCAACACAGCCTTTAAACGGATCGCCCGTATAATCTTCTTTACAGGAGCATATAAAACTACCAATGGTGTCCGTACATAAAGTATTTTCTCCGCATGGGTTTTTTTCACATTCATTTATATCTAAACAAATTTCAAACCATTAGTATGAATTTATGAAAGTATACAAAGAAATCATTATGAGATCATTCATTGCATCAGCATAATGTAGATCTGTCGTATAGCGTTTTTCATATTGCAAGCGTTATATATTACAGAAAAAGCTGCTGAAAATAAATCTAAAATTACATTCTGTTCGTCAGAAAACAATTTTTTTTGAAGCAATAAATATATATACAAGCGTCAGAAATGATTTATTATTTCTCAAATATTGGCAGGGTTCATTATAAGCATTTAGTATATGATGATCTTAATTGGATATTATTATAATGAAATGAAAACTAACTTTCACAAAACAAATGGCCTTGTCCGCTGAAACCTTGCGGACAAATGCACTTATAGGATCCAGGTACATTTATACATTTTGCGTTGATACCACAAGCGTTTGTCCTGCCACACTCGTTGATATCCAAACATTCCTGATGTGCAGCACCTGTGTATCCTTCTGGACACAGGCATGTGAAACTCCCGTTAGTGTTGATGCATTTAGCATTAGAAGCACACGGACTTCCAGTATCCGACGTACACTCATTAATATCTGTTAGGAGTTTATTAGTTCCATTATCGGTGATTAGTGAATTAGTTTTCAATTATGAATGACTATTATATTTTTAATTTGTAAATTATTTTTATGGTCTTGCCAACAATATGATTTCAAATATATAAATTAAAAGAAGCATAAATATGATTTATAACTGATTAAAAAAAATGAATTATTCAGTAGTTATTAATCATGAGTCTGTATTAATATCCATAATTTACAATTTCCAGTTTTAGTTTCGAAAGAAAATCACTATTTTCTTGCTGGTATTGGTAAAAGCGAATTGGTTAAATTAATAGGTAAATGTCTTACCTTCACAATTGTTAGATGGGTCACCAATGAATCCAGTTGGGCACGCACATTTAAAGGTGCCTTCCATGTTTGTACAAAACGCATTTCTTCCACATGGTGACTTGGCACATTCATCTGAATCATAGCATCCTGTTGTATACGCATCTCCTTCAAATCCTGATGGACATGTACATTGTTTACCACCGGCAACGTTTGTACATATTGCACCAGGTCCACATGCATGGCTATCTTCGCATTCGTTCAAATCCAGGCACTAAACAAATTTATAATTATTTTATATTTATAAAATATTTTGTTATATTGTCCTAAACTAAACCATAACAACTAGCTTACTTAAGAATATAATATGCATGTTTGAATATACATATATATTACAAAGAAGAATACATACAGTTTACAATTTAAAACATATAGTCAATTTCAGGTCAAATAGGCATTGTGCAATAATGAATGTTTGCCTCTAAGGCAATAATTATATAAACAATCTTTGTCTAAAATGCAAGTCTATGATTTGCACGTAGTATTGGAGTCGGCACTTTAATTCAATCCACTACTTTGATTACATGTAACATTGCACAATACTTATGTGATTTGGAATATCAAATATAAAGTCGTACCTCATTGAATGGGTTGCCTTTGAAGCCATCTGGACATGTACATGTATAGTTTCCAGGTGTATTTTTACATACTGCATTCTGACCGCAAGCCCCTGGTAATGCACACTCGTTGATATCTGAAATAATGCTCATATTATAGCTTATACCCTGTTGTATGATTGATCTATAACATATTTCCACCACTGTAATCCAAAAGCATCACTATTCCAATATATTAGCAATAATAAAAATATCTATATTGAAAATCAACAATATATCGTGATAATTATAATGATTTAAATATAAAACATACGAATATTTTACGCTGAATACAAGGATTCTTTAATATTTTATGTGAATTTACCCTAAGGCTTAGCAACAGTGGTAATAATGGTTAAAACCATATAATTAATGGTTACATTAGTTACCCATAATTATACACGCTGATTATAGTGTACTACTTTAGAATCTTCATGTGACAACCACATATCTACATTTCAATCATCAAAGACCGATTATGTCTTATATCTTTATATATAATCTAGTTTTGTATATCATTTTTAATAATAAATAAAATAAAATCATTTGTCATTCTCGATAAATTCGTAATAATATCAATAATTACGGGTAAAAAACGTATAATTTTATGTATGCTACAGGTAATATTAGCAGTTAATTAATTATTTTGTAATATTTTAATAAAAATACGTATAATTTATAAACAAAGAAAAACCATTTATATGTAATTAATATTTTATGAAATAGTACAAACCTGTACATAGCGCCTCTCCATCGCCTTCGTATCCAGGAAGACATTTGCAAAGAAAATGAGCGGGCAAATTACAGCATTCAGCATTTTCAACACATCTGCCTGCAACGGCCGGATTATCGCACTCATTTATATCTAAAAAAATAATACATAAGAGCCTCCAATATAACTTTTAATAACACACAGTAATCAATTAATTGGTTAATTGCATTAACTTCGCCATCACATAAAGATGCATGGCAAATAGCAACCACTATTACACAACACACGACTTAAGTATTGTTAAACTAATTAAAGTTCACTTCACGGGTTAATTAAGTAATTAAGATAGCATCAAATCGTTGAATCTTAGATGAAATTGCAGGGAAAAAGCGTTGTAACTGCTGTAATTACAAGTCTAAGAACGATGTACCCTGTAAGCTCAATCGTGTGAACGTTAAGGCAACTGACAATTTTTTATCAATATAATCTATCGCTGATTAAAAACAAGATCTTATTTATGTATTCGAAAAAGTCATTAAGTACTTTTTTTTTTCGTTTAAATTTGTCATAAAAATTCTTGTTTGTGTACTAAGCACAGTCTTAGATGGAGCTGTAAATATCTATTCATATAGAATTATAAATATGTTTGTAAATCTAGCTGAAGGCTAGCTTATTTTTAAATAAAGTAATTTTATATTCATATGTATCCAAGCGGAATAATAAATACCATCTAGTTGGTGCTACTCTAAAATATGAGTACGAGCGTCATTCAAGAAATTAATCTAAGGTGTACATCACCAAAATCATAATTTTTAAGTGTGTTTGAGTAGTGTTTATTAATGATAGCTTACCTTCACAATGGAAACCATCTCCTGCGTAACCAGGAAAGCATGTACATTGGAAGCTACCTAATGTGTTCGTACAATGGGCAAAAACGTCACATGGTCTATATTTGCATTCATTTTCGTCTGAAACAAAAAAATTATAACGAGTAATGACTTGATGTTTATTTCTCAATTTACCAAAACATTTTTTTACAAATCTTAATTCATATTTACGTCAAAAACTAACCATATTTATATAAAATATATATTTTTAGTTCATTTCGTAACTATTTGGGAATTTGACCGGTATTAGGGGAGAGATACAATGAAGTAAAGATGATTTTGTATAGTTGATTCTTTTAAATATTGATGAACACGAGAAAAAATAACGGTAATTAACTATAAGAGTCAACGGTAATATAATATAATCATATATTATTCGAGAATGGCTTCATAATATACATATATCAATTTGATCAATATCCGGTCGGTCGCTAATATCTAAACCAGCAATTATATTTCTTGTTTGGATGCTTAAAGCTGAAAGTTCGTTACATGAATTTAAACTATGCACGTAGAACAAATCTGAATCGATGACGTCAGTCGGTACTTCGACCGGCCTTCCCACGACCGTTGCTTAGCTCAGTCATAAGATTTTTTGTTTTGGCGAGAGTCAGACGCCCCACCGGAGGGCAGACAACTACACGTTTAGCAATGAACTTTCATTTGTTTCTAATGCATCTGATGTTATATACGTATAGCATGTAAGATGATTCTTTGTCTTTCTTTCGATTATTTCATAACATGACGGTTCATGTGTAGCTATAGCGCATTGTTTCTTCTACCGTCGTCGTATGAATAAATTTCTTGTTTATGCTAAACGTTTATTAGTGAGCTCCCACTTATTAATTAAACAGCCTTTCACATTATCATATTATTTTAAAATATGTTTATGAAAATAAGGGACCCGATATATTGCAAGTGAAATATTGTATTTACATAGATGAGCAAATTTATTACTACCTGTTTTGTGTATAATTTTCATGATAGTCAAACCACATTCCTATGGCAAGCCGTTTTATTTATAACTTTTTTAGTGATACCATGAACTCATGTTCTAGAAATTTATTTTCTTATTCAATTCACTCATTAGTGTTATCAGAACTTAGTTCTCTTGTATCACTAAATAAAAGTAAAGATCATAGATTCAAATTTGTGATACACGAACTTAATTGTGAAATACAATCTTGCTACTATTTTTCTTACACTTATATTATAGTAAAACAACATATAGAATTGTTTTAATAATTCTAGCATAGCAATTAAAATAAAATAAATTATTACCGGGAACTTCACAGCTGCATCCACCAAATCCGTCGTTACAGTGGCACTGTCCGTCCAGACAGGCGCCATTTTGACATTCGGTACCATCTTCTTTTCTGCAGTCATCTGTAACAAAATTTATTTAGAATAAATACCAGATAAACTAAAGTATCAAATAATAATAAACGAAAATCAGATACGGTAACAGATGTAAAGGAAAACAAATATTAGTTCAGAGTATGTTAAAAAATAAATTTAAATAAAAAGTATTAAATTAATTATGAAATAAACCGGACTACCGGCATATCCCAAGATCTTGCAAATGAATTTGCGATGTACCGTAGAACATCGATTGCCACGGTTGTCTATTGTAGTCATCGGGAACGAAATTATAAATACTTTACAAAAAATCACTCTAAATCAGGTTATTATTATTCGCAATTTAAGTCGTTTTATAATCACTAAAAAATGACTTAATATCAGGTCAAATATCACCTTTTTCCTACTTAAATTATTTTTAATTTAAATACTATTGAATAATTGCTTAACAAAAAATACTTTCTACCCAGTAAGTATCAATATTTCCTTCAAATATGCATGGCAAAAAACGCTGAACCATTTACTTATTGCTTTTAATTTATTGACACAAACAATTTGTAGTTATATATGTTTAATTTCGTTTTGTGCCTTACTATAAAATATTATTTATACTTTAAATTGATTCCTAGACACTTTGGTCCGGCGCACGGACAAGCTGCTAAGCCTGTATTAGCGAAAAATATCACCCAAATAGCACGCTAATACAAGCTTAGTAGCTTGTCCGTGTTACGGGCCTTTTTATTTAAGAATATTCGCATTTCCTTGTGAAACAAAAAAAAATTGGCTGACGTTTTATGGTATATTTTTACTACTTTTTAATTGCTTTTGGTTTTATTCTGAAAAAAATGCTAACCAAAATAATTAGTAATAATATTTTTATAGATTTCTTTCCAGAATAGTTAAGCAAATACTTTTGTGTGATAAATATTATTAAAAAACTGTACTATTAATATATCAACAACCAGTATACAATTTAATGTTAATGAACTAAATAAAATCGGATACAAGTAAAATTAGCACTGGCTAATAATAAGTACTTATAGAGAAAAAAGTTTAAACAAATTTTATTAACTAATTAAAATCATGATTGAAGCACATTCCTATTGCAAGAAATTCTTGAAACACTTTGTGTCGCAAATAAAATAATAAAAGTACGAAAATTTTTCGATGCGGGTTTATTGGAACAGGTTCTTAGAAAAGGATCGGCGCGACGCCAACGAAAACCATTTAATAATCGTCGCTAGACTTTCATCTACAGACACAATAGCCAGTGAATATCAAAGAATGATTGTCGTTATATGAAATATTCATAGAACGTATCAAGTCGCGAATAGGGACGAATTCTAAGTATACACAATGGAATCGAGCTGTCATGTTGGTTTAGGTTTATGAATGAATAAAAAAACGATGACGTCAAAAGTGCGGGAAATTTACCGGACCACGCTTAAACATGGCGGGTGCGTATTTTTTCTAATTAATGAGTTTTAGGACTTAAAAATCGTCTTTCTTTAAATATTGATCATAAAAGGGCAATAAGTAAAATTACGAAGATGGAATATTTACCAACAATATTTTAATTTAGTATTTGTCACAAGAGAAAATGTAGGTTAAGAAATAAAGAAGCAGAACATGATAAAAAATACATAATAGGCAATTATTTAACAGAGTTTAATTTTATTCTGCACGCTCCTGTATATGTGGGTTTAGTTCTGGTATGAAGAATGTGTACAATGTGAATTTTTTAAAGGTATTTTAAAGCTTGTAGCATTCACGAGAAAAATAAAAGATGCAGGTTTTGTCATTGTCAAGTTAGTCGTGAAGGGTAGGTATACCGTCGTTTATTTGTTATTTTGTTTTGATTTATTTTTGTGTATGCAGAATGCCATGTTAAATATTGCGTACTGATAAAAACAAGTTAACCTTCGCTTTTAACGGATCACTGCATTTACATGTAGTTCTAATTGGAATACAGTTAACTTTGGTGGAATTTGTTTTTATGATCAACGCATATGTCGAGGTTTCTCTTCGTATACATAATTATTGCCAAAATTAACGTACATGAATGTGTAAATAAATCACATATGCGCGCATTTGCATACATAAGTATTCGTAGACATTTTAAAATGTACTAGATTTATTATTATGTGACTGTTGCCTTTCAATTAGTATAATTTATGATACCGTAAACGGAAGATTCACTTTTAGTAATATTTATTTAAACTACCGTAATTGCTAAGTTTTTTTTATTATATAATATTAATAGCAATGCAAACACAAGTGTACACTAGAATTAGCAATTATACTCTGTGCGGGAGAAAATCTATAATATTTAGTATATTGATCGACATGCAATTAATTAATTATAAATTTTTTATTTTTATTTCTGAACTTTTTTCATCAAAACAATTCAAATTTAATATATTATTTTTATTCTATTCCACGGTATTGAAAAAATAAAATGATTAAATGTTCACATTTTTATCTGATAAAGCCAAACGATTTAATTTCCACAAGAGTTATTTTTGTATATTTTGAGGTCACAGAACGAAATCGTAGCGTTAAAAACTGGATATGAAAGTATATCTCAGTCACCCACCAAGTCAAAAACAATAGACTGTTCCAGTAACCAAGTTAAGGAAAAAGATTTTTTTCTGAAATTGTACTACATTTGAAGAGATAAGCCGGATACGCAAAAAATGTTAAATATATTTGTTTGATAGACATATGTCAATTGAAATACACTATTATATGATTAAGTATAACATATAATATTTTAATAAACATGTGAGCTATAAACGGGAGATTAAATTTAATTTGACGATTTATAATTTGATTCAATGAATCGCTTCTCATATTTTTGAGATGAAACAATAACTATTAAATGATAAAATAACTCATTTATATCGTAATCAATAGTTTTTGTAGAATTTAGTGCGACACAATTGGTTTTGCTATATGATCAATTTGCTTATTTCTACGGTTACTTACTTGTGCATTTTAGTTCCCTCCGCAGTTCGTCGGACCCTTTGTAACAATCCGATCGGCCATCACATAGTTTTGATAATTCGTATAATTGTAACACATCAGTCGTTTCGTTTATTTGACAGCCGAAATAGCCATCTTCTAAGTTTAGAAAAAAGATTTCACGTTTTATTCCAAAACCAATTCCACCTTGATGAAACTGGGCCTGTATCTATAACAAAAGAAAAGAAATACGTTACTATGTTTTTATTTTGATACAAGTTTTTTATTTCTTGGGAATAGGCATACAATGTTACGTATTAGTTATAATAATATAAATTTTACGTTTAGCAACAAAATTCATTATAGTATTTTAAATTAAAGGATATTATTATTTACTTGATTAGCGCATTTTTTTCGTACATGAAATCGCAGCGACAATTTCAGATTAACGTTAATATTATGTTTTCAAGCATTGTTCTTGAGAATGGCCTTATAGTATAAATATAGGATGGGAATTTTTGTCATAATTTATAACGGTTTGATAATGTGTATACTTACTTAATAATACACACATGAATGTAATAATTTAATAATATTTGTTATATTGTTAATAATAATTACATTGTTTTTATTTTTGTCTTTGTATGTTGTTAAAATTTACTCGTACGTAATAAGACCGTAAGTTTGTCCCCGATTTAAACATACTGTCTAGTATAATAAAACATAATTCTGTTATAATTTACAATTTTTTTTTATCTTAAGAATACTTAAATATAGGCTATGCCTAAGAAGACATTATAAAGCATCAGAGTATCGCTGTAGAGACAACTTCATATAAATGTGATACAATCAAATGATTGCTCTTTGATATAATTTTATAAACCATATTAACAGTTATAATAATAGCACAATAATTCACAAAGTGAAGAGGAAACGGATGCACAGAAGCGAGACTCAATTTCCTTTACATCAAGGTGGCCGTTAATAGGGAAATCAAGGCTATTAGAACATCCGAAGATTTGCATTTCAGTGACCTTTACTAAAAATGATTTATATGAATAATAATGCAGGTGCTTATGTAACAATAATAAAATTATTGATAAAAATCTTATACTAATTTAAAAATTATAAACGATTTTTATTGTCTCCGTAATATTAATTACTTTTAAAAATGACAATATAATGACGTGTTGAGAAAAAAGACTTTATAGATTATAGATATGTACACACATTTTATGGTAAACAAAAAAAAAATATTTAAAATTTTAATTTTATTAATCTAGCATTCATTTTAGAGTAGAACTTTAAGAGTTTGGAGTAATATTTATAAATTTTACTATAGTGTTTTTTTTATTACAAAGGATATTGCATTCATAATTGTTTCACATAAATACTTTGCAATTAATTTATGCTTGTTGTTTTGGTGTATATTAGAGCAATCTGTGATTTGTATCAATAATTTTACTATACTTCTCCGACAAGGAATTTAATGGTGAGAAATTATTGATAACAATATCTTCAACCATCTTTAGCTAAAACTAGCTGAATAAAACTAAATTTAAAGTAATGACAGTCACTCTTACCGTAACTAAACTGTTCAAACAGTTGATATATCTAAGAATAACCGTGTGACCCATGAGAATATATGAGAGTGAGACAGTTCAAACTGATAGCTGATATTTACTGTACAGTTTGTAATTACTTACAAAGTTTTTTAAGATTGGGAATATATATATATATATAATTTACTTAAATGTATATCTATCGAAGCACGAAGCTAATAAAATATTTTATTTCGTACACCAATGCTGTTGTTTATTGCAATACCAAAGATATATGTATCGGTATTTGTAAATTTTAAATCATTTTATATTGGATAACTATGATTTCTCCGGTTATACATTGATTTTATTCAACACAAAAATAAATCATAGAGGATAATAATTTATTAAAATACTCCTTATAATGTAAACATGTCAGAAATACCAAAACAAACTAATTTATTGTAATTGCATGCTTTCTGAATTATGTGCATAAGCTGTTAAAATAAGAATTGTTACAATTAAACAAGCAGTTTGTTTTTATTAGAAATATGAATTGAATTAGATTTTATTTTATAAAACACATATTATAAAAGCCAGTGAAATTTATTATAATAGTAAATAAAACAAAATCTATTCCAATCTATATTTCTTATAAAAATTTAATATTGTTCTCAAAATTTCGAATCGAATTTGTCATCACATTGGTTGGTTTGGCAACGATAATATACATACTATCTCACGTATGTGAAAGATATAAATTGTAGGGATATAAATGTCTTTTAGTGCATTTAATGTATATAATTATTATATAATCTATTATCTTCCGAACAATGCTATATGTAATATGTAAATGCGAGAAATTGTGCATTATTATTTTAGATATTTTCATTGTATTCTGATTATTTATGTTGTGCCATTTTACTGTACGAAAATTGACCTTGACTTAATACAAGCGAATTATATTAATTTAAAAATATTCCGCATAGAAGAGGAGATAGATAACATTTTCAAATAAAATGTAAACGAAAATTAAAATGATTATTGTAAGAATGAAAGTTGTTATTTTGAAAGGTTAAATAGTCACCACACAAATAGTTCAAAAACATATTTTTTTCAAAATATACATCTATTATTTATTACATTAAAAATATATTTATTCGAATTTTAAATGCATGTCCTTTCTTACTCAGAATTTTGTAGAGGCCTTTCTATACATGTTTTCGAAACTAGGTAACACATTAATGCAAATATTTAAGAAGGATTATAAAAATAGATAGAAAGTCAACGAAATCTAATAAATTCATTAAATGATTCTTCTTTTTTAATTCAAACTTCAAAGTATTAAATCAAATGTAGCAAAATATTAATTGTCAATGCAAAACTTCACCAAACAAGCATGTAATTTCAGTTTAATAGTATATAATTAAAGCATGATGGTTAATTATACTCTTGTCTAGTTAAAATGCCATATAAACAATGTCTGATGATATATTTTTTTATTTGCTTACTGTAAATGTAAATGATTAATATTAATAGTTATAGTGTAATATAACGAAAAGTTATAATTTAGTATATATTGCAATTATAATTCCAGTATTTGGTACATTTGGTAAAACGTGTAATTATTGTATCTAGTTACTTGCGTGCAAGTATATAATTAAATGTAATGTTTCGATTGTATGTAGATAAAACAAAACATTATGATAGATTCATATTACAACGAAAACTATTTATGTCATCAAAATCATATATTTTTGATAAATTTATTAAAATTAATTGAAAAAAACGAATTGTGAATTATATTGTTTCTGTGATTACAATATTTACTTATACTTTTTATAAGAAACTAAGAAGATTGATATATTATTTTTAATGTTCAGTTTACGAGTGCGAATTCTGCGAATATTATATTTGCATATATGTTCAATTCAGACTTCGACTCTTGATCGCTATTAGCAAGATGCTAACGACCATTATGGTAACGGTATTTTTAAATAGCTTCTGGCATATACAAGTCGCACATATATGTATGTCCGTAATGTCAGCCGGTGAAGAACCTACAGCAACATCAGTAATCACTTCACACATAACTTATTTGTAAGATGAAATTTACATAAATATTTACGATTTCAAAACTTCTGCACAATATATGATACATAAAAAAAATCAAATAATAAATAGAAAATACTTTACAATAATTTTTCATCAAAACTAGCCAATAACCTTCATTTTTATTCAGTTTAAACTGTTTATATGTTGCACGTCTACTACAAAAAAAGTATAAATTAAATGTCAATTTTGATTTATTTTTTGTAATAATAAATATAAAACTAGCTTTTATATAAAAAAAATCTATAATTAGATAATCACTATATGCAAAAACTAGCTCTATGATTGGACTAATAGTCGAGATTTAAAGGCAATATATGCATTAAAAATAAGTCTAGTACAGAATAAAAAAGTTATTTAAATTATATATAATTATTAGTGTAGAGTGTTGTAGAAAATAAAATACGTCACACTAAACAAAGCAAAACAATTGACATCAGTATAGTTTAATGATAGTAATAAAAAAAAAGAAAAGTGCAATGTTCACAAAAATTCTTAGAAATCGTGATATAATTTACCGGTTTAGTAAAAACTAGATCTATATCGTCGAAAAATTCGTATCTTTATACGTAGCTCTGTTATTTTCTGCTTGTAGCGCTATAGATACACCAGCGTTCGCAGTTACCTGCTTGCAAACTTATAAAAAATTATCAATAATTAGCTCTATCATTCATCCAGATACATGTATTTAAATTTTAGGTACGCATTCGGAATTATGTGTGATTCAATGAGTTCTTGGTTTTCTACCTCTGTTATTTAATGTGGGAATGCATATGAAAGATAAACTGAATAGAAAGACTATAATATTTATTAGAGTACCTACTGTAGATCCTGTGATGCAGTGCTGCCGAAACTATTTTATAAATTAGGGAAGATAAATATGTTTATTCTTTAATATAGACCAAGAAATCTTGTGTAGTAGAAATAAAATGCTTTTACGCAAATACTTAATGAATAAATTATTTTTTTAATTTTTATTGCAACAAGACATTTATTTAATTAGTGTTGAATCATTTACTTCAATACAATCAATATATAGTTATTGATAAAAAATTATTTAAAAAATTATTATTCTTGTAAATAATATATTTACAGATAAATAGCTAATATCATTAATACATAACTGACATAAAATATTTTTAACGCCATCCAACTGTCCTATGTATTTTTTTTTTTAATTTTAGAATGAAGATGAGGAGTTAGGACTGGAAGATATTTAAATGTTCGCATTAAGAAAACATTTCAATGCCACTGGATCTTCGGTCCGTACGTATCGTAGCAGATGTCATTTAAAACGATGACATGCAGAAGAAATAATGAACTTGAAGCTAGTACACCGTGTAGGCATATCATCGCGTTATTATTTCATAAACGTTAAAAACGCTCCAAGACAAGTTCTCTACGCGTACGGGTACGGATGCGTTCCGCTTCCGTTAGCAGAACGTCTTCAAGTCTTTTTGTTTGAGGTGAACAACCCAGAAATTGTTCAAACAATGTTGGTCTGTGTTTGCACTATTCTGGACTGGTCTCTGTTTGAACTTGTTTGTACTTTGTGTGTACTGAAATTGTACCGAGCCTTGAAATAATTCGAAATATTCAATCCGTGTTTATTTATTTTTTCACATTTATTTGTATTTCCTCATGAAATTAATATTGTAAAATAAAGATTAAATACTTTATAAATCATATGTAAGCTTACCAAATAACAAAATGCATATATGGATAGACTGAATACCAAGCATGTCTGAATGTTTTGCGTAAGCTGTCGAATTAACATGACTATAGCAACCAATGAAACTAATTTTATTCAGTTCTATCTTAATAAAAACATGTACCTATGCTTTATAATTTTGATAGAATAATAAATCTAGATCTAATTAAGGCAATTACTACAATACAGTGACAGAAAGGTAAACAATGTCAATTTGATGATGGATTAGCTTAGAACTCATTATCATTAAATCTAGAAGAAATATAACTTAAAATAAATTTTAACAAGATCCAAGAATCCTATCAATGTGGTTTTTTTTTATTTAGAACTAGAACAAACATTCTATAGAATCTATGGTGCATTAAACGTGACCAATGTAATATCTAGTATCAGATATACGAGATGGTATACTCGTATAGTATATGTTTTTGTGTAGTACAATTTGCGCGAACGATAATATTCTGGATTAAACTATACGTAGCTAATTCATTAAATTACTGTTGTATATATGAGTATCGTGCACGTACATGTAAGTACGTGCATTATGGTAACTCGGAAGTCCATATCGGGTCAGTTGTTTGCCAGCAAACCAGCATAAGCATGATAGTTAACGTATAACATTCTTACGTTTGTTCACGGAGTCATCACGTTTAGTTTCCTTCCCGTGTCTGACGTCATAACTTGGTGAAGACGTCGTCATGTTATGTTTCAGTCAGTGTCATGACGACGTTGATATTTCCACTAGGTCAATGTCCGACACTCTCGCTTCTTTTCCAAAGGAATTTTTACTCTAGACTAGATTCTATAACTTGAATGTTTACTCCGAGTTTTTTTTTTGGCTTATCGGTCGTTGTAGTAATTAGTTTATTTATCTAGAATATATCTTTCATGTAAGTTTATTTGAGAAGTTCGATCATATTCTGATTATGAGAATGCCGTTAGAAAATATTTAGAAAGTGCTTCCACATTCATTTGATGTTGCAGGTGACATTTTTGCATTGCTAAACTACAGTAAATGTAATGAATAACATCCTTTTTAATAGACAATTGTCAAAAATATCAGTGATATTGATAATAAAGTATATATTGTTTATTTATACAAAGATTTAATATGCCAAATTTTAGGCACAGCGCAGCTAAGGCTTATTAATAATAAACATAATAATATTGATAAGTAGTCTCAGCAATTTTAATATTCGTTAAATATTTTAATATATGTATATTTTTTACAAAGATATTATTTAATAAGTGTTAGAAGAGCAAAAATCTTCAACACTAATTTTAACTGCGCATTTGAAACAAAATTATATTTTTTATATTTGTAAATTGTTATTCGATGTCATTCTAGACAATCAACCAAATAATATATGCATGTCCAAGTCTATAATTAGTGTTAGAAGCGTTACTTTTTTTTTGTTTTGCACATTCGTGCAAATTAATTCTGATCAGCGTGGCGACAATTTTTTCGCATTAATATTCCTACAGCACTGCCCAAGTAAACACATACAACTTTTATAAATATCCATATATACGGTCATATTTCCAGCATGTTACAGGTCAAAGTTCAAAAGCCGTATATAGACGTAGACAACTTCTCCTCTTAAAATAACCCATGTTTTGATTTGCTCAAGAAACTCCATCTACAAGAATATTTCAGCTCGTATTATACAAGAATCTATTAAATTATTTCGTCAGTGAATGACAAATTTATTGTTAACTATAAAATGATTTGACAGTATTTTGGAAATGATATTTACTTTTATTACTTTATATGTTAAATAAATTTATCCACATATAACTTTATCGTAATATTTTCATCGTTTTTAAAAGTGTTATTGACATTCATCTTGGATACACATAGAATTACCATAGAATGCCATTCAAAGATTACATTTACTGTTACCTATATGTTCTTTCCGTTATAAGCCCGCGTACGATTGACATAATCCAACATATAATTTAATTTTCTAAAGAATTTGACAATGTGTCTAAAATATTTAAAAATTATTTGTTGTACATTAATTATAATTGACTCTCCAAATATAGCATGCTCTATTTTGTTAAACTCTTAAATATCCGTTTAAAAAGAAAGAGGCATTTATCCAATACCTGAGTGCAAACTAATTATTCAGTGGATAACATGTTACTAATTTAGTGCGCACTAAAAAGATAAGTGGAAAACAATTTTTTTTAAAAGTGCAATGGTGTATATCAGTAAAAAAAAATTTTTCTTTTTATGTGGTAAGTAATCTGAAATTCTTCTATTAAGTAAGCAGCCTAAATGAAGGTAGATAATAATAAATCTATATTAAATAGGTGACTGTAGAAACATTTTTATTTATATTAGCTTCCAAACAAAAACTGAATGATTATTGCAGAATAGTCCAATTAATATTTTGAATTTGTGGGTGAACCTTGAATTGAGTGTTTTTTTACTCCTTGAAACAAGTAGCAATTCTTTAAAATAATATAGCATAATGAGAGTTTGCCATCCTTATGGAATGCTTTTTCCTTTTTGTAAAAACGGTGTATATAAATAAAGCAATAATATTTAACGTAATGAAGCATGAAATTCCATTTATACAATCTCATATTCTATGCAAATGAAACCTTCATTTACACAAGCAACAAGAGTATACTTATAATACTATAACACCATCATATAAACTGCCAGTGCATTGATGCCTTTTGGCAATCTAAATGAAAAAAGTCAAACAACAGCTTAAACTGCATCGTCAATTATTACTCATTTTTACATCATTACATTAAACAACTGCAAATGATAAACCTTCATCTACCTAGACACGCACAGCAAACTTTTTTTTTTTAATTAATCTGCTTTGCAAAATTATATCACAGATAAATAAATGAACGTTCTTAACACCCTACAGCAGAACGTAAATAAATTATTCTTAAGATATCCGGTCGAAAAAAATCAATCCTGTTGGTGCTTAAATGTGGACAACCACAAAGGTAGACCGATAACATTTTTTTATTTTGTCGGTTTCAAATGAGCTTTTACAGCAAATTTTAGTTTGCACCGCTAATAATACACCGAATATTATTGCGGCGAACAGCCTAGTATCATCAACTATCCAATCTTTCGTTTGTGGCTGAAAGAACGACCTACGGAATGCAGCGCCATCATCATGATACAAATGCACCAAGGTTTGCAATAGTTGGCGAAAGGGTGGTGGGGTAAGCCGCAAGAAACAGGTATCCAGAAAGCGAAATATTGGTCTGGCGTTGGTTTTATGATAGAGGGAGGACAGCGTCTGAGGTATGCCCCACTGGGCAACACATCTCTTGCATATAAGAATAGCATGCATAGCGAAGACCGTCATTTATATAAGAATAGGCTAAAGATATTCCTGTGACGCTAAAACGCCTCATAAATGATCACTTATCATATATCATTAGAAAGGTTTTGATCCCTTACCGCAAAATCTGAAAATTAATTAATGTTCTAGCCAAAGCTATATTTATGTAAAGTAACTAATTTTACTGACTTGGGATTTTTATTTATTTTAGTATTTTAAGTTTGTTCAGAATAAAGATTTTAATTAGCTCTCACGACCATTTTTAAACAGTTAATACATTGTTAAATATTTTGAGGTAATGAGTGTTCTGGCATTTTTTGTTTAATATTTGCCGCTTAAGCTTCAGTAGAATACATTTTAGTGCACATTATATACTTAAAACAGTTTTGAAACAACAATTGATGTTTCAAGAATTACGTTTCCCATGATTCGTGTGCGGCAGGGTCCTAGAATGTTGAATGCCCATGAGCAATGATCATTTGGCTTCATTACTCAAGCGTTATATTTTTAATTTTTCTTATTTTTGCCGCCACCTTAATTTAGCAGCCCGCGTGAATAACGCACATTACATGTCTACATATTTTAATATAATTTAGTTTATTTTAGTTCGTTAATATACTTGTAGCAGTATCGCTATTGAAATAAATACATTTTTCACAATAATTTAATACTTTTGCTTTGTTTCAATAACAATTATAGTAATATTATTTAATTCTACTATAATTACGACTTCCAATTAATATATACACAAATAGACACATGTGAACAAGCCAAAAAGACGTATTTACATAAATCTGTACTAGCTGGTAGGCTTACATTGTTATACTAATAATTATCGTAATGATAACTTAGTCAGGACGGGGTAATATAAACATTAAAATATACTTAGAAGATATAATCTTTGAATAGAGTTGTGCGAGTTCAAAATTTACAACTGATTGAACCTTACAGCAAAAAAAAACCAAAAGCTACATATAGTGAGTTATAGCCATAAAGTTAAATGAAAAACATATATGTTTTTATTCTTAATGAAAGAATTATATTTGACGTTAGTTAAACAAAGATCGTCAATCGTTTCTATAGATATCAAAGGAAATTTAATTAATACATACAATTTTCAATATTGCCTGAGACAAGAATCATTATTTTTAATTTAATGTGTACATAAATCAAATATTATAGAAGCACAATTATAAAAATGCATTTGCCCATTAAAATTAGTTATGTTATTTAATTTGTCATAAGTCGCAAACGATTTTTATTATTCAATTATTATTTCACATAAAAATGTTTCTTTTATTTTCGTTACGGCAATGTTTTATGACACCAAAAACCGAAATATTAATGGTCTATTGTCTGGCTTGAAAATTTTTAAATATTCTGCACATGTTTACATATTCTTTGTAAAAAAAAAACTATTGCGTTAGTCAAATGCACATATTCAGACAAACGTCAGGGTTACCAAAATAATTTTAGAGGCTTAAAGATTTATTTGACAGTTATACAAAACGAAATGATAGCCTATTAATAACGAATATACTTTTGTGAAATTGCCTACCTTTATTTTATTTTCATTCTTTAACTGATGGTGTGAAGATCGGAAATAAAAAAGAATAAGGTTGTACGAAAATAATTTTTCTTAACGAAGCTATAGTGAAGATTTATGATGTTAGAAGAAACTTATGACAGCCTTTTCTTGCATTTCTAAATTTGAATAATCCGTTTCAGCAAACAATAAAAAAATAAGAACATCATGATTGAATGTTTCTGCAAATATCTGATAGTTGATTTACTAGCAATTTTATTTCTTTTTGTAATTTATATAAAATTCTGACCGTTTGGTAATGATTTAAAACAAAGATTCTTTTCAGATGTTATATAAACAATAGGATACAGACGTGCTGATCTTGGAACATTTATATGAATTATAAACCACAGAGAATAGTCTAGTCTACTTATAGGTATGTAAATTGGGTCACATAATATCTTATATCATATATAATTCTATTGTAATTAATCATTGTTATACCACGTACAATAAAAAATAACAAGAGTTATTCTCTTATAAAATGAATATATCAGAGGTCATGTTACGGAAAATCTTTACAAGATAAACTAAAATTGTGCCTGTAAACTACATACTAAATAATATATATTTACATAATTTGTACTAACTTGACGAACAAATAACTGAATTATTGAAATTTTCTGATAATATCTTGGTTATTATGTCGTGACTCGTGTGACAGACAAATATCCTGTATATTATAATATAGGTCGGCTGCGAAATCTTAATATGTTAATATATTTTGTGTGAATTAATTTGAATATTGGGCGTGATCGGTTCGATTATTTTCAAAAAAAGGATGCGTAGGCTTAATGTCCTTCGTCATAGGTTGTCACGTGATTTCTAGTCTTACCATATTTGGTTTCATCCGTATATACGTACTTTGTCTTATAAACATATTTCATCATCATAGTTTTACTTTTTTGTATCGTTAAACGCTACATTAGTTGAGAAAATTATAGAAATACTTGTTATTCATGTTATTCTTTTATTATTTTGGCAAACAATACATTCTAATATTAATTAATAATAAAAGTCTGGCTTTGTGATTTACTTCCTCTTATACATATCTGCATTGAAATTGTTCAAATTCTAATGATATTGCTTTTTTGTATTCTGTGTGAGTCACGAGTCTTAAAAATGCCGTGTATATGAAAATGATATTTATTTGAAAAGTGTATATGGATAAAAAATAATAAAAGCAACGTTAAAAATATGAAAAAAGACCTGATCCTCTAAGGATTATACTATGCGAAGTTTAAGTAGGTGCTAGTGTATGATTGCAGTACTATGTTCAAAGTTGAATATCATTCATTCAAAGCGCATGAACTTGAAATAGAATAAACTAAAACGATTCATATCAGTGAAGTACTTGCTTGTTCTATCGTTTTTTCGATTGGTATCATATATGTGGTACGTCCAAGTGTCTGCTTCGAGAACAACATGGCATAAAGTTCAATTTAAATGCCTACGATATTCCATTGAAACCTGCACTTGAACTATTCGAACACAACTATGTTTCTACTCTCAAATAACATTAATGACTTTCAATACTATTTGATGATAACCAAAGAAGGAAAACAGATGTATTCAAAGATAAATAAATTTTATTAAGAGTGAAATTATTGATTAAATAGTAAAATATAAAAATAATTGATAAAATATTCAAGGTAAAGTGAATAATAAAGATGAAATTTTACAAATATTATAATTGGAACTACTAGCGGGACCATAATTGTAGAATCCTAACAGTTTCTGGTTTAAATCTTTAACTTATTCAAAGATTATTTTAAATTATGTCGTTGGTTTTCTTTTTATTGGATTTGTTTTTTCTTATTTATATCCCATTGTATTATACTTAATAGATAAATCTAGTTAAAATAATTGGCTCCACGAAGATTTTAATTGATCTATTGATACATTTTTTTGATCCAAATCATCATAAATATACTATATTTATATTAAAGTTTGCCAATCTAACATAGGAAGGTTTTCCATAATTGATTCAACATTCCAATACCAGGTTCTCAAGGGGAACCACGATACACTAGTAAACTGCGAGACCCTTTCATGTTTGCTGCGAAATGTTGATCCATCGTGTTTCTCTTATTGTTTTTTTTTCCTCCAAGTATACCGACAAATATTTGTTTTCATTCAAAGTGTGCCGCGACTGCTAAGGAGTTGAGCACCACTCCACAATGCACTGCATTTACGATATCTCAAATAGAACGGCAAACATATAAAACTTAAAATGGTCAATAGAGTATATACACGATCTAAAAGAGTTCGTCGTATATACCATGCGAATTTCAATCTTAATTATGATGAGAGAATTAAAATACCAGATTTAATTGTAGTTTTATGGTATGGAATACCTATTTTACGATCTAGAGCCAAAAGATATATGGTCTCATGAATCTGGATATAACGACTATGTATCTAGTTACATAAAATCACGTATGTTCTTAATCTGGAGCAGTGAATGTTATTCACATAATGATAAGTTTACCTATATGGAAACGAAATATGATTGTGTAGGCGGTGACAAAGGTAAGAAAAAATGTATGAATATAAATTTAGTTCCAAGGAAAATAATTCATGTTATTGTATTTAACCTTCCATAGTACAATGCAATCGTTTACTTAGTTTATATTGGATACGAGGTACTAGTTTGTAAGTAGAACTAGTTGTTAGCTATAGTTCATGGGATGTTTAACTAGTTACTTACTAGCTGCTTGTAAAGTCGTTGACATACACGATGCATTATCATAACATGTTTGAAATAACTCCAAAATAATACCCCATATGCTATATATACGTAATTTCACTTTTATTTATATAGTATCGAAAATAACTGGCTTTAAATAAATATTAACTTATTACTTCAAAAAGTGTACTGATTTAATTTAATAATTGTGAACTATGCCTGTCAATATTTTAATAAGAAAATAAAATAAACTTAAATAATTTGTAAATTGTCGTTTTTCGTCGATTGTGCAAAGTGTGTATTTTGTGTAATATAGTAAAATATATTTTGTAAGATAATTTATTTATTTTAAAACTACTAAACTTTACATTATAATAATTATTAAAATATAATGAATAATTATAAGAAATAAAATAATATCAGAATTTTAAAACTCAATTCTTTGATCCAATTAAATGTTGTAAAAGACGAACCATAGCATTAAATTTAGAACTAGTCGAAAATACCGGCATGTTATTATTTTTGAGTGAAAGTGCAAGTCCAAGCTGCTTTTTACTTGATTAATTATACGTTGGCGAAATACACGTATTTGCCTTAGGACAGAATTGCATTTTTAGAAAATATCATTATTAATGTTTGCCTGTTCAGCAATACATTTTTATTTATAAATGAATTGAGATTAATTGAGTAATATTAGAAACAAATTATTTACATATACCCAATTCATATTTATGATGCAGAAAGAATTATAAAACTTGAGCGTTTTAAAAATTTTACTACTTTAGTAAATTTAATTTCTACGAATAAAAGTAAAAGCCTACTTATTGTTAATCGAATATAGAATATTAAATGCGTGAAGAAGCCACATGTTTGTCCTTATCTCTTATTTAATTTAACATGCCTGCTAAAGAAATAAAGATTCTATGAAAGTGTTCGTCAACTCTACATATTTACATAACTGTAAAACAGATAAAATTCACCGTTCTTCACGACAATATATATCAAAAGCATAACAACATCCAAAATTCTTGTATGTTTCCAAGAATAATTTTACGTGTTAAAAGCGAAATGTGTGAATTTTACAGTAAAAATGAAACAGAGCGCGGTTCAAAAAAACCATATATATGTATATATAACCGTGAAATACATAATTAAATCGTGAGAAAATGTTGAGCATAAAATATTTAAAAATACACCGTGAACGTGATTTATGAAAAAATATATATGAATTACATAAATAGAGTGTCGACAACAACTGCTTATCCATTTATTTCTGATACGCATAAACTGGTAATCTGTACCCAAAGACGCACTCGTGCATCAAGAGACTCGGTTACTAGAACGTGATTTTCAGATTGCTAAAAACAACTTTGTTAAGCATATACATTACATTCTTTCTGGCTAATACCTTAACATAGAATTAAAATAATGTATTATATCAATAGAATTTTTTTTGTTAGAGCAAGGGAATGATTTAAATGATGAAACCAGAACTAGTATAGTTTCGTCTTGCGATTATAATTACAAAACTCAAAAGTAAAATGATTCCAACTGTACCTAGCAATGCGTTTCTATTGTATATTGTAATCTACAGATATAAAATTCCTGCATGTACTATGACTGTGCTTCTATGTTTGTCTTCAGGTGAGTAGTCTATAGTGGTAATGCTAGTGACCGGATTCATCGTACGCTTATTGTCAAACATGACATCACTTTGCTGCTGCCTCACTACAAAACGACAGGCTTCATTTGAATAAATGACATTAATGACGTACGAAGCCACGCATTTCATAGTTTAAGAGATGCATATTTAAAATATAAGTAGCCACCAAATCATTAAATTTTATTGGAACTTACGATATAAGTATACGTTTAATACATTGGCGGAAAAATGCCAAGTAAACACATTTAGCCTACCAGAAGATAAAATAGAATGATGCCTTTTATTAATCACATTTGGTTATGGAACATGTATGAAAATAGCTGTGGCGTTTGATTTTACACTATGAGTCAGGCAAATCGAACAAGTTTCTTAGGTTTTTTTTATTGCTGCGGCTAATGATGAATATTGGTGGTATAAAATGCACAATTTTTGAAGGTCGCATAAATAAAAGTTTTTATTGCACTTTAAATAAAGCTTAAAAACAAAGGTGTGTCGTATAAAAATTTAGAAATATATATTTTTTAATAATTTTGTAAAGCAAATGTAATTTTAAAAAATAGTATTACGGTCTAGTTATGAGTATAAATGACGACGAATGAAATTATGTTTCTGTGTAATTTTAGTGTAGATAAGTATTTAAAATAATTACAATCAATGCAGAAAATAAAATAATTATTAATACAAGCTTTGTGAATCGTAGAAAAACAATTAAATCTACTTATTACCATTGAGTACAAAAATAGAAAATCACTAACCGTTGAATAAAAGCCAACAATTCAAACCAATTTATTAAATAAATCAGACGTTCGATCTGACATAATGAAAGTGATTTAATAGTGATGTGCGCGCCTAAAGCCACCAAGCACCTAACATCCATCGTTCATTATAAATTTCACGGACACAGGTTACTATGGTTGGATGACGTAAAACACAAATTGGTATCAATGCTCTTTAATAAGTGAACGCATCTAACGGGAACAAGATCATAAAAATTCTACCCATTTCAAGTTTATAATAACGATAAATATATTGTGAGATGATTTATTTTTATATCGTATGTTTATGATTTAATTACTTCGATTTTCGATTAGATCATTCCGCATACATATTCATAAAGTTTTTTCTCTTCAGAGAATTGTAATAAACTTTTCGTCTTTTATACAGTTGATTGAACTTCTATGATCGTAACTCAATAAATTGCCCATTTCATTAGAAATGTATTTTATTTTATATCGGATATTTATATATACATTTAAGTGAAATTATTTATTGATACAATGCAATATATAAATATAAATAAAACGTAATTATATAAATTTGGTTTTATTAATTTAAAACATCTCTCTGTATTTCAATTTTTAGAAATAAATGTAATAATAATATAATACTTGTTTCCGTGGATTATTTAGACCTAAGAACAAATCTTTTTATCTACTACATATATACTTCTTCAGGAGTTGAACAGAAGTATATGTTCGTGTTAAGATAAAACTCTTTTATCGTAGATGTATTATATGCTATAAAATGAGCAGTAAACAACACGTCATAAAACAATCAAGAGACTTTCTTTAATCACCAATCAAATCAAACAGAACACATGCAACAAATTTCACTCTTAAACGTTTCGAAAACGAAAGTCCACTTATAGAGACTTGTTTGCTCAAAGGTTAACAACTTGTACTTGAATATCGCCTACCTACAACGCGATTCATTGTAATTGCCACCATACCGCTGCTCTATGTGGCATTGCGTTGGTGTACAAACGTCTTATTTGGTGAAGAAATAACGTTCTATGTGACTTTTGTTAGCGATTACACGAGGTCCTCCAGTCAGCATAATCGTGAACAGTTTTTTTAATAATCATTCTTCATTTCTGGTTACGCATGTACGCAACTTGCCATTGTTTAATTGTGTAATTTGCATTCAATGAAGTTAGCGTTTGTCATGATAAAAGAAAATTAATATTTAAAATTTAACAGTTAGCTTTGGTTAATGTAATAATATTTGTCCATGGTTCTCTAAGCTTATAAAAACGCTTTTGTTCGAATTGCATTTGATATCCTAGTGTTCAAGCACAGACAGATTAAATTATAGTCTTATGGAAGTGATGTGTCTGTTGGAGTTGTGCCAATCTCAAGGAAATATCCATTTCATCATAATGCTTAGCAAATCTATGTCAAATTTCATTTTCAATGATCACTTACACTATTGCACTGAATTTTATTGCAATACTATGCAAAATATAAGCCCACTTCAAATATGTAAATTTTGTTGTAACAAGTTCAACGTGAATTCTATGGAATTGATTGCAACATAAATAATTACTTCTGCATTATGTATAAATGGCGAGCTCCACCAAAACCGGCAGTTTTTAGCCAAATATTTTTTTTATATATTGTTTTATCACAAATAGAATAAATTACAATTCAAATCAACAATTATAAGTTATATCGAGACAAGCACAAATTCACTTTAGAATTTAGTGAATACAATATTTTTTATCCAAACATCATTTGTTCGTAGTTTGTTTATTTATTTATATATTTTTTTTATTATTCAAAAACAATATTATTACGCTTTTTGAAGCAGATTTTTTTATTTATTTGCACTAATTTTATTTGTGTATGCACGTGCATATCTATGAAGTAACTTAAGAGAATTTAAAGTCAAGTGATAATTTTATGTATTACTAAACGAAAGGACTTTCATTTAATTTTGATGCTTCAACTAGTTTTTCTTGGAACTCCTAAAAAAAACTTTCAACAATAATACATAAATGAATACACAAGCACCTTATAATTTACATACACAATTTACATGCTAATAACGGATAGAAACCTTGCACAATTTCAATGTACCTAACTACTTATAATTTATTACTGTATCAAATTTATTGTTTTGATTCAACCTCTGTTATAATAGGTTACGCTATAGTGGCTTTACTTAAATTTTGCATTAAGTTACTATAATTTGCAACACAATTGTGTCAGTTCATTTATAATTATAATTACAGGAAATAATTCAATTTGATAATTATTATTAATATTTTTATTTTGTTGAATTACCTTGGTTTCGAAAATTCACCATTTATTAAACCATATGTTGAAACCTAATATTACTATAGATAATAATGTTTTATTTTATAATGTAATTGAATAAATAAAATAAAATTTCCATTTGTTTGTTATAATATAATAGTTGTGTAGAATTAAATTAAAAATTTTAATTCACTTTCCGCGGAAGAGATTGCGATAATAAGAATTAAATAGAAAATAACTTTACGATTTTTTTAATAACGATTGCCAGGTTGGAGATGTCAACATACAGTTAACAAAACTAATAAAATTTTTATAAAACAAAATCATGTAATTTATAGTTAAAAATAAAATTTTAAATTACGGTGATGTAATTCTTAATCATGAATAAATTACTCATTGTTTTTACAAGTATAGGTACCTAAAAGTTAATGGATTTTTAGCAAGTGGTTTGGGATTCTTATTATTACAGACGTTATGAAATATTGAAGTGCTATTGTATTTATCTTTTTTTAATAATTTAATAAAAAAAGTTCTAGCTTTAATTTAAGTAAGATATGGTTAGCCTGTAATTATGTGTATTATTTGAAATAGTTACTTGAGCACATTACGTAAGATTTTAACAAAAGATAAAATTCTGAACTTGACCTTTGTCGGGGTTATGGTTAAGATTCAATTAGTTTTTTGCTAGAGGTACTTTTGGATAATTTGTAGCTTATTATATACCTTAAGATAATTTTCTACTAAGAGCTAGTGCCGACCAAGGAACGCATACCGGATATTGAACAGGTGGCGGTAGAAATTCATAAGTAAAAATATTACCAAAAGATACTTTTGCATTTAATAAAAGTTTCATATTGAATTATTCAAATATGAAGTAAATAATTTGATCGAAATTCAAAAAATGATTTCTTATATAAAGTAGAGTTTCGAGATCACGTAAGATTTCAAAATTGAGTATTTATCGAAAATACCCGCTTTGAGTACCACTGAATCCTTATATTGACTATTTTTAATGAGGTTTGTCTATTTCTAAACCTGTTGAAATATGAGATATTTTAAATTAATTTATGCCCATGGCACAACTACAATGGCACAAGAGATGAGGGATCTTGCTTTACTTTATTTTAATATAAAAGATATCTATTATAATAATTATATCTTGTCCGTGAGGAGCCTAAAAATTACTCTACACTAGATCTTTGTAGAGTGTTGCTACTCCACCGTCATTCTCTACTGAAGATACAATCAATTATCTTATGTATGTAAACAATTTAATAAACAACATAATAAAAAGAAGAAAAAATATCACACTCTGTACCACTAATTACGATTTAGAATATTTAAAAGATATCTATTCATGCATGATGAATTGAGAAAATTAAGCAAACTTTTGAATTTAAATAGAATCACAAGAAGAAAAAAAGTGAAGTTAACTATCGGCCATGAAACCGAAAGTCAACATTTCCTTTAACGCCTTGAATCGTGAACGTGAAAATCATCCATCTCCTGTGTTATCATCTCACATGGTATTAGTAGTGAGTATATGTATGTGTGGTGTTACCCACTCGTCCGGGATCCGCCCACCCAGGGCTTGGCTCCGGCTCCAACTTTGCGAACAAGAAGAAGATATGGCCTAGCGGTTGCACAACCTTCGGTTGAAGTGTGCACGTGAGCGCGGGAGCAAGGTTGCATGGGGTCAGCTCGACGCCACCACGGTCAATACACCTGACTATATAATATACTCTATTCGTGGATGGTTATTTATATGTATTTTACATATACCTAACCTATGCGACCACACGTTTAGATATCTAGGAGTTTGCATGTAACAAGGTAACAATGCCCCGTAAGCAATATATTTTTCAGATTCTATTGTAATAAACACAAAAAAAAAACTTGAACACTCATAGGCCTTGTTGTAAAAAAGTTAAACAGAAAAGTTGAATACACGCTGAAAGAAATATTTTAGAACATGTACACAAATAGACTAATCGCAAGCACACAATAAATATATTTATAGCTATAATAAATATATTTTGTATATGAGTTTAATGTGTAAAGATATAATGACAGAATGATTGACATAAATAGTATACTCGAATAATTTTATTATGAAAATACTTATTTAATAATAAAACGCAATTATTTTATATAAATTATGTTAGTAACCCGGGAGTACCATTTGCCTGAAATAAAAAACCAAATTTAATGATTTTTTGTACAAATATAATATAAAATACTTTAGCAAATGGATCTTTTCAAATACTCAGTATTACAAACATAGATAGCAATTTAAATGTAATAGTTGAAGTTGTATAATCTAAACTGCCGGTGCAAAATTATCCTGTGAATATTATAGTAATAGGCCGACCAACCAGTACATCCTACATTACTCACAGTGAGTTATATAGTAATTAAAACTGATGCGTGATGAAAAGTGAAAGACTTTTCAAAATATCAGTCAACGAAAAACAAGTCATATTTTATTTTCAACGTTACAGCTACACTTAATTGAAAATAATATATATCCTGTTGTTCATTACCAGACTTCCTACCCATTCCTACCTATTCCATTATATGCATGTTTATAGTTTTTAAAGTGTCATATTATTAGAATTTTGATTAAACAGAAACAGTAACAAAACTGATAAATGAAATATAACTACAACATGTAACTGCACACAACTACTGTAACGGGGTGCTTTATTGTACCACCGAAACACAATTAATAAAAAAAAAGAAAACTGTATAAAAATTCCGCAAATAATGCTAAGCACGTTTGTGTACACATAAAAAATGCATAAAGGTTGCATGATATTATAATGTCACTTTATACATTCTTACCCGTTTCCCTGTTTGCATCATTACAGTTTCGAGGAATGAATAGTGTATGTATATAATTGTGGCAGGTATATAACGATCTCAGGCAGGTATTACCGTTTTTATCATTATAATTCAGCGAAAAAAGGTTACTCAACAAAGAAATGACTATAATTTCAAAGAAATATGCTGCAAGGATGATTCGCATTATCTTTAATCATTTTAATGATGAATGGAGTTATTTTTGGCAATGCAATCGAATATTTTTGAAAAATTAACACAAACCAGTACATCAAATCCAAAACCATGCGAAAGTACTATCTATACATAAAAATATATACATTGTATCTATCTATTGTTGAAGATCATTCCAATGCATGTAAATGTAAAAATAGAATTTGCTCGTATAACTTATGTATGCAGTTCGTATTATTAAAGTTATCTGTAATATCTGGATGTCGATTTGAGTTAATTACATGCATTGGATTTCTAAGAATATCCTTTCATTAGAAAACCACCGAGTATGTGACTATACATAACTGTAAAGTCGTACGCGTTGGTATGTCTGTAAGTTCAGCTTATTTTTCATTTTTACAACAACTAAGTGTTAAGTAACACTGTTCTTAAAGTGGAGATTAACTCCTAGAGATTAAATCTAAAGCTCTAGCTTACTGTAAAAACATTGCCGCCTCCGCTGTCTTTAATATAATTACATTTATAATCGCAGTGATATATTATATAAATTTTCAAATTTTAGCCGCATAAAGAAAAATTCGTTTAAATAAACAAATTAATTTCCATTGTAATTAAATGCATTAATTGCTATGCTAGAATGAGTGCCTGCATGTTTGATTTCGTAGCGTAAATTGTAAATATATAACCATAACGACCAACCCAGTTTATGTAAATAGATAACATGCTTAAAGTAAACAAAATATTTTAAATAAAATATATAACTTTTCGCAGATAAGTTATTCGATTCTATGTTGGCCGTTTTGTTTTTTTATTTTATCATCATTGCATTAAAAGCACTCCTTGCTCAAAGCACAAAAGAAAATTTTACAAACTGGTATTATTATTATTGATTTTCATTCTCATAAAATATAGGTATAACCGTCATTATTGGCGGATATACGTTTAGTAATATATATTTTGCAAACCGCATGAGAGCACTAAAGAATTAGGATATATTAATATATACATACCTGTATGTTTAACCAATTTGTAAAACTACCTGTGTATTCATTTCTAAAAATAAATCTTAGCTAAATACTTATAAATGCTCAATAAAATAAAACCAAAAGCCTAAACACAGGAAAAACGGACAAGTATTCTCGGAAGTATATACATATATGTATATAATTATGATTTCGACGCAGACTCATCACTAAATGTGCTGTAAAAACGATATAAATGCGCAAATTGCAGAATACTGGTTTACATCCCGGAAATCAAAGGTTTATCAATACTATAAAATACCAGGTATAAAACACTGAGAACATAAAACAGTGCAAATATAAGTAAAACAGCAATATGTCGCATCCTGTTATAAGATCATTGTACGATAATAATAACATATTCGTTTGTATAATGACGAAACTTTCAACTACTGCTAATGCCATCGACAAATATGCTGCACTTCGTTAGCAATAAAATTCTTTTCAGCTAATCCAAGCAGGTACTTAATATTTGTTTTATATCAACTGTAAAAGCTCAATTATCTTATCACGAAAAAGACTGCTTAATGTCTTTATTGGTCATCAAAACGTCGTAACGGAAACAAATCCTTCATTAGGTTTTTTACCTTTTATTATATAGATATTATAAATTATATATTTAAAAAAAAACGTTTATACTGGTTCAATTAACTTTTTACATCCATATTCAGAGAAAAATTTAAATGTTATTTTAGTTAATGTCAATTAAAAGCTGAACACCATTTGGCATTAGACAAAGAAAGATCACATATTATTTCAAACGCAGCTCCCAAATCGTAAAATAAAACATCTGCAGTGTCATGCACCGAACTTTCTTATACGCTTTTGGGTTAGATCTTATCATATTTACACTATTTTTCTAATTTATAATATTCTACTAACCTTTGGAACACCTTTTTACTAAATTATTTCTTAGAATAAATATTAAATGTCAAACTACAAATTATTTAAGTTTTTTGTTTTTCTATTAAACAATTGACAGGCATAGTTGATACGATTTATGTGAAAATAATTATAATAAGAACAAATTTCTATTGCCATATTCTTATTTCCGGTACCTTTTTTGAAAAAAAGTTTCAAAGGTTGTACAAAATGCTCTATAATTTGTATCCCAAAAAATTTTCTGTAACGATTTGAAATTTTGGATCTAACCCATATCATCGCATATTTGCAAACATTTTTACGGTGGAAGGACACACACACACATATATATAACTAACCTTCAAGGATATTTTGCTTCTACGATATTGAGTGGACACCATTCGATCATAAGTCCATTTTTTAACACCCGATATTTAAAACGCACCCAAAAACCCGAAAATCTAAATACGCGCGCGTCACGTCTCTGAACTTGTTCGGCCGAATTAAAGAACAACACTGAAATAAATTTCGTTGGTGTTCAATTAAGTCTTTTTAATGAATTACGTCTATTTTATTTAAAATTCAAATATCATCGTTCCAACAGGTTATTAATTTATGTTATGTATGAGCACTAATTTGTGTTCACGGAAGGTTCGAATAGAAATAAAATATTTTTGAAATTAAAACAAGCAGTGCGTGCTCCAATGCATCAATTTTAGAAACTATTTTTATTAATAAAGACACGTATGTGATGTTGATGTACTCAAATATTATTTATGGTATTTTGATGACAAATAATAAACATTAAAATACTTTTAGCTGCATAATAATTTCATAGGTGTTATATATTTTCACAAAATTAGATTCCGATATCATAATATAGTTATAGTTAGGGGAAACTATATTTGTTTGATTTATAGCGTGTACGTTTCCGCCAAGATATAAGGTGAAAAAATGCAAACTAAGAATATTTATAGATACAATAACGGTCGTAGTGATTTGTGAAACGGAACAATTCTTGTAATACGCGCGTGTTCAACTCAGATAGAACTCTGAATATTTTATTTATGATAACAAACCCCGAAGCGACGATTCCAAGTCGGTTTCTTGTGTGCTCTTTTCGCTTCACTGCAAATCGGATACTACTTAATAATTGTTTTGTTCATTATTGCTAACGATGTGATTAAATGTAGTTTGCGCGCATGTGCAGTTTGTAATGGCGAGTGCAATGTACAGCTAATTTGATAGAAAATCATTTCTTAAATTTTATATAGGTATCATTACAAATAGCGGTAAGGTATTTGTTTGTTACTCGAAACTGTATATTTGCAATAATGTCGCGGGTCTGAAAATGTGCAATATAACTCCTAAATATTCTATGCTTTTCAGATTTTATTTGACCGTGTAAATCATCAACATCTGTTTATTGCTGATGATATTAAATGACTGTAAATTACTAAGATATCAGTAACATTATCTGCTAACGACTGGTAATTATTGTCTTGCTAATGTTATTATTCGCAACAGAACTGTATTTAAAATATATTCACATAAAATAACATTTACATATGTAAACATTTACCTTAAGTTTCTATTAAGCAAGAGTAGAATTAATGCACAAGTATATCGAAATTGTCATTATTTATAATTTAGATTCGTACAGAAATTTTACTCAGTATTCAGAAATAATAAAAAAATATCTCAATAGAATGAAATTTGTTTTTATTTGAAAGTAAATCTTATTTATTTACAAAAATATATTTATGTTATTAAATTGCTTCTAAATTTGTTAAAATAACAGTAAAAGTAGCTTATAAGTACAGTTAAAAATGAAAGAGAACTTGTTTATAATTGTGAGCAGTAAACTGAAAGACAATTGAAGCATGGTTCTTTAATTGCGGTAAACCTATAACTGCAGCACAATAAGAAGATTGCGTATACATTTTCTGTTTGTTTTGTTGCTTATAAATTTGTACATAAACGATAAAGTTAAATTCATTTCTAATTAATATGTGGTATTCTACAGAATTGATCAGTTTTGAGCAAATCAAGAGCACTAGTATAAAAATCTTTTATATTTATACATCCTTACAGATTTATTCTGATAATGAAATCTACGAATAAAGAATAAATTAGAATTTGAAATTTTTTCAACATTTAGTAATGGCATTTCGCTGTACTAAATCCTTAGCAGATAAAGCGATAATAAATGCCTGTAAACAAATAGCTACAACGTAGTAAAATTAAGTTGCAAAATAATGGATTAAGGATACAATAGGCTTTGATAGCAACGCTATTTAAATCGTCCGTCCGTTCTTTCTAACATTATCTGTGTGTACACATGCACAAAAATGTAATTGTCTATTCACGTTCTAGTAATTTAGAGAGCTAAATAGAGTGCCAAATACTATTAAGTAATGTTACTGATGTACGGAAATTATCACCACGTATGGAGACGTAAAATAAAAATGTATAATGAAATTTTTAGCACGTTTTATAATAATTTATATTTATTGAAATAATTAGTATACATGTTTGCCTCTATTTAAATACAACTACTACGATGCGTATATGTCATTGCTGATGTATATTGTAGTCTTTACGCTTACATCAGATTTAGCTACAACATGTAAATAATACATGATCTATTAATAGTCTCGATAGTGTAAAGGTAAACATAGATTGCATAGATAGGAACTGTCTTCTAGATTAATTATTTTCATAAATGAGCCATTCATCATTTTGTATTGAAATTTCATTAGTTTCATATTTTTAAAATAGCTATTATAAACATAATTAAACGTACCTAAACTGATTGTAATTAGTATAGTTCATGTATGTCTAGTTAGTAATATGCATTAACGTTGTTTTCATTTACCGTCTTAGTCATACAAACTAATTAAATTATCAAAAATTGCAAGAAGATTTATCGATGACGTTAGACACGTTTTGTATGGTTTCTCATATTTTATTACTTATAACGTCATCGATCCGTTTATTAGTTCATTTATATTTTAGTGGTTGCAATTTTTATATGTAGGTATACGGTTAGTTTATATCGTTTGTATGTAATTATTACAGATGTAGTTACCGTTAGACAAACCTTACACTATTTATTCTGTAATTAATTGATGTTCTTGTTGTATCTACTACTGATAATTATCATGAAATGAGTACGCCTCCATAAATTCTTATTCAGTATATTATATACTAAATAAAAATTATGAAATAATGACGCAAAATTCAATATTTGTAACAATATATTTCTGATACGCCGCGTATAAGTCAGTTGTATGATTACCATTTACCATTCACGACTTTTAGTAAAGTAGTTCTACTATATGAAACTGTGCATTGATTTGATTTCGTTTAATTGTATCAGGAGAATGGATATAATTGGAATTCATACAACTGGGCCTACGGCACTTCTCGATGTGATGATTAAGTTTAGGACATGCAGTAATTGGAATTCTGTCAGGGAATGTGTTGGAGCAATATTGGTTTTATATATAGCATATTCAATTCTAGTGTTTTTAGTTGGTAAAATAAAAATATATTTTTTAATTTTTGATTATTTACCAATTAAATAAATCACCATAAACAAACTATGAAAATGATGCAACCATCGGGGTGTATATGTAGATTATCTTAGACAAAGAAATGAAGAAACGTCAACAGTCATCTGCGACATCGAGTAGTAAGGGAAATAGTCGTTGAACTTATCACATACAAATTATCAATCGAGAAATATACGACTGTGATACCATCTGTTCAGCTGTCGAGTTGAAATGTTGAAAACCATCGAATGTCAGTCATATGACAAGCATGATATCTTTATAAGAGATGGAAGGTCTTTTTTTTCAGCGATTGGCAGTTGATCCACTGACTGAACTATCATGAGAGTAGAATTTTATTACGTACGTATTGTTAAATTATAAGAAACGCACATTTTTGTTTGAATATTTGTAATTATCACCATTTATCAAAAATTAATTATATATCCGGTTAACTTCAATGTGCCGTCAAAATATGATTTAAGTCGAACATTGAAGTATCTACTAGCATATTAAATATAAATACATGGTTTAAAATTGAATTTGTAATTAAAAATAAACGGAATGGGTAATCAAATTATACCGAAAATTATGTTTATATGAAATTTTTTGTATGTAATAATGATTATAATTGCTCATTGCTATTAACAAAATAGTTTTTCGACAATGTTATTATTATATTTTTTTTATCAAGTACGTGATGTACCTCCTTGTTTTCTTTGAAAGTTGTATTTAATCAGATATCACTACGTATAAGAAAGTACAGTGCAGATATTTTTATATTATTTTTTGAAAGTTTGTTATCTAGTAAAATACAAAACAAGACAAATTCAGCATTTATAAAAGCAGTTGTGAATATCTTAAAACAATCGCTTTGAAATAAAACAATGCCTTTGCTCATAATAGAGATTGCTCTAGAAGACGTTTAATCAGTACATCTTTGCTGCAGGTTTGAATTTATGGAACAGAATTGTTGTCCATGATAAAAATAACTACTGGTCATTTTTCGTTTCACGCTCTGAACTGCATACGACAACATTCAACTTTGCCGCGAAATTACAAAATATCTGCACTTCCCCATAAAATAGAACTTGCCTAGTAGATAAGTTTGTTGAAAATTTATTTTAAAAAAAAATGATAATAAACCATCTCATTGAATTCCTTGCAATTACCGGTAAGAGCACGATTTCGTGAAAACAGATCGGATGATGTACACGAGTGATTTGATAACGCGCATGCGCAAAATCTAGTTAGGTTCAAACATAACCAAAGTTCAAGGTTGCGACACTTAAGCACTATGTAGATATAGATAAATGCACAGCGTTCCCACACTGTGTTCAGATAAACTAGAATCAAAGAATTTTGTTCTGTTACTTTTTCTTGATAAATATTTTCAGACCTTTAACATGCAATCAAACATGAGTTGATGTGCTCTACTCAGATGGATTTCCGAAAATGATCGTGTTAGAAGCGACAAGCAAAAGAATTTATAGAAAGCAGTTGCGCTTTTTTGGAACAACATTTTTGGCCAATGTATATATTAAATTGTATAAACATTCTTATAATGTATAAAATTGGTTATAATTTATAAAAATATATAAATAAAGAGTATTAAATTTGTCTACAGTTTTTATCTTCAATATTTATAAGCATATCGAGACAAATTATCTCAAAATTGTATACGTATTCACAGAAAATTAAAAAAGATCTAAAAATTACACAACCTTTGATTTTCATAGTAATAAATTTGCAAGATGTTTGTAAATTATATAAAAACTGCAAATAGAGAGAGAGGATAGGAAACAATTTTTACTATGACTAGTTCACCACAAAGTCGTTCTGCACGTTAGACATAAAATTCACAACGGCGAAACGAAAGCGCGACAATATTTCATAAAGATAAACATATAATAAAAATGTTGAGATGCGCGTCGCGTTGTGAATCCAGTGCAGACAAGCGTGGCATGGAGATTTCTTCTAATATTGCTGAGCATCGTTGTCTTCCAAACCGGAAACACGTGATATATCCGAAACGTACGATCACACCGGATGTGACAAGTCGTGGAACTCATGTCATCCTCGCTTCACAGTGGTGTTTCAAGTCTGTGTAATTTCCGTTTTCAACAGTTATGCAAAAATGAAATGGAAACCGCTACTCAAAACAACACGAATTGAGCAAGTGAACTTTGTGAAATATATGAAAACACGATAGCAAATTTAAAACTTATCACTTGCTTGTTTTAAAGATTTTCTTATGAATGATATATTCTACTTTTATTTTGATATATATATATATATATTGATTTTGGTTCGTGCTGCTTGAGATATAGTATCTACAAGTATATACGAATTGTCTTTTATACTTAAAACGTCATACTTAAGCAATCAGTAGCATTATGATTGATATTTTTTGTATAGCCTTATTTTACTAATTGAATAAATTTCTGGTAAATCCGTGATTCATCAACAAAATATAAAGATATATCATAATAAAAACGGACTCACATGAGAGGCACAATTTACCTATTGGTGGTGTGCACCTGCGGCCAATTTTACGGTCTATCAACCAACAAAATCAATTTACTTGACTATTTTAACTCGGATGTTTTCAATTTTTATTAACAAATATAGTTAATAACTATTTTGTAAAATTAATAATTCAGTTATTAATTATTATTCAAATTTTTGTGTATCTATATAATCAGACGCGGTACGAAAATAATTTTAACGAGAAATATCATATCATATCTTACAGTGAATAAATGAGGGAAAATTATTTCCATTAAAACAATAGCATCTCACATTTAATTTCGAAAACAAAACAAAAATGAACTGTAGGTACACATAAAAGAGCATAATGTATCTCATAACACCGAAATAAATTAAAAATTATTCGGATAGAGCGCGGGAATATCCTGGACAACGTCGTTTCACGCATCACACTGAAATGAATAATAACAATAATATATACATACCTACTATGTTTTAAACTCCCACGCGCCACCGGTGTGGTTACAGTTAGAGAAAAGTAATAGCTATAGCCTACGTAAGAAAGAGAATGGCGATGGCGTCGTCAAACGAGTTTCAATCTAACGGGCATACACCGATCGAACTGATTACCAGTCCATGGAAAATGCGAAGCATGACAGAGTTATCTAGATTACTAACTAAAATTATTCAACACATATATATATATATATCTATTATTAAAAGAGACCGGCAAAACAGTTAAAAAGTATATTTTATAAAATATATAATAAGTAATAAGTTTTGTAATAATGAAAAAATGTATCTCGATATTTCAACGGAAGACGCCTCTGATCATTTTAAATCAAAAATCTAATACTATTTATGTGTATTCTTCGAAAATGAATTAAAGAATTATTAATCATATCCAATTTATTTTTCCTTATATGATATCATAATTATAAGGTACAGTCATATAGAACTAATTTATACCAAGATTCCCTACACCAATAGAAAGTGTAAAAAATGAAGAATTTTTCCAACATAGTTTACGGTCACTGATTGTAATCATTCGACGAACTGTTCGCATATGTATATGTTTTAGCACTACCGAAGTATGAGTATGCGTTTTCAATTGTTTGGTCAATGTAAAGTAATTAAAGTAATGGCTTATTGTAAGTGATTATTATCATAGATGGTTTTGCTGTCAACCAGTGAACGCATTCAGTGATTATAATATAGGTACTCAACGGTAAAGTTATAGTACTTGATATTTTTTTCATCTTATATTTGCACTTTTGTTCTCTGACAGCTTAACTGATAACGGTACTTACATCTTCAATTGTAGTGACATGCAAATTGTTTTGAATATATATTTATACAAGGGTAGATGTTCGTAATATTTGTTTATATTACTCTATAGGCAATGAGATACAGTTTACTGAACAATAGGAAATCAAGACATTTATATTGAATTATATCATAAAATTATGTTTTTTTTTTATTAATTAAAAATATGCAAATAACTTAAATGTACAGAAAAATCTACTAAATTAGCTTAAAAGTGGAAAGAAACAATCAATGTCATGTGAATGTGGCACAGATGTTTTAAAATTCATTTATTCCATGATGATTCAAAATTTTGTAACCTTGTTCCGCAAAGAAACTGAATAAACGACAAGAGTATGCAGTCTAAAAATTATTTTCAAAATTAAAATGTTCTTCCAAGCGATACATAAATCTTAATTTTAATTATTTTTACAACCCAAACTCGAACGTAATAATCAACATATTATAATTTCAAAATTGTTCTTGCTTACAATACTTATTACTTTGAAGTAAAAAAGTAAGATTATAATAAATTCACCATGTAACAAGAGACATTAATCGCAATAATAAGCATAAAACTACAACAATTATAAATCAAAATGTAATGTTTAAATGAATGAAATCTCTCCCATATACAGTATATTTCAGTTATATGTCAAATGTCGTAAGCAAGCGTAAACAAATATGTATGTATATGTACTTAGTATGCCTTAGGTGACATTACGTATCACGTTCTTACGTCGAAAAAGCGTGATAGGCATTCGGCATGCATGAATACGACATCAAAGTATAGATACAAGAACAACCACGCATAAAATAAACATCTTTAAAAATTTTGTTCATCCCACACACAACCTATACAAACGTGAATAATTTGGTAAACGATAATTATTGTAAATGTTATTTTTAAAAGTAAAAAACAATTTTGAATTTACATAAATAATGAATGTCTATTTGATCACATGCTAAAAATAAGATGATGTCATGTGAAGTAGTTGTAAATGTACGGTATGTTAATATAATAGTGAATCATTACCTATGGCAGACACGGTAGATTGCGAAAAGGATTTCAACTGATAACGACAGGTAACACATTTTAATTTTATTAAGCTATTCGTCTCTGCTCTTATTTCAATTCAAATTTTTTTTTTATATTATTAACTTATTGATATATAATAAAATATCTCAAAACACACATATAAGTAAATACGTTTAATTATTTTCTAACTTGATAAAAAAGGAATATAAAATATATTACATCAAATACACATTTAAAGCTAATCAACAATAAATCATTGAAATCATTTGAAGCGGTTGACCTATGATATTTAAGAGCTGAAATAAAAGACAAAGGTCATTTCCAAGTACCTTTGTCCATAAAGGAATTGAAAGAAACTGTACTATCAATAGTCCACAGACAGGGGATACATCATAGTCATTTATCATTGACTATATACACATGCTTACAAAATATAATAAATGTACTGTATTAAATTCTTCAGTAACTTAGATATATAATAAAAGTACCCATATAATATAATAAAAGCATTGTTTATTAAGTGTAACTATATTTGAAATTCAACTTTTTTATATACTAGGTGTAACTAGAACTTGTAATTAACTGCCAAACAATAATTAGCTTTAATTAAAATTAATAACAATGTGTTTCCAGAAAGCGTGAATTTATATTACAAATATTTAGCAAGTGTGTAATGAAATCTTTTAACATTTCATTACTGATGCGAAATATATTCTAAACTAGTGATTGAGAATAATTATAACTCTCTGATTATTATTTTTTAATTATAACGAAATATAAACTGTAAACGTAAATGTGCAAAAATACAGACATAATCTCAGTGAAAGTGTTTCTTGTCGCGCTGCAGAGAAGTGTCAATTAAGTAGGAATGAAAGTATGATTTACTTAATAATATATAATCCCTAATCAAATAATTTTAAATAATTCAGCAGGTAACAGAATCCAATTCAAACCAAAGAATAGCTATAAATTAATCTGTAGAAAATACAAGTATTTGTAAGTATCGCGTATCTGTTGTGGTTGAATGGAATAATAATTTATAATGAATCATGTTCTCGCAATTTAGAAGCCTTAGCTTTTAATTAATTAAAATAATCTGTTATTTAAAATTGAAAGTGGTCACTCTAGAGTAAGTTACCATATATGAATATATGTAGATAACAACAAATTAACAACATCGCCATCTTCCACCAATGTGGTAGGAGCTAATGTGCAAAAAACCTAATTTGCGAAACAAAATATAATTTGACGTAAACAATAAATCTATCCCACATATACACGATATAACCAAGAGTTCATTGTAACAAAACGTTAAAAATAACCTCAGCAGGTTCACCTCTCAGTTAATCGCCACTTTATTCTTTCCGATAAATATGCCTGTATCATCTTTTTAGTATAGAATAACACTGAATAACACCGCCTACATATGGCACTGTTACTTTCTGGAAATAACAAGATTGCGAAACGGAGATTTTAAATAACTGTTTGTTGTGGGCGCTTCCAACATCCATATACGTTTTAACGATTTGTTATAATTCATTTTTGGTTTGTCAACCGTATTTCGAATTTGCACAGTCATATGTGTAGGTTGAGGCATTCACTTTTCGTTTATGTGGTAGGCAACACTTGAATTTCCTTATATTATTTTGCAAAGAAATTTTATCTTCAAACAACATTTATCCTATTTTATACTTATTATTACATATAAATCTTCTCAACATATAAAGCTGACAGTAACAAGAGTTGAAATATTTAATTGTGGTAGACAAATTTAGAAAATATCTTTTCTATTTTTGAAAACATGGACCATAAATATCAGTTGTAATAATAATTCATACAATAATCTTATTTAATTCGTTGGTTTCCTCTATAGTGAAAATTATAATTTAAAATGTAGAAAAACACAATTCAAAATGGCAACAATTTTACGCAATTTAAACACGTACACTATCATATGATGTTCCTGAAGCTGTGAAATCAGATACCTGCACGTTATGAGGGTTTTTTTGAGTAAATGACGTTTATAAATTTATTGTTATTCACATGATGTTAGTGCACAAACTGCAGGATTATTACGAGACAATAATAGCATAAGCGAATATATACACCTAAATACAGACATTTTTGAAAAATAAATATATCCGTGGTAATGGTACGTTTAAGCAAGTTTATGCCATTTAATAGAGTGCATTTAGTGAAGCGGTGTATTATTTATGGCAATTTGTAACAGCATTAAACTGTTTTATTTATAGCAGCCTTGTTGAATGTATAAAAATATTAATATTATAGTTATATGTATAGAGTTTCTCATAAATAGATATGATTTGCCTTTACGATTATAATATTAAAAGTTAAGAGCATGGCATCTAAAGCTAAATCAGAATATTTTACGAAGTATTGCTTACTTAAATAAAACAGCACTATTTATTTTATTTCGTAAAATTATCATTTGTTTTGCACAATTAAAATAATTTCCTTCTAATTATCATGTCTATGTATCAATAATACGTATTTGTGTAAATTTTTTACATGATTAAAACTTTATTTGCAATTTGAACAAATAGTAAAAAATATTTAAATATAATTTATATCTACAGGATATTTACAACATATATTTAAAAAAAAACTATATGCAAATGAGATGTTTCTATAAGATCATCTAAGTTATAAATAGTAAACTTTTATTATGATCAAGAGCAGCAGCAACAACAAGCCGTATCGCCTAATTAGTATTCAGACAAGTACATATGATGCAATAAATAATTAGTATTAATATTATCGTTAGATACGTAATTAATAGGAAACTTAAATGTTTACAAAGTAGATGGCTAGAATTGTATCTGAGATTATGTTTTGATGTGAAACATTTGACAGATATGACTGCTATTAATATACTTTAATATTTTATTTCCTTTAATCTAATTTATATAATTACGTATAGTGAACCATTTAAATTTATTGATATAATAAAAAATTATTGATTTGTTGTTATGGGGAACAAAAAAAATGAGTTATTGAGAATTTAATTATATAGTTTCGTACCTAACATAATGAAAATTATATTTAAATATAATTTAAATATCATCTACAGATCATATTAATATCATTATCAAAATGAAATCATATATTTTGATAAAAACTATTCTAAAATATCATCATTATAATCAATGCTTCGCATGCCTATCGGTGTCATAGATTCTAAGTGCAGCTAGTAATTTGAAGGAGACTGTCAAAAATTAACATATTTATATGAATATACTGTACTGTTATTTATTACATATAAAACAGTTAAAACCCCAACAGTTTTAAACCGGTCACACTCGAAAAAGTTGACATTTTCCTTACTGGATATCCTTGACAAGACCCACGAATGAATTCGAAGTATTAGTCATTTATCTAGTAGGTTGTTTTCACATATGAAATAATACCGTCATGCATTTTATCGTTTACTGCAAAACACTTTTATTTAAAACCAAATACAGATAGAATACTTAGTCGCTAAATATAGATATAAATAATAGCTATATTTAACAGTGATGTCATTTGTTATTTCTCCATAGAAGTAAGATATTTAACGAATCCTTCATTACAGATATATATTTTTTTACACACACACACATGATAAAAAATTCAAGCAATATGTAAATAAACCAGCTTTGGGATATCGATAAGTTGAAAATTAAGATATTAATTTCATGTTTTAGTTATTTAATCTAATTTCGTTTTAGATCGCAGAATAGAAACAATGAATAACTTTTCAGTTTTCTTTATAGTTTTGTTCAATAGGTTTAGTTAATTTTCACAAGTATAATCCATAGCTTCTGTGAGGAAATCAAGAAAAATGATGTAATACAGATTTTAAACGAGTTTTCGAAATATAATATATATTTCTCATTAGCTTAAAAAATATATTATTTTAAAGAAACGGCCATATGTTTACTATATGTGTGCATGAATCAATTCTTCTTGCATATAGAATTTCACAAAATAAATTTTTGGAATGCTTCTTAAAAGCCAAAGCAAGCCAAACCACACGCGAAGAGAAAGTTTAAAAATTTTAATACTTTCATTGATCAAAAATTCTACATTATTTATTGTGCGCCGGCATGCTTTCTGGGTATACCGACCGCGCCCTGCAATGCCGACTTCAGTTGCATGGAGTGTCGTGGTAGCCGGTTACAGCTAATGACGTCGCGCTCAATATCCGCCTATATATACATGCTTTTCGAACACTTTGAAAGTGATTGTATTTTATTTCTAACTATGACATATCATGACCCACTTTATGGATTACTTATACGGAATTGTTTTTGTTTAAAAGGAATATAATATTGTGACTTACACTTTGTAAAAGAAAATTTGTGAAGGAACTCATACTAAAATAAAATTTGATAATGATTTCAACTATTTGTATTTAATATCTAATCATGTCATACACATATAAGTAGCAGTTCCTTTAAGTTAGTTAAAAATCAATGAATTTTAAACTATTAATTAATTTATAAATGCCGGCTAAATTTACTACTTTAGTATATATCCCAAAATTGATATTAAATTTTCATAATAAATATAAATTGAATTAGATTTTCTTTTATTTATTGGTATAGTAAATTTAACCGGACATTAAGGATTTTAAAACTTTGAAGATACATTTCAGATATTCTATTTACTACAGTAAAATATTTTTTATATGTATTTTATTTTGATCAAACATAAAAGTCTTTCTAGTGTTGAAATGCTTTGATGTTTATAATAAAAATATTCGCTGTACATATATAATTATTTTTATTTTCTCAAACTATGCTATTGTTATTTAAACAAAAGTTGAAAAAAACTTACAGTCGTTAAATGTAGCCACGTCCAAACGACCAGCGGCAGAAGAAACTTCATTTTTGCTGAAATAATAAAAAATAGAAATTAATGTCAAGTTGGTATCATCTCCAATCAAACATGTTTCTTACATGCAAAAGGTGAAGGATTCTTTGATCCGGACTGTGAAAGGTTAGGAAAGAATGAATGTAGGTTTTTTTACTAACACGATCGATACATAATGCAACAATATTTGTGCAAAATAACTGATAGTTATTATTTTTAGTGGTCTTTTTAGTGCACCATTGCTTAAGATCCACATGAATTAGTACCTATAATTTTTTTAAATGGACTATATGCATTCGGCAAAAAATATATTTTATATATTTTTAAAAATATATTTATATTTCAACACATGCAGGTACTTGAACTGAAGAAATATTATCTTAAATACATGCTTGAAGGCAGTTTAACAAAAAATTTATAGCTACTAAAATTGAGATTAATTTAATGAAGCAAGTTTAAATTAGATCACTCATTTGCTAAATGTATTAAAATCTCTAATTACTGTACAAAAAAATGTGATTTCCGACCAAACTTTTTTGTCGTGTTCTTATGATAGTTAATTTTAACAGACAGCAATAATAAATTGTTTGAAATATTATGCTTCTGGCACTGGTTACTAAAAAGAAATTACTTTCTATAAATTAATATTTTAACTAAAATCATGAAACTGGATCATATATATTAACTTAGAATATTTTATCAGACGGAAGAAAATCTAATACATACATACATATATAGTGTATGCATGTATACATTTATATATAAACAATGCAAAAATGCCAAACGCTAAATGAGTCGAGCAGTTTTCTATCGTCTGAATAGAAATCCTATTTCAATACATAATCATAAATTAAAATTCAATGACAGCAATATCGATTGTTTGTTGCTTATCTCATAAAACCAACAAAAAATCTATGTTAAATCGCCTGAGTAGACACTAGAGTATATTTCAAAGCGACGTTATAAGAGTCACTTGAACGTCATTTCGTTCACCGTTAGTTTCGAATATGTTCTCGCACCTGTCGCCATCCATTATGCAAGATTAATTATGCTTTAAGCACAATGTAACGGATGCTAATTTGTTTAAGAACCCCCGACAACATATGCAATTTCCTATATGTGCAAAAATGCACACGGTGAACCTGCAACCACTTCTTGTGTATGTAATAATGTCATACTATTGTTTCTTATAGTATGTTGTTGTAACAATTTTTTTAAATGTTCTACATAAACAAGGATTTGTGGTAAAATTAAATTGATAGCCTTTAAGATTTATAAGTTCAGTGGGAAAGCAAGGTTACTTGTTACAACTTTAAAAATATCATCGGCAATTACAGCACCGTACTGTTATGTAATTACTATGCATATTACTAGTTAACAAGCGTATTTTCACCCATGAGACCGAATAGGAAATAGTGAGACCAAATATAAACTAACTTAATAATATTTTCGAATTTATTATATAAAGTAACATAATTGGCGAGTGTTGAAATTAAATTTAAACATAAGAGCATCTTATTTCATGAAGCATACAAACTGATTCAATAGAACTGTAGTGACTTTCTAATGGCATAGAAAAATGCAGTTGAAACGTACGTGATGATGGTATCATCATGTGTCTCATTTATATATTTTTTACTAGTTAAGAGCGGCTGCCAAATTACTCAATAATCCGGATTACCAAATGAATTTTGGTACATCAACACAACTGCAACTAATTTTTAATTATCTCAAAAATTTCTGAATTTGACATCAAATTGTGAGAATTTTCAAAATTAAATAACTATAAAGATTTTATATTTCTTATCAATACCATTTAAATACGCCTTTAAATCTTAATCTACCTAGTACCATTTAAAATGAACTCAGAATTTATATTTTATATTTCTCGAAAAAATATTTTTGATATACTGTAATGCACATTTTACTTTTCTAATTTAAAATTATCATATATAACAAAAGATGACAAAAAACATATTAATACATCCTAGGAAAATATTAATTAAAAATTCAATTCGATCATAGCGGTAGTTGATCGCAAGATATTCGCTGTCTGTTCATGCTTCTAGCAACAAACACCTACAGCGCAAAACGGCAAATTGAACAAGAATCCGTTATAATTCAAATTTTATTATATATGCATTATACGCATTAAAACGTAGGTAGTCTTGCAGCGAGTCAAAAGATTATAATGCATAATTTATCGGTAAATTTGTTGTTTTTCTATCATTTCAAATATATCGAAATACATAAACATTCAAGAATTTATTTTGCTTTTATAAAGACTATCATTAAACGCTATTTAATTATGTATTAATGTACAGATAGACATATAAAGAGAGCTTAGATATTCGATTTATTTTTAAAGTTTCTTACGAGAAGACTACGCGAACTTCATCATATTGAATTAAATTTTTAAATGTTTTCATAAGAATTTTATAAATTAAAACATCTGGAGGTCAAATTGGTGCATCTGCTATACTCTAAAATTAAGTTAATTTCAAGCATTACAAAGCTTGCAGATACAGTATTATGTATAATTATACTACATTGTTATAAATAACTTTTCGAATGCGTGAAACTTCCATTTCATTAATAAATATCTACTGTCATATTTATAAAGATTTGTTTCTAAAAATAGTGAGTTTCTTTAAACATCTTAACTCGCGATCACTCGCGTTGTTTTTGTCTAACATTTTCGATGTTTTTCCTATTTAATCGCGTTACAAAAAGATACGCAAATGATCGCGGGTTAAAAAAATTATTTAAAAAAAAAATGATAAATTGGTAATTCTTAATCATTGATTTAGAATGCTTTAAAATTAGTTATAATCAAGGGTGAAGCATATAATTTGTATCCTGTAAATAAAAATTTGGCTAACAACTAACAGCAGATGTTGAATAAACAGTAAGAAACTGTAAAATCCTTGATCCAAAATGAACAATTAGAGAAAGTTATGATACGTCGTTGGGTAATAGATATGTGCAGACGGTTCCGCAATACACTCTTGTATTTATATATGATTCAAAACCAGAGTATAAAGGTAACAAAGTTCACAGATGGTCATTAAAATAATTATCAACTATTATTTATTATCAATGTGAAATCGATAAATATAAATCAAAAATAAATATACAAAATAAACTTAAAATTTGATTATTAAATATAAACTTTTATTAAAATTTGCATCCTTGTTGTGTTAATGTTAATTCAAATTCTTGATCCTTATAAATATGTAATATAATAAAGTTGTTTGAACGAATTTAGATAATTAATGCTATAAAATTATTTACTTTTTTTTTGATTCTATAATACGCATAAAATTGGTGAAATAATTTATTTTAAAACCGATGATTAAATTATGAATAAAACAAAAAATTGTTTTTAAATCTTTGGAAAGGTCACGTTTCAAGGTTTGCTTTAGGTGTGCAAATTGCAAGAGACAATATAAATGCATTATGTAAAATAAAAATTGATGGTGCTACACAGCATAATTCTCACTGTAAAATTTTAATTGTAACGTCACATATGACGTAATGTAATAATAAACTATCTATATGTTGAAGGTTTATTGTGCATAGAATTCCTAGAATATACATTTGATATAATTAATAACCATAATGCACCAAGAAATAAATGCCATGTTTTAAGGCATTATTATTTAATAGTATTATCATTATTTATATTTAATTATTAATCCAAAGGATAATTCTATTAAAGTATGTCGGTAAATTTTCTGCATAGAATGTGAAATAAACTTACAGTTTCATTTAAACGAGTTAATTTCAGTTTCCAATACGAATGCAGTTTCGTTTCTTTACGAAGCATTGATATCTCTTTTTCCAACGGTAATAAAACAACACAGAGTGATATTTGATCAAATATTAAATTTTTCCTAGTTAACTAATTATAGATTACCATACTAAATACAAAATTAAAATTATGCTCTTTTACACGAATATTTTGATTATAGTTTATTATGACAATATAATCGTGTAACGAAATTAAATAGATAATTTTTTTATTATTTAATAAAGATACCATTCACATGGTTCTAAAATAAAAATTTATCTTAACAAATTTAGTAGGTACATAACAATCTTGTCAAAGGCTTTAAAATGCTTCCTTCCTATTATAAATCACTTCAAATGCTTCAATAAAATTATTTGATTTTTTATGACCAGTAAATTAATCTCTTGTACATTATTATTATATTGTATTACATATATATGGTATATAAAAATACAAATGGGATAAGTTTTGATAAAGCACAAATTTGTTCGCAATTTTACATATAAGGTATATTAGGTATTGTAAATCGTATTTTTTATTTCATGAATATGAATATATCACTATCAATATTTTCATTTGATTAATATTATACCTATGCAACGATAATTATTTCAATTTCCAGATAATATTCAAAATTGTCATTGATCAATTACGAATAATAATAATATTTGTAATCAGTAGATTGGGTTTTGTAGGTTATTGCGAAATATAATTTATATTACCTGTAACATATTATGAATGCTGCAACATCCAAAAGTATAATGGTTAAATCCAACGGTTATTAATGAAACCCAAGTTTACACAATAAAAACCACAACAGAGAATACACTTCAAGTCGCTACACTCTGCAAAAGAACCGAAAACTACCTGCACCACTGAACAACAGAGTATCAAATAAAAACGTATAAGGGATGTAAACTTTATTCTAGTACTAAAATTTTTGGTCAGGGTTACAACACCTGTTGTCGTTTCTTCTATCGCTTACTGTACTAAACTAAAGTTAAGATCGAATGAAAAAGGCACCGTCTCATTTTCCCACTACAGTCGGCATCGTTCTCCTTCACTATATTTATGAAATACAACAGCGTTTAGAATGGTTCACACATTACCCTACCACCCAGACATTTCTCGCTTAAGACTTTCTAAATTCGATGGCGCGCGTAAGATTCGACACCATGTTGAAAATCATATGACTCGCAGGACCTGTAGGTGGATAAAGTAAAGAAAAATGTGTTGGTGTTCTACTCTTAATATGGGGTGACAGGAATAATGCAATGACGCATTCGAGGACTACATAACAATTTAATTTATTCAAATTCTCAATTACAGGAAATGTTTTAAAATATAGTCCTTATTATTTTAAATTTCTTGAAACTTTGGTTCAGAATTAATATGTGAACATGTATTAATTACTATAATTATTTTAAAATATTTAGCGAAAACACAAAATGATGAAATAACCACCACATGGTATGGACACATTTTAATAAAAACGATGTTGCTGCGTTTATCCTATACTTAGTTTATAATATTTTCTTATTGTTTCGAAGCAAAAGCTTCGTATAGATATATGTTTGAGTATTTTCAAATTGCAATTATATTATATACGTAGGTATGTATATATAAGAAAAACCAGTTTGACAGTGTTCTAGAGTCGCCAGCTATATTTAATTAAATAAAAGTGTCTTTTTTTTAAATCAGGTAACCTAAGATAATTGAAGGTTGCATACCGAAGATGATATGATTACATTAACATTGCATGCAATGTTTTTATAATAAGTAGAATCGATTTCAGAATCAGTCGAGCTAAAAATGGAAATGATCTTATTGTGACTCATCGCGAATGAAATCCTTCTAAAACTAGTTCCACTATGCAAAATCCTGTGGCTGGAAAGTTTCAAGACATTCCAATGGCATGAAATATACAAAATACCAAAAAATAAAAATGTATTCCTCGCCCTTACTGAAATTAAATCACGTCTAGAATTATTTGTTAGTAGCGTCAAATAAACGATTTTTATTTAACAATATTCAGAGAAAATTGGACAAATCTTTTTTAAATACCGAACAAATACAAAATATATTTTAGATTGACATGGTATTTCACTCAATCAGCATAACAAACCAAATATTAATATTCGTTTACTGATAATCCTTAAAATGAAACTTAAACTGTAATATTTGAATAATTTTTTAATAAATTAAATGGCAGTAATATTTAGTTTCGCACTAATAAAATGTAACTGTTGATTTCTAACAGCTGGCAATTTTGATTCGTGATACCTATATGTTTTCAATTACAGACAGACCAACAGACACAAAGGTTATGGAACGTAAAGTGGCCCATGAGTTGAACACGCGTCCTACTTTAGTAAAGTTGAGCGTAAACAGTTTAAGATGAAGGCTGTTTACAACTGCATAATATAATAAGTACGTTGGCTATTGTTAAACTTGTAAAATTATAATAAGACTGCATTTGACTGATTTTGACTTGTGAGTGCTGTCCTTCATGTTTTGTTTTTAAACGGAAGTGGAGTTTCGAAATTATAAATTCATTTCAATTTCTAATATATGCTTGCTTATATTTATTAGTAATTGATTGCACAGTAGTAGTTTTGTAAATTAAATACGATTTAAATAAAGATAAAATTTGAAATTGCAATGTAAACACCAAATTTTTGATTTGGAATAGTATTATGGCCTGTACTGATTATTTTCTGTGAACACGAATATTATTATGGCTCTGTGTTCAATATCGAATCAAGAATTCAAGTTATTTTTAACTCGGAAGTTAATTTAATGCCAGTCTATCAAGGCAGTTTTAAATGGCGTTTGAGAAAACAGCCTATGGGTAGTGCAACGAAACCAATTCAAATATTAATTTAAATTGTTGAGATGCGGTTTCCATACTAAAGTTTACAGCAATATTACAGAAACAATAAGCAAAATATAGATTTATTTAACGCTATTTATTTTGTATATAACCTTGGATATATATTTATTAGTTTTGATGATAATAGTGAATGCTAAACCGTCCTATTCATAGCAAAAATATACATGCAATTTTGATCCTTGATAATTAAACATAATTATGAAACTTCTAATGTATTCTTAGTTAATGAATCCTAACATTAGAATAACAAAAGCTTAAAATTTAAATTAAGCCTTGAAGGCCAATGCAGATTTCAACAATGTAAGATCTAATATACATTAATAATGAGGAAATGAATATTAGCAAATAAATGTTTTATCATGTGTAACATAGATTAATCATTTAAAATAAATTAAAAATAAGTGATTATCTATAAAATAAAATATATTTAAACCGGCAAATTTGGTTGAGCAAAAGTATTGAATATTATCGTACATAAGCATAGTAAAGAATGCGATTAAAAAGAGGATGATATCCATATCAATATTTTTGTAGCAAAAAATATATATTATATTACGTACAATAAATAACTATTCGATTTTGTATACGAAGTTTAATTTAAACTTACAGTGGTTCAAATTAGTACTCATAAAACATGCTTTAACATATTCACAATATTCTCAATAGCAATGTTGATTTCCATACAGATTTTTATATAAAAATATTGAATATTCTATGAGCCTTATACCGGTAGATTAATCAACGATCTATATATATATAATAATAAATTGAACATGTTACTAATAATTATAACAAATAAGTTACTACGGAGAAAGTAACATTTCGCTCCATATATGGAACGGATAACATATTTCATAAAACGTTTCAGCTTTCTGAAACATAAGTCTCATTTTCAAGCTGCATGTGGTCTAACATCTTCGTTGAAAAATAAAACCTCGTAAATTTGGTTACTATGCGTATTTATTTATAATATTTAATGAATAGATTAATAACAAACATAAATAATGCACCCAAAAGACCACATTGAAGCTAGTAATATTAGAATATTTATATCATAGACCAAATTAATAATTTGAGTTCACATTTCATTAAATTACAAATAAAAAACATAAAATACCCGTTGCCGTGCATGCGAGTTAAACAAAAATATGGTTCGTATTTTTACTACTAAAATAAGAAGTATACTATTGTAATTCAAATATTTAAACATAATTTCTAACGTAAAAATATTTAATTAATATTTATTTTTCTTTTTCGAAAATAGCCTCATTTATAGCAAGAATAATTCAATTAAGAATAAGGTAAATATAAATAATTAATTTAAGTTTAAGTATGAAAAAGTTTCATATTTATAAAAATACTCTTGAAAGTGCATTTAGTGTAATCTAAATCGATTAAACTTTTACACTTTCCAAAAGAACGTATTAATTTATAATAATTAAATTGGATGCAATTAACACTAATTTGAGTTAACAATCTTATATGAAGTGTTGAAAATTTTGCTCTTCTGTTCTGAATGTTGAAAAGGAACTATTTATCACAAGAAATTAAATAGTAAAAGTAACACATATTTTTAATAGTAGTATTGCAGCTAATGTTTGAGATAATACCTTGATACAGATATGAAAAATATCTAAAATGTTATAAGATGAAATCTTAATGGTACTGGTACTTGTTTATTGAGCGACTAAGAATGTGAAATCAAGTTTACTAAGCTGTAATGTCATATTAATTAATTTATGCTTTGAATTAAATATGATTAAACTTTTGATATAGTTAAAATAATTAAATTTAATAAAACAACAGTGAATTGATTTTTGTTTCTTTAATCGCTTGCTGCTTGTATGTATTTAATTTAATTTGAACTACCTTAGTTTTGTCAGTACACCTGTAGTAGCTTCAATACACATGCCTACACCTATAATGGGCGTTAAAAATGATTGGTGCGTTTAATTTCAAAGCACGATAAGAATGTAGTAAAAATGTTGTTAAAGATTCATTGTTTATACTGTGCCGATGGATCTAGCTGACAATGTTCTAGAGCATTTTTATTCCACTATTAAATCTGTTGCTCGTCACGGAAATGCAGGTATGTAACAACATAAATATTCGTAACAGTAAATTAAATATATTACAGTAAGAAAATTATATTGCCGATCAGAATCATTTCAACATAATTAACTTTTCCTGTCAATTCTTATTCAATAGTTACCAAAATAATTTACATTTTCGTGTATTTTTTTAGGAGTGTACATCATGCAGCGCCAGTAGTAAAAAAATTTAATTTGAAAATGGAATACAGTGTAGGTACATAATGACAAAATAATAAGAATAAAAATTTCAGTATTTTTTGTCGTTTCCTTTGTCAGTTGAGATGCGCACTGTTAGTTCGGCCATTGACCATACACTATAGGCTTAATCGAAGCCCAACTCAAAGAATCCCATTGTGTAACTAACTGGTTGCCACAATATTCGTATATTTTTAACTAGATGATAAATAAATTAAATAAACAGATAGATATAAAAATAAATTTTATTTTGATCTAGTCTAGGAAACAGTTGCAGCACAATCTTTGTTTGATCAAAGAAGAATCTTCAACACACAAAATAAAAATAACTTGATTATTCTATCATTTCTCTGACATTTTTGGACGTCTTTAACGTAATTTATCTAGCACTTTGTTTCCCATTTCCCAGATAATAAAAATATATATTGCTTGCTTATAGATTCAAATTTGTTACATATTCTATCCTCTAAAGTAATTTTGGTTAAATTTGAGTTTTGAATATTACATTTCATGGGTACTACGATTATCGGTTATAAAGAATAAAAATGTACGGTGAATTTGGTCATTTAACAACTTGAATTCAAATATCAATTTATCAGTTGGATATATTATGAATTCTATGGGATGCAAAATGGCGGGAAATATAACTGACCAAGCAGGTTTTTGCTTTTCCAGTCAATTTGATCTTGATGATCGCGCTTTGACCACAACGACATAAAATATACCTTATAGTAGCAAGCCAGCGCCAATAGTTGCAAAGTATCAATACAAAACGAAATTTAACTAATTTATTAATATATTACAGTTGTAATTAAATAAGTTACATGTAATGGTATAATTGTTAAATGTTCGTAATTATCAGAAAGAGTATATTCTACTTAATTCATATATTTAAGGTAATTTTTTTCTAACTTGAGTTAAATGTAAAAGTATATCTTAGTTTTGTTTCGTTGCTATAATTACGTTATATTGACAGCTTACGCAATCATGCACACTGGAAAACATGCTACTTTTCAATCTTGCATTTATGCAATCAAGCTTTCACAACATATCAATTGTTTACGAAGGTATATACATTCATACATAAGGAATTAGTGAGAAATGTTTATCGTTTTTAGCAAGTACTAGTTACTCATGAATATAGAACAATTTACATGCTTTATATTCAAATGTATGATAAACAGCAATGCTAGCTTCTACTTTATATTACTTTTCGTTATCCTTCCTTAAATGTTTAGTGCAAAATTAGTTTAGAATTATTTTACATATATTTAAATATTATTTTTACAACCAAAACTAACACTAATTTATTTATGAAAACTGAACTACTCTAAATACTAAAATTTGTTGTTACCGCTCTGAGACTAGATGCAACCATGAAAAATTGCATCCGAAATACAATCGTAAATTATCGACCGAAACAGACAGTAGTCATGCATATTTATTTCACACGTTAAACAATTTTTTTTGTTTTAATTGCTAATATACAAATTTTATTTTAATAACACAATTATACAAGAATTATTTAAAAATAAAAGCTGATTGTTTTTATACGATTCATCAATAAAAAATTAATGTTAGTTTCATGTTATTAAATTATCATTCAAGGATGCCGCATAATAGCGTGTGCAATCTTCTATGAATGAGAGGTGTAAAAAATAGATAAATAAATAATAATTATTGTCTATTTATCTGATAGTGAGCACTTAACTTACAAACTGCTACTACTATAAATTACTAATATGTCAATTTCATAATAAAAACTCAACACATTTTTAGGTGATGCTTCCAAAGTACCTAACAACATTTGTCTAATGGTTGCAGTGGATAAAAACTCTAGAATTCTCAAATATTTAATGCAAAAATAGAATAAAGTATTTCTGCCATATTTAGTGTTTAATTTATTACAAAATAAAAATACAATTGTACTAAATACATCTGAGCTATAGTGAAGATATTAACGGTTTCATACTTCTTTTCGCACAATACTTGGTCAACTAATTTGTATTTCTAACGTAAGCATTTCCCAGTCTCGTAAAAAAATATCTTACGATGGATGAGCAAATAGTGACGAAGTATATACCTATAAAATCTGTGTGTTTCTCTTGTGCAGTTAGTGTGAAGCTGGCGCTTTGTTGCGGTGGCAACCTGAAATATCTAGACAATTGCCAGAATGCAACAGTCTCAAGGACTCGGCGATCCGAATTAGATTGCACATGCGCATATCATGACTGCGTGCTTATAAGTAATTTCTACAGGAATACAAGAACGGATAGCCTATATTACATATATTAGTTATTTAAAGTCTACACGATATAAATCATATTTTGATTGTAATTATAATGGTTCGGTCTCATTTTGTTACACGTTTTTGATATTTGTGATTTTTATTACAAATTTTAATGGTAACGTGTTATTATATTATTTGCTGTATTGCAGTGCCTATGCTACATTTACTTCATTAAAAAATATTGAACGAGGTTTAATGCTGAACCAAATGAATTTTTATGTGTTTGCAAAAGTCATACTTTATCATTAAATTAATTTTAAGTACCATCCGTATTTCCCAGTATTCTGTAGTACCATAGAATTAAGACTAATCTGAAACTAATTGTAAAACTTCAAGATATAGGCTTCTATTTATCAATTCATTAAAATATAATTCATATACAAACATCTATAACAGATAACCTAATTAGAATTAAATAATAATAATAAAAGAATGTGTTATTGTTAACATCGCATCTAATTTAAAATTTTATATTTACTTTCTTATACGAAGTAATAAGCAATTATTGTAATCTCGAAAAATTTCAATCTCGAGTTTTTTGACCTTCCCTGAATCAAGGGATTATTGGAATGCGTGTGCTCTACTGCCTATAGATAAAATTATGAAACTTTAAATTTAAGATTTTCATATGCTTGGAAAAAAAGAATACTCAAACCGGAAATGCCTATTTAATTCAATGCGTACAATATCACCGAAAGGGCTGCTCTTGCAGTAAAATAGTTATAATAAAAATGAAAGATATTAATATTTTGCACAACTTTAACGTAATTTTTTTTTCAAAAAGTGTACTGGTTACAAGAAAATCACTATTAAAATATTTTATTTATGTTGACAAAGTAACGTAGATGAAATAGTATTAAATAAAACGTATCGCCTGTCAATTGTTTAACAGAAAAACAAAATAGACTCAAATAATTTGGAATTTGATAATTCATATCTATTATAAGAACTATATTTAGTGAAAAAGTGTATCAAAGGTTAGTAAAATATGATATACACATTAACAACGTTATGTAGGATAAACAATAAATTAATGTGTTTTCAAACGTTTATCGGCAATTATGTTACTGGATTTTTTCAATGACAACCCACATCGGCGCCAATGTCATATAGGAATCTTATCCTTCTATTAGAATCTGGAACTATAAAAAATATCGACCTTTCAAGCTAAGCAAATTTACGTAGGCTATTTTTCAATATCACACAGTTTCGTTTTCACATCGATCGTTCAAGTCGCTCGCTTGAACGTAGGCGAATTGTGTGTAGGTAGCGTCCGTTCTGAACCGAGCCCCAATACTGTTACTTGGAAATATCGAGCAACGTATGCAGTTTTAGCAAAATATCACACGCATATCGTCAGAGAACATTTGCGAAATATCACATACATATAAATAATAAACTGAGCAATAGATATGTGGATTTTAAGATTGTTTTAATTGTAACTTTATACTAAGAATACTTAATTTGTTTTCTTATCTACAAGAATTTTAATAGTATTATGATAATAGTTAAGGATTCATTTTGACATTTAGTTTAATACGGTAGTAAAACGTGCAATGATCGATATCGAAATATATTCATTTAAATTTATTTAAAATATTAATTTAGTTATTTTCCGTCATAACTACTTCTATGGATGTGAAAGAAATTGATAAATATATTAGAGAGACTGGACCGATAAGATGCTAAATTAGTTTCATATTAATCATTGATTGAACAATAATTGTTATTATTCGTGAGAATATCAAAAAATACCATGAACATATATTAAGATAAAAAAGCAATTCTTATACAAATATCTGTTAATAATTGACTATTTATAAGAATGATTCTAACATCATTAGACGTCGCCATTAATGCGTAATGACACATTATTTTCTCCGTCACTTGTAAACACTAAAGTTCAAACCCACTTAACATAAATTTACTTGTACTTGTACTACACATTTTTCATTAATAATATTAAAGCGCCTTGTAACTATTTTACCGAATGCAATCCCGCATTAGTTTCAATATATTTCTTTCATAACGTCCAAAACATATTCGACATATTTAGTTCAATGAGATAACGTGCAGGAAAAACAACAAACATTGGTACAATGAATTTAATTTTTTTGTAGGCCAAGAAAACAAGCAAGCGTGAAAAATCATGTTGTCTATTGCATTTCCTGCGATTTAACTGTTTCCTGCCTTGGATCTCACCATATGATAAATAAAGATTACGTGAAATTCGTTTCAATTCCAGCACAAGGGTTGATTTAAGCTAAATTGTGAACATGTGCTTCGAACATGACGTATTTGCAGCGCCCACACTTATTACGCGCGGAGAAAGTTACATGTGTGATTTAATATTAAAGCTGTTGCTTTTTGATGTATGACACAGTAAATATGTGCATCAATTACAATAAAACTTTGATTTTATGATTCGCAAAATTCGAATATATTCAGGGCTAGAAATGTGACTAATTTTTTTCCACAATTTAATAAATTTTAAATAATTTGCTGGTTTCGACATATAAATTAATTATCTTCAGAATAACCGGGATTATTTTTTTACATTTTATACGAAGTACTAAGTAAATATTGTAATAACGAAAAATTAAGATATTTGTCTATGTGCGTGTATTTGTGTATCTACAAATATGAATGCTCAGCTCCGAAATCGTCGAACAGACAATTACAAAATTCCTATTTGTGAAAAAATATTTGATCTGAAAGCGCACATAGGCATGTGCGCTTTCAGATCAAATATTTTGTATCATTTACTTTGTGTGTATAACCATTGTTAAGTTATTAAAAAATATATATATAGGTATATATATATTTTTTTAATAACTTAATAATGGTTATACACACAAAGTAAATGATACAAAATTCCAACAAATATATTTGTAAATAATTTACCAATAGTAATAGATTTTTAAAAGTTGATTCATAATTTATTATTAAATAAAAGTGTTTACTAGTAATTTCCCTCGGCTATTTTCGATTGGTGTTTTGCGGCAAGCGTATGATTTTACGTATTTTTAGATCAGTTTCTCGCAGATCATTCGCGATGAATTTGCTTTAATTTCTGCAGTTTAACAACAAAGAACCAACAAATGTCACACATTTATTAAAAAAATTAGAGCCAAGTAGGGAAGATTAACTAATATTTTAAGATCAACCAAACCCAAATTAAAATAAATTTTTCCCAGTTATTCTAAATATAATTTTACTAATTTGTGTGATAGAAATTTATTTGATAATAAAATAATATGAATGTATATCACAAGCCTCAAGATTTATGTATATATGTTCCATTTCTGAATTTTAAAGCACTTATTTTTTACAGGTTTGGAGCTCTATAATTCCGGAAGTAATGAAAATGCGAGCGATGCCAATTATGCTGTTATAACATACGAACTTACAGAGGAGAAAAGGCAACCAAATCAAATCTTACAATCAAGCACCATATGTTCATATATTTGTTAGAATAAAAACATGTCGCAGAAATAAGAAAAAATCAATTCTGAAGATGTTACCGGTATTCAACCTATCGCGATCTTTGTACTCATGACGAATCAAAATTCTATCTTTTATAAATGCCTTAAAATATTATATGAATTTAATAAAATTTAAACCATAAGTTTGAAAAATAAATAATTTTAAGACAGTGCTTGATTTGTTACAGATGTTGCATACCTTCTTTGGGTGACTGAAATGAGCGATACAACAGGAAACTTACTTTAGAAAAAAATATCAATATATAAATATTATTAATCATATTAGCGACAAGTATTCTGTATAATTTATTTGTTTAAAGAGGAAGATGCGACTCAATAAATTGTATGAAATAGGATCTACTCAGCGCGCGGAAATCCTAGCGTTCAAATGAACTCTTATTGAGATCTTTAATTTACTTAGATCTATTACATTATTCTTGTTTATAACAGTATATTACATACAGTGTGTATATTGCGTAGATATAATTAATATTGGAAAATTAATTAATAAAAAAAATATGAAAATCTTATTACCTGTCGCCATGGCCGGTAATTGCCACAGCTTTGGTATCCCTTAACACTCCACTGTTACGGGTTTATATCAGGATACAACAATAACAATACACTCTAGAGCTACTCACTCAACAAAGTCTTCGGCTAGACTGAAAACTTGTTAGTTGCACTTGGCGAAGCTGCGTGTCTTTGCACGGTGACTTAAGTTTATGTGTGTGTGTGTGTGTTTGTATGATAATATACATGTATGTATGTAGTAGTGGATTCTGACGCGTACCTTCAACCTGGAATCTCATTGGCCAAGATGTTCGCGAAGAATCAGAGACACTCTTGATGGTACCGGTCGACGCGCCAGCATGTTATATTTATCCACACACACACGCATATTTTATTTATTTATCCATTTATTTATATTTTTAACACGGAAGGTAACAAGAGCAAATAAACATCTTCAAAGAGTCATATTGAAATTGTGCGCTAATATCTGTTATAAAATCCATAATAATCCATTTACTATTCTAAATATTTACGATAACAATGAAATTAAGGCACCTAATGTACGAATCAAAATAACAATGGTCCGTAGCACAAGCTACTAAGCTTGTATTAGCGTGCTATTTGTGTGATGTTTCGCTAATACAGGCTTAGTAGCTTGTCCGTGCTACGGACCAATATGACTAATATATCGATAGATATATTTCAAAACTTTTATCAATACATAATTGTATGTCGTATTAATAAAATTAATTCTGTTACAATTAACTCAAATCCATTTATGCCTGGTTTTCTAAAGGCTAGTTAAGTGTACTATGCTAGTAAATATGACAAAATCGAATCGAAATTTTGGCAGCATTAGTAGATTTTTATAATATAAATTTTATTATTATATGTATTTTATTTTCTAGTATAGTAAATTTAACTAGTTTTTTTTTTTATAAAACCGGGCATTAAAGTATATAATACATTAACAATTCGAATTAAATGTGAACGTAAACATTGATAGGAATCCAGAACCAGGATAAGTATTTATCTGAAATACTGCTTAAATATAATCACATTTTAAACGAAGGCCCCTAATCACAACTCTCTTTAACAAATAATATCGAACCGAATACAATAATGTAGGGCGTGTCCTTGTCAAAATAAATTTTCAATTGTATAACGAGGTCTGAATTTAGACTTTAATAACAATAAAAAATGGTAAGTGTTCTATTTTAAATAGAATATCAATATGGATCGAATACCCACTGTAAAATTTCAGTATACCACAGAAAAATATACCCAAGTTTATGACGGAGAGCGCAGAAATTATTTAAATATTTTTTGATTGTTAAGTACTTTATTATTATAATCAAGAAATTGTTTGATTAAATAAAAATGGTTCGAATGGCAAAAAATTCGACATACAAATTAAATTCCAATTGAATTATAATAGATAAGTTTATATTCCATTTAATTACAATCTACTTGATATCTCTATTGGCAGTTTGAAATACATCGACTTGAACAATACCGAATTACGCGAATGATGCTTCAAAATAGCTGATTATAAGCTGGATATAGACCAAACAATATTGACAACGTTTTAAATGTACTACAAAAGTCCCACAAACATTTTCCACCACTTGCCATGTTATAGCACTGTGCGGTAAATACAGATTAGGAACCAAGTTGATAATGAGTTGACATATGGTCCAGCTAGCCTTACTCATATAATTCGCTATGAAAATCATGAATATAGCATTAAAAAATGACGCAGATTGCTAGTTTTTCATAAAAAAAAAATCTTTCCTTTGTGATATTTTTCAAAAGAGACATCGTTATGAAATCAAGTCATTCCTTTGTATTACATACAAAAATACATGATTTGTGAAGAAATAACAATCTTAAAGCTAACTTAACAGTTTTGTTGAAAATGTTTGTTTTAACTTAAATCTAATAAACTATGAATTGCATTTTAGTGATTCTAAAACGAAAAATAAATTTTTATCACAAATATACCAAAAAAACAAGAATTACTACAATTCGCATGCTGTTTACATATTTAATCTAAACTGTTTCACATAATCCTGTAAAAGTGTATGAATTATAATAACTTGAACTATCCAATAAAGATAAACAGAATTATGTAACGGCGTAAAAAATAATTGAAAACCCTTAATAAGTGCTCGCCCAGAATTAATGCATAGCGGTGCAATTGAAATTGGTTGTCGGTGCTAGATTGATTAATATTGGTAAATGTACGGCGCTAAATTAGTGATGAGTACACAAATTAATAGTGGATACCCAAAAATGAATCTAAACTATTTTTATATACTTATTTAATTATAATTTAATGTCAGTTCGCTTCATCACTTTTAAAATATGGTAATATAACATTTTTTTCCATATACAAATTGTTTTACAAAATCATGAATATAGGAACTTATTCGAGCGCTCCTAAAATAGTAACGTTTATAATTATGGTATATAACTAAAATAAAAAGGAAATTAAAGCCGAAAGGATATTTTTATTTAACGAACCGGCCCTTTTAGAATACTTGAATATATAAATTATGGAGAAATGGCGATGAACGTAGCAACTCACACATAGAGCATTAACCCGCCACTAGAAAGGACGAGTGAAAACACCAGATTAGTTGTGGTTGATCCGAAAAAAATACCAATGTTTTCATTTTATATAAAATTGATATCAATGACTGACTTTAAATTAAATTAGTATGTAAAGATATTTTATAAATTTTTGTTAATCACGCTATATTATTTTTCTGTATATATCATTGATGTAGCAAACAATATCTTCTGTTTATTTTTCTTCTTTTTCTTTTTCTTGTCCCCAGGGGAAGAACCTAAACATAAAGATATATAAATATTTAATAAATTACTTAATTATGAAGAAATAAATATAGATGCTAAGCACAGTAAAAATAAGAAAATATAAGAATTAACCAAAACAACCAAATGCGCAGTATATTCCTGATTACATTCATGCGTCATGAAATGTGGGTAAATTTTGGATAAAATTGCTTGATTTAGCACCATGCAATAAATTGAAAATATACCCATAAATTATTAACTATCACCGATATAATTTGCAGATATTATAAGCAAAACTGATAAATATTACATGAAATACCATTTGTAAAATCCTCGGTGACACTGGCCTTTTCCAAAGCAAGCGCAATAGCCTCGCTGAAGCTTTGGTTGTACGCTGGTGCAGGAACATATCCTTCCAGTTCTGCATCACTATCACTTTGCCCATTACGACCTCCTTGGATGGATTTCGTTTGTTTGTCATTTATTGAACTAATAAAGTTAGTTTTTCTTGGTGATTGATTATGTATACCTGGCCAGGATGGCGTTTCTGCTTTGCCAGTTGCCAACATCTAAATAAGCATTTATCATTAGAGAAATTAATTTATAAATATTGAAATAACAGTAAAACTCGCTTAAAAAATGAATTTTAATTTAAAATGTGAAGTGAACAATTATTGGAACAGAGCTATCAACACCATTATAAATGAGAACCAAAGTATATATATTTCTAGGATTCAAGTTATAGTAACTTACTGTGGCGAATGATGGTCCTGCGTATTGTTCTAATCCAGGTGAACTTTCTAATAGGTAAGATGATTGACTTTCCCCATCAGTACTTGATGAGGTATTCTTTTCGGATTCAAATTTTGGAAATTGGTATAGTGATTCAATATGCATATTAACTTCAGCTAGAGCTTTGATATGACGATTTTCTTCATCTGATATTCGTTTCTCACGACGCTTTTCATCTCGAGCAACACGTTGACGACGCTTTTTACGAGTTTCGATTTGTTCTGTAATGGAAATGTTTTGATAATTACATAAATGAACTGAATATATTTTTGGCATTCTTCATGTGATAATTGAGTCATTCATCTATACGCGTAAGTACAATTTAATTTGTAACATTTAAATAGCAAGAAAAGAGTTAAATGAAAGTTTATACCTTGAAAATATTCTAAAGTCTCCTTCTGAACGATAGGAAATCGTAATTGAATTTCAGCAACCTCAAATTGACACGTGACTGGAAGATGTAGTAGATAACGTAAACGTTGACGTAGTTCTTCAGTCATTGAACTATATTCTTTTTCCAAGATCCGCCCTTGCAATCTGGTTGGACAGTGTTCCAGACAACCGTATGTATATTCTAACATTTGAATATTTAAGGCATGCAGATAAATATGTTGTCCGTCAGCAGCTACAAACAAACATATATATATAACTCAAGCGCTAATAATTTCTGTATAAACATATTTTAAAAAGTTCCAAATGCTTTATAGCTCAAAAGATAATTTCGAACTTACCTTGATAAAAATAATAATATTTTACTGAACTGTCTCCATGATTCTCATTGTGGACATGTGTCGATATATCATCCAACGCATTTGCTTTTAAATCAGTATTTGCATCAACGATTAATTCTTCGTTACCAACACTTTCGATATCAGTAAAAGTTTCATCTTTAGATTGTAGATTTGTAGATTGTTCATCAGTTTCAATATTAGGATGTTTCAAACTTGAAGTGCTTAAATATTCAAACACATTTGGTGGCACTTCGCTTTTATTAATTTGTGCCGTTTTTGCATGCATATTAAAAACGATATTTGCACGTTCTTCCAACTGGACAAGAGCTTGCTCAATGAAGCATTGTTCAGGAGTATTTTCGTCTTCCTTTAATTGTGCAGTTAGTTCGCGACGTTCACGCGTTATAATTGACATAACCTCCGATGGATCAGCCAGTAGAAGTTTCGAATAAACTGTATTGATTTTATTTTCTGATACATTTAGTAACACGTTTCTAGTGATTTTTGATTCGTCTACTGGTATAGCTGTTAATGAACCCTGAGCTCTTTTCATCAGGCGAAATGTTATATATTCACCAACATTGAAGGCAGCATGTGGTATTGCAATTACACTATAAGAGAAATATAAGCAAAAGTTGTATTAATTATAATTGTTTTTTAATAATACATTCAGAACAATTACATCCTTAAATCCTCTAATAATTTTTCCAAATTTGGTATATCTAGAAAAGTAATTACCTTTTGAGATCATTTTTGTTCACAGTCTCGTAGCAAATTGGACATTTGGACCAAGCTTTCTCCGACAGTGTTAAATAATGAAGTACGCATGACCAACAATACACATGGCCACACCGTGTCATTTTAGCAGCAACAGGTGGATACAAACAAATCGGGCATGATGGAAATTCCGACACCTGTACGTGCTATAAAAGAAAACAAACAATATTAGTTTATTTTGTTTCGCACTGCTAATTATAATAGCGGAAAACGTACAATTTGTTCAACCAAATCCCAATCCACTAAAGCATCAGGATTATTCAAGTAGAGTTTATAATCACCATTTGATTTCACCACAAATTGACAGCTAAAAAATCATATACAGGATATAAAATAAATAAACAAGCACTGTCGTAGCCAGTGCTTAACGATCAGCATTGGCGAGAGTTGAGTATTAATCATAAATAAGGACATCAATATTCTAAGAAACAACTAGCTTTTTAATTTATAAATAATACATAATCGAAACAAAATAATTGAAAATTATAGATTTAATATTTAATTTAAATGCTAAAATTAGATATATCTAAAAACAATTAAATTCGAGATAATATGAGTATCTCAACAGCTGATATAATTTGTGGCTAACTTCTAGATAAACTCTGACGTCATTCGTAGAGCTGTCATTGCGCAATTTTCAAAATATATTTTTCACACAAAAATCTAAACCAATAAAGAATAGGCCATATTTAGATGCAGCAAATTTAAATGTTGAACGATTTCAACCCTATTCCGTTTTAACTAACGAATTTTACATGTACATAAATATTGGTGCTTACTTAGCTTGAAGAAATTGCTCCTTGCAATATTTATGTTTGTATGTCGTACACCAGCGGTCCTTCTTGTGGGATAACTGCGTTTCCCCTCGAGGAGTGTAATGAAAATTCAATAAATGATTCAAGCTTTGCTTCTTGCTGCATGTTCCAGCTAATTCGGCACATTTTTCTGTCAACTCGGTGTCCTCCTTTCCACTAGCAATCCCTGAATTGTATCCACTTCTAGCTTTTGGTCGTTTATCGATGAATTTGTTCCGTTGCGGAGTGGCCTTGCGGTTAGGTTCATTTTTATTGGGAAAACTACCACCAACCACTTCGCGGCGTTTTCCACCACGAGGCCAAAACTTACCACTGGTAACATCTAAATCGCACAACAAAAAATAAACATTACGTAATATTAGTAAATTGCAACTAACGCGTGACCTTGAACCATGCATACCTTGGTTCTTTTTTGGCTCAGTTCCAGTACCCTTCGAAGGGGTTTGAGCAGTGCGATTTTGTTTCTTTTCCATTATATACTAAATTTGATTGTATTATTTGCTTGGAGACAGCAGCTCCTCCACATGGGAAAATAAATTCTGGATTGAATCGAGACATTTTAATTAGCCATGTTTTATCATCAGAGAATAAGAAAAATATCGTCGAGAAATTTAGACGAAGATAATTGTATCACGAAATAATTTATTTACGACGTAGTCGTTTTTCTTGCGAAAGCAAGAACTCCCTGTGTTGCCTAATTGCTTATTGCCGTAGAAAATAACGCTTATAAAATTCAAGTCCTTAAAAGGATTATTATGCAAAAAAGCACAAGCTCACAAGAGATTATGAACTAAATTTCGCGTTTTAAACAACAATAAATCTCACTTTTGCACTTCACGTTCACTGACGTTTACGTATGGCCATAAAACATACGATCTCGGCCTCATTGAGAGAACGAGAGAGCCTGAAAACCGGAACAAAATTTAACAAAGCTGAAAACCAGTGCTGACACCAGTTGCCAGTACATGGTTACCACTTATTAGGTTTTGTCTTGCATCGAAACCTGAAAATTTAATTTTTGAATGTTCATAAATTCGAAAGCCAGTTACAAGCTAAAAAAAGATTCAAATATTTAAATTTAGCGAGTGCTTGCATTCTAAAGTACTATCTAATTTTAATAATCGGTAAACTTATCCAGGATAAGTGTTGCCAACGTAAAACCAGCAAATTCTCCTAGACTTTTCTATACCACTTGTTTAATTAATCATTGTATTAATATTATATTTTACGATAGATTAAAACGTTAAGAGATACATCTCAAAATCGTCATAATTTACTTTGCACATTTATATTTTATAATAAACTAAATAATTATTTAATGAAATTTAGCTATTACTATGGCAACATTGCAAACAAACTTAAAAATACGAACAACTTGAGCGCCGTATTTTGAACTAAATATTTACTATTTAAATCATTTTATAAAGTTTGTTTGTATTAATTTGTATAGAATTTTAAAATTATGGCAGAAGAACCAAAAAAGGAGGAAGTCGAAAAAAAAATTATTCATGTATACCCTTTAGTGAGAGTGAGTCATTCAAAATTATTGATTTGTCTATAATCGATTTGTTGGTGATTTGTGTACCTTGTACGGCATCACAAAAATGACTATAATATACTATGGAGTTCGAGCTGTAACTGAGGTAAAATTATAACTAATTATTTTTTAGCAATCTGACATGAGTGAAGAATTGAAAGGTGAAGCAGTTGAATTAGTGGTGACTGCATGTGAAAAACATTCAGCTAATAATGAGGTAGGTTTTAATATTTTGAAGCGCTTTTAAAATTATTTTAAACTACATATTAATGTAGAATGCTGCAAAAATGATTAAAGACGCTATGGATAAAAAGTATGGGCCAAGTTGGCATGTAGTTGTCGGCGAAGGGTATGGTTTTGAAATTTCATATGAATGTAAAAATTTACTTTATATGTTTTGCGGTGGAAATGTAGCAATCTGTATTTGGAAATGTTCATAAAATTTACACTTAAGCATTTTATATATACTCAAATCATATTTCATGATTTATTCATATTTCATATTTATATACATATAGTGGAAATATTAAATTGAAAAAACAATTCATGTATTTTAATTTATAATATATACATTATGAAAAAATATATATGTATTTTGATTTTAGTATAAGATATTTTTTAAAATAATTAGAGTATTAATTACTAAAAAAATGAAAACATTCCGGTAAAGATTGTTATTAACAAGCATAATTTACAATTGAAATCAAAATTTTATTATTTGTTATAAAATATTTGTATAAGAACACATTTTTAATTGTAATATTGCAAAACATACAAATAAAACATAATACAAGCATAATATATTTAATAGACTTAAACTTAGCAGTATGACAAAATATATAATATTATATAGATTTTGTTGAATAACTATAAAACATTTACTTTTTTTATTCAAAATATTGCGAATTATAGTAAAGCATGTTCGTCAAATAAAAGAGGAACTTATCTTTACTATTATCTTCATTTGAAAGCAAATATACATGCAATATATACATGTAATAAATTAATATTTTTCAATTAAATTTCGAGCCAGTTTTAAAACCTGTTCCTCTCAATTGACGAAACATAAAACGCGACCACTCAAAGATTAACATTTTCAACAAAAATAATGTAATACTTAGTAAATTAAATTGGAAGAACAATAATTGCACTTAACAATGGAACATATTATAATAATAAGTGATGTCATTGTTTATAAACTAATACTATAATGAATAATTATTGCATATAATAACTGTCGCTTATGTCTCTTATTTACTGTGTGTCGTTAATATGGAATACGTTAATATAAGCAATATATATTTTCTGAGAAATAATGCTGTTTGTAAATAAAATACGCGTTAATACAAAAAAAAAAATTGTTCCCATTGTATATGGTAGATTTGTTCGTTAGAAATTACTTATTAGACGCTATATCATTTGTTGGGGTTTTTGAGTGTTTTAAAAATTTCGTTACTAGATCTTTCGTTGTCTTTGCAATATCATAAGCGGATAATCGTATTTTCTGTGAATATACTTGACGTTCTTTTGTATCGCCAGAAAGTGAAGCTTGTTGTAGACCGGCGCATTCTAATTGTAATCGTGATGCGCTGTCTAATAGCAGGCGAATATTATCATTGGCCGCGCCCTATAAATTATATTATTATAGATTGTTCACAACGAATGCACTAATTAAATAAAAAAAAAACTAATTTACTAACTTATTAATAACAAAAACAATTCCATTCGTCATCACTTACACATTGAGAACAGGTGAGAATTTAAAACTATTATTATATTTGTTTAGTAGATTAGTTACCTGTGGTACTATAGTTGTGAGTTCGGCAACAGCAACACGAATTTTATCAGCGCAAGGAATACAACCATCTGTCGTATTCGAATTCTGTACACATTTCCATAAATTATGAATACGATGAGTTACTTTTTCAGTACACTTTGTTATTCGTTCTTCCAACTGACTTAAATCACCTCCACTGTACATACTTTGTGTTACCGATGGTCTTTCTTCACTTTTAATCTTTTAAAAAGAAATAACAAATCTAGACACAATCAGCGAGAGTTGAAATAGATTCGTACCTGATTTTTTAACAGTTGTCGATTCGGTGTTTTTATTCCTTCCCGAGTTTCATACATGCTAGTCGGTCTTCCACGGCGCATTGACTTCAAATCAACATTATTATTTACACCATCAACGGACTCGCCATTTTTTAGGGAAGTGAATTCGCTATTTATATTATTTAATGAGTTTGTCTGCAATTTAAAAATGATTCAAGTTCTATCACAATTGAATAAAATTTATCTAAACACAGAAATTAAATTTTAAATTTCTAATATAAAACTTACATCTATTATTGTGTTTATATCGAGTCCTTGCGACCCATTCAAACTCTGCCCGACTGAATTCAAACTACCTGGTACAGAATTTATATCTGAGTGTGTTTGTGATATGCGAGATTTCAAATCGTTATTTTCAGTGTTTAACTTTTCAACCATGGTTTTGAGGACGCGTACTTCTGCCCGCAATTCTGATATTGTACTATCCGATTGTATAAGACGTTTTGTTAATACTTCTACAGCTGCCGGCGACGCTTTTATTGGGGGTGATGCACTTACGGAACGATCTGATTTTATAGATGTGTCGGATTTATCTGGAGTTATCTAGACACATAATCATGTTTAGAATAAAAAATTTACTATAGTAAGTTATATATACTTGAGCTTCAGGTGATAAAATCGCATAATCGTCGTCGGATGCAACTGAATCATATAGGGGTTCGTCATCAGAAATTTGTGAAATGTGTTTTGAAACAGATGCATTTAGATCTAAAATACACAATACATAATTGATTCTCCAAACTGTTTATATTCTAATATTTAATTTGTAAATTTTGTTAATTATTAAAAAAACCAACTTCATATTTGACATTACTTTTATCAGGTGTAAGTTGTCTCCTTCTAATATCATATAAAATATCACACACAAGTTGCATCAGCTCCTTCACAGTAAATCTCGCCAACTTTTGACGTCCTTGGTTCCTTGTCGTTGATAAACCAGGATCCACAGGTAAAAATGGAATCGTAGATAATTCTAATGAATCACTGCAGCTTAACCAAACTGTTAACAACAACCATTTTTTATTCATTGAAGTTACACAACGACAAATCAATTACTGTATACTTACTTATCCTTATTAATAGAAGCATACAAAAGTTATAATATTTGTTAATTATACAGAATAGAACGAAAGTAAAAATATTTGTATTAGCTATTTACTTACTTGCTTCAGTTTCTCTTCGGTCGATTTCATCATAAACATCTGTGACCAACTCTTCGAATAAATGATTTGGAAGCTGAAATAAAATCAATTTTAATATTTAACCAGAGATAAATGATTTGTAACACAATTTTAGTTATTTCACATACTTTTTGAAGTTTGGAAAGTGATGTTGGATCAGATGAACTATCATTGTGTGGCAATAAGAAATGTTTGCCAAGCTGGTGATTCGGTTTTTTTTTGCAGACGTAAAATGTGAGGCGATCCGTAACTTCGTACATACATTCAACTAGTCGGTCGGCAAGTTCTTTATTACCGGCAGCCTTAGCATAGTCAACAGGAATAATACCGTGGGCATCCGGTGAACTAGGATCAGCACCATATACCATCAATAATTCGGCTTGTAATACTTGATTTGCTTTCGCTGCTACATGCAATGGCGTTGTTCCCTTTTCCTATAAACATGAATTTCCATATCTATTATAATAAGCGATAAGATATTTAAATAATTAAAATAATAAATTTATTAAATATATTATTGTACTTACATCGTGGAAAAAATTCGGTTCCGCTCCTTGTATTAATAATCGCACAGACATTTCTAAATTGCCAGTTCGAACGCTTGAATGCAATTGTTTGCTTAGTTCACTTTCAGTGCATATAGTATCATCACGATTCGGACGGAAAACAAATGCGCATTGCTGATGTTTTGATCGAATAAATTCCGCTTTAGTCGGGCTATATAAATCAATTATAAGTCTACAGATATATCAATACGCAAAACAAAAACACTTACTGTAATGGATCTTTCGGTTGAGGTTTCAGTTTTAAAAATTTAGAATTATTATCCAACAAACAATGTTCCCAGATATTGTTTACACCGTGATTATTTAAAGTTTGCACCATCTAAAATACAATTTCGTTTAAATAAATTGCTAAATATGCGCAAATACAACTATTTAAATAGGTAAGCTAATCAAAGTAAGTGTGTTAAGTGTAAGATAGATTATGAAGTCACAAATCCTATTTTTTTACGCTTTTTCTAATAATATTATAGATAAATATACATTATAATATTGAAAAATCTTATATATAATTACCAATAATTGCGAAGCACTCCAGTTGCTTCTTTGAAGTGATTTAACTTGCGAAATATGCTTTCCGAAAGTGCGATGAACGCTACAACACTCCGTACATAAAAATATGCCTTTGTTTACAGACGCCCAAGAGGGATCTACAACATATAAATACGATAGTACAAATATATATAAAATTAAATAAACCTATAAAGTTCAAAATATTTATAAATAAGCAATATATATATGTATGTATTTTCTTGAGTTTGTTAAGTGTTACGCGTTATTTTAATTAATAAATCACCTGAGACTCCACAATCAGCACAAATTTCTAAATTATTTCGCGACTTCGTACGCGACATTTTGCTGATGGTTCAAACGCACTAAATTATATAATTCAAATGATTAATTAAATTTGATCACGGTTAACTTGTTAATAATTATTAAAACCCCATTCTGACATTTGACGTTTATTAAAGGCGGCGGCCATTAATAACATTCGATTGGTCCAGAAATCATTTTGAGTTTTGTTTAAAAAATAAACAGAAGTAACATTTTCTTATAAATTCATTTGTTTTTAATAATAGAGTATTTTTTGAAAATACTCCATATTACGATTTATAAACAATTGATCTCAAACATTCAATTTTTAATAAAAGCATCCAAACAGTGTTTCCAAGCTGGTACAATTTAATATTTCACAATGAAATTAGGAAATAGTTAAAATTATGAAATATATTGATGACGAATTCCAATTTATACGTTTAAGGAATAAATTTTGTTTTAATTCTCAAAAAAGTGTTTTATTTATATTTTTATGATTATCTTTATTAACAGTAATTATGTTGGTAATATTTGTGAAAAACATTGTTTCATCTTGTAAATGTATGAAAATAACGAATTGAGAACGTTGAAATTCTAATTCGTATTAAAATTAGTGTACAATCGTAATATTATCATAAACTATACTTCAAGTAAAACATGGTATGTATATTTTGAATCGCGTCTTAATCAAAAAAAATTAAAAAATTAACCTAAACATTTGTTTTTAGGCACGAAATGCAGAAAAGGCTATGTAAGTTATGCGTGTATATTCTAAAGTATATTAAAATATTGTCTTAGATGTGTTTTATATTATAATTATAATATTTTTTGTTTAGGACCACATTGGCTCGTTGGAGAGCGGCCCAACTAGAGCAGAATGAAAAACATAAAAAACGCAGACCATATCTTGCATCAGACTGTAAAAGTCTTTACGCTTGTGAAAAATGGAGGATGCAAATTATACGAGAAATCGCAAAGAAAGTGGCACAGATTCAAAACGGTACGTTTATAAACGACGAAAAAATATACTCACACACACTAATTAATTATGTTTGTATATTTAGCGGGGTTGGGTGAGTTTCGTATACGAGACTTGAACGATGAGATCAACAAACTGTTGCGAGAGAAAGGGCATTGGGAAGCACAAATCAAGGAACTTGGTGGGCCGGATTACCAAAAAGTCGGGCCAAGGATGTTGGATCATGAAGGAAAAGAAGTACCAGGCAATAGGGGGTACAAGTATTTCGGTGCAGCAAAAGATCTACCTGGTATTAAATTTGTTTATTATTTTTTTTGGATGGATCAAATCACAACTTTACTAAAAATTAATTAGGATTTATATAACAAAAATATACAAACTATTTGTTAGACATACTACAGTTGCTTCATAGAAAGCGATTATATTATAACAGAAACAAACAATTCGATTCCGTATATTTTGCCTTAATTTCTATGAAGCTATACTATATATTCATTATCACACATTTAAATTACTTAGGCATAAATAAATAATATAATCAACTAAAAACTGCAAGCAGATTTTTTATTAATGAACAAAATATATTAAAAACTTAAAAATGCGATTTCTATTCAGTTAATTAGGTTACATATAGTTACTACGTAATTTTTTTACATTTGTCGTTATCTTATTTGATGCTTTGTTAAACAAATCAAACAAGTAAAATATATAACACACAGAAAAAAGCTAAGCTTACTCTGCTTTTAAGCAGGGTTACTTAGCTCATATAACATGTAAACTAGTTAGTATTTCGTCATTAATATTTCAATAAAATTTGTTTACTATTCAAATACGCAGAACTACTCTGAAAAAAAATTGTCGAAAGCTTGTACTACGTTAAACATATTAAAAAATTAAATACTGCGTGTACATAAGGGTATGAGTTTTGTAATGGTGTTTAATAAAATATATTTTGCAAGCTACTCGGAATATCTTGACCTTGATGTGTACAGAAGACTTGTCACCATCAGTGTATAATACACACTTTATTTAGATTCTTAAGTTCTATCGCCTTTCTGTGCACATCAAAGTTTAAGCTATTCCGATTTGCCTGTACCAAATTAGTGTTCTGCGCACAGTAAACTATACCAAGCCACTCCATTGATATAACTTACTGCGCAAAATGAATAAATAATGTGGTAAAATATCAGTAAATTGGTACAAAATATCGAGTTCGCACACAGCCATAGAATTCGGTGTCTCTAGATCTGAATATATATTCTAAATTCTATTTTGATTTCATAATTTGTATCACTGCATTTGCTAATTACTTTTAATAATACAATTTCGCGCTTGTCAGATAATTGACTTGATTTTCTAAAATCTAAACGACTTATGTTCCGATGGTTTGATTCTATTTACCAATGTTAAACTTATGGTACTACTTTTATAAATCGGATATTTTAAGAGTCTAGTCAAGCTTTAATTCAAAATTAATATCATTTATGGATGTTATATAAGATTTATTACACAACTATAATAATGTTATTTACTTAGGTGTTCGAGAATTATTTGAACAAGAGCCGCCTCCACCACCCCGAAAAACAAGAGCAGAATTAATGAAAGATATTGACGCTGATTATTACGGGTACCGAGATGATGATGATGGTATACTGCTGCCCCTTGAATTACGCGCAGAGAAAAAATGTAATTGTTTTAGTTGAATTTAGTAACATGATTGCATAAAGAATATGGTGAACGCCATATTAAAAGTTTCACTATTCCCCCCATCAGTTTTGCTTAATTATTAAATTAAAATCACTGCCCGGCATAAAAGAATGGAGTTAATTTCGAATGTTTGGCAAATGTTTGTTTTAGCTATTCAGAAAACTGTTACGGAATGGATTGCGAAAAAAGAAGAAGCAATGAAAAATGGACAAGAGACAATTGATGAAGAAGTTGAGGAAGAAAACATTTACAAAGTTCAAGAAGTAGATGTAAGTAATCATAAAATATTTTATTACGTAAAAAGTAACTTTGACAATTTCAAAAAAAGAGTCACCGTTTAGAGCAGGCATTAACAAAATGTATTATTTTTTTTTAGTCTGATGAAGAAAGCACAAGTACAAGTACAGATAAGAACCAATCATTCATTGCTCATGTTCCTGTGCCGAGCCAACAGGAGGTGGAGCAGGCTCTATTGAAAAGAAAAAAACAAGAATTGTTAGAAAAGTATGGTATCCAAGAAACTCAAATGGATACGTCATAAATTTTATTTAAAATTGTATGTATTGATTTATGTTTCTTTTTTACTAATTTAATTTTGTATAACTACCTTTTGAAATACACTATCTTATACAAAATCTTATATTTAATTTTATTAATTTTTTTTTTTGTTAAAATTTGATTTACACTGTTGTATTTTCAGGCCTAAGAATACCACGACAAATTAATGTGAACTCTAAAACGTGTTCTGTTAATTTTCTCTTGTTGGCTTTTTCTCTAAAATAAAAACATTCAATTAAAATTAATAAATAACAAACGTTCCTTATTACAGGTGTTCTCGATAATAAAAGCAAGCAATTTTGTTAGTTTTTTTTTAATGAACATTTAAAATTACATTGCTAGTAAGTAAATTAGTGGTTACCATATAATACATAAAAAAAATTCGAATGGCCTAGTTGAACTCTAGTTGTATAAGCATTTTAAATTATGAATGAACAAACGCGTTAGATATAAAAATGGGGTATCTTACCGAAGGACTGTTTTGATAAATAATTCTTTTTGTTCTTTCGTAATTTTTGTAGATGGAAACCCGTCTTGGGATAAAAAGTTGTTTAACCATCTCGCTAAATTATCACAATATTTTTTGTTTAATACCAATAGTAAATCTGTCATTGGCTCAACAGCAGATCTGGGAGCTGCACCACCTACAGAAAAATTTTAACACAATTTAGAATACATATAGGCAACTCGGAACAGCTTGAACAGCGATATACGTAGACGAGTGATAAAGATAATATAAACGACATGTAAATTGTAAAGTACGTACCTAAATTTAATAATATTCTAACGACTAGTTGTTCACCACAATTTTGTACGACATTCATTAATGAAATTTCTCTGCTTTGAGAAATAAAATTGGTTAAAAAAGATGCACAAGCCTTGAGCACTGGTATTTCAGGCATTGTCAAGCAGATTGTTGCTAAAAACATACACAAAGTAATATTAAGTATTGAATTTGCATTACATATTGAATAACATTCTTACCACATTGAAAAATCGCAGAAATATCTACACCTCTAGCAAGCAATAACTGGGGATTTTTCTTCGTGACTTGTGACATCATTAAAAAGAACGCTTCTAAAACATCCGCTTGATCGGACAGTTGATTCGCACCGTTTTCCGTAAGAACAGCACACATACACAATGTCACCGATACCATTTCGTACATCAATGTTTGCATTGTATCTGAGTAGGCTTCTTCTTTTCCAAACAATATTAAAAACTATAATAAATTTAAAATAACCTTCGCCTTTTCTATGAATAATTTATCACTCTATAACTCACTAGTTTTGATACATTTATTATACACGCTTGAGGAGTGTCTCGAAAACTTGACACTAAAAGTTGCAATATATCGTTTGTTAATGGTTTACAATCTTCCATTAATGTTGTTACAGCATGTTTTAACATTGTACACAGGACCTACAACAATTATTATTTGTATACATGTATATATTTCCCATTTTTTATAAGTTTTGAATATGACAATACTTGAAATACATACCTCCATTACTTCTGAGTTTTTGCACCACTTGCAAGCAATTTCTTTATACAATGGTAACGTACATTGCACCACAACTAAAATTGGCTGTTGTCCTTCAGATTCGATTAAATTCTCTACATGTAAAGCGCAAAATAAAGCTGAGAGCATTTTTAATCTTGTAATTAATGTTGTTGTAACGGATGGGCTCTGAAACATTTATTATCAAAAATAGATCTAAATAGGCAAAAAAAGTAAGCACGTGACAAAAGACGCGGGGATCGAATTCGTTCGCATTCATCGCTGAGAGACATGTTAACCTTATGGCCAGAATCGGCGGCTCATTTATTTTGAGACATTACACTTGCATTTGTCGATGAATCAATGAAAAAAATGAATGTGTTAGGGGCAATAGAATAACCTTTATGCTATAGTGTTTATAAAATTACGAACATCTTTAATAAAGCTATATTTTCAAATTGAAAATGCATTTTATGTTAAATGCGCCTCCGCACATGCGCGACCATGCGCAATATGCTGCGTTTGTTTGGCTTCGTTGTAGAAAATGTAAAAATCCAAACAAACGCAGCATATTGAGCATGGTCGCGCATGTGCAGAGGCGCATTTAACATAAAATGCATTTTCAATTTGAAAATATAGCTTTATTAAAGATGTTCGTAATTTCATAAACACTATAGCATAAAGGTTATTCTATTGCCCCTAACACATTCATTTTTTTCATTGATTCATCGACAAATGCAAGTGTAATGTTTCAAAATAAATGAGCCGCCGATTCTGGCCATAAGGTTAACATGTCTCTCAGCGTTGAATGCGAACGAATTCGATCCCCGCGTCTTTTGTCACGTGCTTACTTTTTTTGCCTATGTTAAATGAAATACAAACTTACTTGTTCAACTGTTACCAGTACTTGCATTTCCTCAAAGTATGGTGTTAATATAACATTTAAATACTCCATTATATTAGGTACAGGCATTATGCTTAATACTTTACCGATACTAAACATGATTCTTATACATTCGCCTAATTTTAAAATTCCACTTTGTAAAGCAGACTTGAAATAATAAACACTATTATGTATGATTTGTAATGGGAAAATATATATTTAAGTACCTGACAAGCATGAAGAATGTGATTCGAAAAAGGACCCAGATACTTTTGACAATTATGTGTCAGATCTTTAAGCGCCAAAGTAGCACTAGGTGAAACTTCTGGATTTCCTAGTCCAGAAGTTAAAAAGGGTATAACATTTTCTAGCATGTTTGGGTGTTCTGTGATCCATTCCGCATATGCACCTACAATAAATATATTATAGATACATTTTAAATATAGACATAAACACCATTATACCATACCAAATGTATCAAGGGCCATTGCTAGAACTCTAGTATGTAGTTCTTGGTATGGTATATCTTTTAAAATAAGCATCAACTTTGGTAAATAGACATCTTCGTAATCTATGCTCTCTGCGACGGCGTAATATGCATGCAGACACGATTCTATGTAAGGCCAATTTTCACTTAATATTCTATCATTATCTTTACATTTCTCTATAGCTTCATTTAGTTTTCTATTTAATATATCTAATAATTCAATGTTTAAAACATTATAACAGTACATCTGAAAAATAAAATATGTTAATAGCAATCACATATCGCTTTTAAATAACAATTTACTAATGTTATCAATTCAGTAATATTTATGACTAGTCTAAACAATGGTTGCTATATTTCACCAACTCGTGCATATCGTGTAACATTAGTTACATTCTTAACATTAGCTTTGCTGCAATTTTAGCAGTCATAAAGATAATATCTACATCTTACACTTAAAAGAAAACAAAATAAAAGTTGGCTAATAACCTTTTATGTAATCATTTAATTTCACATAGCATTTTATTAAAAATTGATTTACATATAAATAACTTTATAAAAGATATAACATTCTATTATCGTTGCTATTAAAATTTAATAATAGATTTATGCACGTGACATTTGAAAATTTTCTTCATTCGTTTTTTTTTACTCGGTCAACTCCGAGTTGCGTCGTCGACGGGAATGACGGCGCCTACTCCTACTGCGACGTCTTTTGCTGCGGCGCCTTTTGCTACGACGTCGCCTGCCATACTGTTTCACATTGTCCATAAAATCACTTAAGCCATATGTGCCACCTCTGCTACGAATTAAAGCTCCAAAATCAACACCTTTCTGCAGCGTTGTTTTCACAATTTTTTTGACAGCAAACTCAGGCAGTTCATATGTAGACGAAATGAATTTGGTAATATCTTTCAATGTAGAGCCTTGGTAATCATGCAAATTTTTTATTGCTTCCATCACTAACGATGCTATTTTCACTTTCCTTGGTACTGTCGACATGTTGGTTATTTATATTTAAATCTACGAACACAAAAATTTTGAAATAAAATTGACGAAATTTCTCGTTACTTGTCCATTGCGAAACTAAGTTACATATAAAACAAAATATGCAATTTTTGACAACAATTATTTGCTATTCATTGGTCAATTTATAGTTTCAAAATTGGTATTGAGATTAAGTTGTCCAATATTATTCAATTGTTTTATTCATTTGACATTTACTTGCGGAATAATTTATTTTAAAAAATATCTGCAGTGTCATGCACCGAAGTTTCTTATCCGCATATGGGTTAAACCATATCGTAGTTACATTATTTTTCTAATTTATAATATTTGTTCTAACCTTTAGGTCGCATTTACACTAAATATGTTTCTTAGAATAAATATTAAATGTCAAACTTCAAATTATTTAAGTTTTAAGTAATTGACAGGCGCAGATGATACGATTTATGTAACAATATATATAATAAGCAATAAAAAGATTCAAACAAAAGTTGTGCTAAATATAAATATCATTAATTTTTGTTCACAAAAATTTTCTGTAACTGTAACCATTTTTGAGTAATTGCAGAAAATGCAAAAAATGACTAGAGTAAACATGCACTTCCAGTCGGAATATAGTTTTCAAAAATAGGAGGTTTTCGTGCCAGGCACATACAAATCTTAAGTTTAAAATTTCATAATTTTCCCTTCAGCCGTTCGGGCTGTAGAGCACACACACACATTCCGAAAATAGTCGGAATCGATTCAGGGAAGGTCAAAACGTATATTACCGTTAAAATCTCGAGTTCGAAATTTTTCATGATTACAATACTTACTTATACTGCGTATAAGAAAGTAAAAAATCGGTTGACTAATTTGATAAATTATGTGAGGTATTTTATAGTAAATAAATTGATGATTCAAGAAGACAAATAAATTCATCGCGACATTTAAGTTTAACATATTTAATTTATTTCAAAATATATTAGAGTTTACAAATTTAATAAATTATGTATTTAAATAATTAAATTGATGATTCAACGCTTGCAAGAAGACAAACAATTTAAAACCAGTGTTCGTTTCACGTATTGTAAATAGAATAGTTCCACATCGTTGAACAATCATTGTTTACATATTACGACATCCTTATACTAGTATTCATTGTTCAAAAATGTACATATACATAATAAACGTTATTTCATTTCCGCGAGTATGTCATCACATATTTTTACACACACATAACACAAATTCACCATCCCACTTTGTATAACATCACTATAGTTTCATACCGAATATTTGCTTACGGTGTATCATAAACATATAAAACATTACAGTTTATAGGGTGCAGATGATTTAAAGAATGACTTACCATTGTATCAGCAATGTCTTGTCGATAGCATCGAAATACTTCTTTGTCATCTGAAGTCCAGCGCACGTCGTCATCTGCACTGGGATACATCGATTTTCTAATCATAACCGAAACTAAATCTCTATAAAATGGTTTTATAATTGTTAGACCAGTTGTACTTTCATGTTCATCTAACGATAAAACATCATCCTGTAAAGACGAAATATACATTACAAAACAAATAATAGAATACAAAGTTTTTATTGGAAAAAATATATAGATATTTAACTAACCTGTAGAGTATACCAGAACCCAAAGGTTAGCGTACTACAACTTTCATCAATGGGGTATATGCCTGGTAAATCAGAACAGTTTAAAATTGCACGAAAAACCAACATTGATAATTCCCGATCACTTTCTTTATCGCTAAGTAAATTTTGAATTAATAGTTTTGAGTATGTATCAGCTGTTGATATGAGAATTCCATATATATTGCATACAATATCCTAAACATAAACAAAAATGTGATATTTGACTATGTTTTTGAACGTGTAATCATACCTTATTTTGATCTTTTTTAATTTGTTCCACTTCGATGATTTTCATGAAATTTTCCAACATATCACTTAAATACCGCACAACTATTGTAGGATATTTGATTGTGTGCGGATGTGACATCATTGCTGATAGTGCTTCTATTGCTGCTTCGGTTAGTTCACTCTCATCTGATGACATACCATCAGGATCTTGTCGATTCCTAATTTATATTTTAATTGTACATTAAATCAGCTTAAGTAGATCGTGCAGAAATTTACCAGTATGCTTTGCAAACTAAATCGATTAAATATTTTGCTAAATTAGTACAATCGGATACACAAACACCTCCAAACTGTAACCAGGCAGAAGCGCATCGAGCTGAATTTAAATAAGTTGTTAAGTTATCTGGATTGAAGCTAAAATATATAAAAATTATGAAATATGAAGTTTTAGAAATATATTATTATTACTTTTCATTCATAGCGGGCATCAAACACATTTCTATTACTTTTAAAATATCTCTGGATACTTGTTGTAGAACGGTGCGTACTCTTGTTTTTTGTGCTGAAGGTAAATTTGTACTTTGAAACTAAAAATTAATCATTTTAAGCACATAATTCAAAATTATAGGTCCTTTTTACTTTCTTATACGAAGAATCAAGTAAAACAATCGATTTCGAGATTTTAACGGAAATCATTTTTTGACCTTCCCTGAATTGAGTGAATATTTCTTTACAGCTTAAACTGTTAAAGGAAAATTTAAGATTTGTTAATGTCTCAAGAAAATCAACTATTTTTGAAAATAATTGTACAAGTTTACTCTTGTCACTTTTTGTGGTTTCTGCAATACTTTCGAAACGACTGCACTTTTAGTAAAAATGAAAAATATACCTACTGCGTATAAGAAAGTCTAGTGCAAAGCACTGCAGAGTCTAATGTATAAAATGTTACAAATACAAACCTCTTCTGGTATGACTGTAAGTATTTCTAAAAGAATCCAAATAACACGTTCGGATTCAATATTTGGTAAATTCTGAGGCTGGAAACTGGATACTAATTCCTCAAATGCATTCGGCCAATGGTTTGGAATTGTGTGGATTATATAAGCACTTAACTAAAACATACAGGTGTTTTATAACAAATAGGAAGATGTGTCGTAAATGAATTCAAGGTCAAACCCACCCGAAATACTACAATACATATTTATATATATAAATACCGTGATACAAAGTCGATTCAAAACTATTTTAGGCCCCATAGCATAATTGATAATATTCTCCAATATTTTCTTTTTGAGATGTTCATAATGATCATTCGGTACTTCATTCCAATGCTTCAATAGTTTCGTATGTAATGTTGTTGCTGCGAAAAACTGAACTTCAGAACTCTACAAAAAAAGAAATTTGTTAATAGTTTGGCGCATAGTGTATGTGGTAAACAATGTATTACTCGTTGTGGCTGTAAAAGCTCCCACACGAAACTCCAAGCTTGCGACGAATTTTGTGCTTCTGTTAACCACTGATGTGCCTGTGCTTGCTGTCCAGCTTCTGAACGATAAAATAACGTTACAACTCGTTCCAAATTATCTGCAGTGTACTCCATCTAAATAATTGCAATTATAAAAATAGATAGGTAGACCAATGTCAAAAATCCATTTGGTAAGGTTGGGGTATATGCAACTTTTCTACGCAAATGTATCATTTGGTACTATATACTAATTTAAATAATACATACCACTTGTAGTTCAAATTACAGGTTAACAATAAAGACAGATAAATAAACGAGCTTGTTTACATTTTCTTGAATGATTCTCGTCCGTGTGTAAAAATAGGTAACTGATGGATAACATGCAGTGTTTCAATAAATTATCATTTATAAATTTACTATTATTTCATAATTTGCGCACAGATTACACTCAATATTTATTTGGCCAGTTGTAATTCTGTCTTGGTCGATACCACGGCTACAGAACGGGGGTGACCACACTTTAACACTTGTTCTTGGGATGACTCTATATTCAATAAAAAACAGTTGCACCAAAATTAAAAGAGTTGTAAATATTTATAAGTCTAATATTAAACTATATACAACATAAGTTGTATATCTAAATCAAAAATTATCATTTACTTCTCACATTAAAAATTTCAAATAATTTTATAGTGAGTAATTTCTAGAAAAAATGCTTTAATACGAGATAATTTAACTATTAAATAAGTAAAATACTACAATAATTGCGAATTAAATTTCAATATGGTGTGAAATATGTATATTTTAATTAAAAATCATACAAATATAATAATTTGAGTAATGCGACCTAGCGGAAATTATCGGAACATTGGATTAAATGTTTCATGCATTTTGGTTAAGACCTTCTTCGTAGTCCGTGATTAGATTTGACATTTATCACAACAGTTTTATGCTGATTACTGCATTACCGACAGTGTCAAAATACGAAATAGTCATGGCAGATCTGAGAGAAGGTACGTGTATTTTTATTTTTAAGTGGAAAATTAAATATGTCTATTATCCAGTCGAAATTAGGAATGATTGATTACATTTATCGACGAAATTATAAATGTAATATCATTCGTGATGGAAAAATATGGCCATTGATTTTTGATTTTATATTGTTGTGTTGTATTTGTTGAGGTTTCTTGTTTACTTGTCTGGTGTATTTATGACAAAATAAATTGTTTTCATTATATTCAGAGTAAATCTAAGAAACAAAATTGATTTGGTTGTGATTTTTTCAGACACTGTTGAAGTAAAACCAAGTATAATAATGAAAGTTGATGCACCACCTGAAGACAATAACCTAATAACCTCACAAGGTAAATTATACGAACATTATCATTATCTGTTACATTAAATGATTCTCGTTCAATGTTCTTTTCCTTGGCTTTATTGATAAGTTTGCCCAATGTTATTTAGCCAAAATATGTCCTAAAAGTAAATTAAATTTTTATGTGGTTGAGCGAACATTTTGTATAAATGTGATAAATGATAACAGCTTTAGTGCAAGTATTGTTTAGGTTCGGTTTATGTTTTGTTCAGCATAGATGTAGGTTGGATAAGATTAGTCCAATGCTAGTTATTGGTTAACGTTATATTTAATTTAGATAAGCTTAGACAAAATAAAAAACATAAATAATAAACACTTTTTTGTGGATACTAAACTCATATGCCTTAAATGAGAAACAATACATTCATTTTCTTATCATTATTATTGTTATGCTTTTATTTCATTTGAAACTGTTACATTACGCTGTTTTGTTTTGAATATTCGATATATGTTTGTAAAAATCGTTTATAGCATTATTTGTTATAATGTATGCTCGATAGAAGAATCATTTTAATCTTTAGTGTTTATATGAAATATAAATTACATAATTAATATATGCATGCAATAACATATCTAATGACTAATGCAAATAACATATAAGGAAATAATTAGTAGTTTTATTATACTTTTCGTTTTAAACCAATAGAATATCCTCTTTAATATGATATAAAGAGTATCCTATTAATAATTTGGGAGTGGTATGGTAGCTTTAGTGCGTATTACATGCATTAGAGTACAGTGTTGCCATATTTCATGTATATTACACAAAAAAAAATTCAATTATTTTGACCGTCCTATACTTATATATGCAACCACATAGACAAAATGTTTATAGAACTTACAGTTTTAATAAATTAGTGCATTTGATAAGAGTTTTAACGGATATACACCATTTGACCTTCCCTGGATGTCTGGCTATGTTAACTGCTCTTTAACAGTAGAAATTAACATTATGAAACTTTAGGTAGCGTTAGTGTGGTTCTAATATTCGCATTAGGGTACAATGTTGCCATATTTCAAGTGTATTACACAAAATTTGTTGAATTATTTTAGCCGTCTATGCTTATATATGGCAACCATATTGAAAAATTGTCTATATGACGCATTACATGTTTAAATAAATTAGTTCACTTGTTGTATTCTTACGCACAGGAAAAGTCTTCACATTTGCTTTTCTAATGCATTTATATATATATTTAGTTTCAGCAAGTTCTAGTGTAGTTGAAAATGATTCAGTGAGAACGTCAGTAAAACCAAAAAAGTCTGTTCTGGCTTCACCGCGATCAAACAACAGTAACCCATTTGCAATGCGTTCTAGTATTGTATGTAGTCCTAAATTGAATGCAGGTGTCCTTCTGCGACCATCACAACTAGGTTCAAAGGTAGAAAACAAACCAGATGTAGCAAAAAATCCATTTTCGCTAAATCCCAGTCGACTTAAATCATTTGGTAAAACTGACGGGAAAACCGGAAACAAAGATGAAACAGAAGAATTACCATCTTCCTCAACATCAACCACCAATAATTGCTCTAAAGAAAATAAAAATGAAAACAACAAATTGCCAGTGATCGCTGAATCAATGGAATCAATAACTTCGACAACTTCATCGTCAAATAACGGAACTACGCCAACTGAAACTCCAAAATTTGTACCGCTTGCACCAGAAACGCGTGGCTCTACGTCAACCGTTTCCACCACAACATCAACGCCAAATTTTGTATTTGGACAAAATTTGCACGAACGCGTTATGTCGGAATCGGAGAACGAAATGTCGTCCGAGCCAGTTGCGTCGACAAGTTGCACGAATGCAAATGGTACCTCTGAATTATTATTTAGCAGTGCCGTTAAGAAAACCGTTTCGGCCAGCGAACAGAATAAAGAGGTGAAAACGTTAACGGAATCAGCACGGGAATACGAGGAGAGTCGCGCGAATAAAAGAAAATATGAAGAAGTTACGGTTGTAACGGGCGAAGAAGACGAAAAAAATGTATTGCAACTTAATTGTAAACTGTTCGCTTTTGATAAGGCGACAGGTAATTGGCAAGAACGGGGACGGGGTACACTCAGATTAAACGATAAAGAAGTATCGCTGGAAGATTCAATATCGTTTACTCAATCACGATTAGTTATCAGAGTTACAGGAAGCTTACGCGTGGTTCTTAATACAAAGGTAATCAACTTTCAAGTTTTTTCTAGAAATATTTAGTGACATAACCTATCAAGCAAAACGAGATTTATATTTTTCAATAATAGGTGTGGTTGCAGTTCTATGCTCGTCTTGCTATCGTATTACTTTGTCATAGCTATAGTAGTTTTTCTCAAAAATACGTCATAGTGACGTAATGCAATAGCGAGACGAGCTGGTCGAATCCCAGAACGGATATATTAATTGATTAGACGAGAACAGTAATCTCCACTAATTATTTCTCTTTAATTTAAGACATTTCATTAAAATTAAACAAATTTGATCATATAGATTTGGGCAGAGATGACCCTAGATAGAGCTAGTCCAAAAAGCTTACGTTTAACTGCAATGGATGGTTCAGGTCAAATAAAAGTATTTCTCATTATGGTAACTATCAACGATCGATGTGTGTTTAATATGAACATTGAATGATAATTTGATTAATTAGGCAAATCCAGATGAAATAAATCAATTGCACCGATTATTAGATGCCCGCGTTCACAGCGAAATTGAACGACAAAAACAACTGAAAAATGTTGCTGATGAACCAGAAGCGAAAAAACGTGCAACAGAAACCAGTGATCAGTAGTGAGCGTACTAGGACTAATAAATATTTGTTTCAACCATCTTTTAAAAAATAATTAAAAAAAATAAAAATAAAATAAACATTTTTGACATAACTTCACAACTAACGCGATATCAGTGAAAATTTTAAGAAATAATGTATAAATTGTAAGATTGATTTAAATATTATAATATTTATAAGCAACTCTTAATTCTCAATTAATTGATTTGATTATTTCTATATTTTTCTATTTTGCAAATTTTGTCTTTTCTTACATTTTTTTTTGATCAGCCATAAATTGCTTGAATTGAAACTCAGGTGTTCCATACATACATACATACATAAAATAGCTCAAATAATGAACAGATATTGTTTTGTTTTATACCAATGGTGCATTCAGTAAGTTAACCGTTTGTCAATACAATTTATAACAAATGCAATTAATTATTAAAGGAATATTTTCATTAAGATATAAGGTATGTTTATTAAGCTTAGCACCAACGGATGTCATAGTTCCATGATTGTAGAATTTTTTTTGTTTGTTCGGAATTATATTTGTTAAATTTTTCATTTATTTTTCTTTCATTTCATATGTATGAAATTATAGTACAATATCATTCATGATACATTTTAGTGTTCAATTCTGAAGATATAAATAATAATAATAATTCGGTCAGGAAAACAAATACAATATTTTAATGAAATATTTGAAACTAGAACATTTTCTTTTATAAGCATGTAGTTGATGAATAAATAAACATTAATTTGTAATTCTATTCCAAAGTGTTTCTTTAAAAACAAAATTGCTCGTAGTCTAGATTTTAAGAATCTTAAAATTAGAAAAATGTATAAATCATTTTTGCCAAACTAGAGTAGGTCACTTTCAAAATAGATTTTTTTAACATTCTTATACGAAGTAATTAAGAAGTATTGTAATCATGAAATATTTTGATCTTAAAATATACCTTTTGACCTTCCCTGAATCCAATCTAACTATTTTATCCTTCTTATCTAAACAAAATACGTATAAGAAAGTATAGTGTAAGAGGCGGATATTTTTAAGGGGTCAAATTTGGAAAGGGCATTTTAAATATTTCATAGATGTTTTTAAAATAACTTAATATCATTTCTTAATTTAGATCATTTAATCAATAGTTTATGTAATAAACTAGTTTAACATTGCTCTTTATATATTGTAAAAATGTTGATGCGAAATGACGGCATTTGATGTTTTGGTGGATGAACGCATCCTTCAGTGCATCATCGCAAATTTTTCTCACCGCACCCACAACAAATCGTATACAAATGTCATTTTGACGTTTATAAATATTTATTAGTATTTGTGTAGTTGTAAAAGATGGGGTGTTGTGATTCCAGAGTAGAACCGCGCAATCCAGATAGTAATGTTCGGGGTTGCACGGATGTGTTTTGGTTGTGTCTCTACATATTATTTTGGGGTGTTATGGTATGTTATTTAACCTATATTTTTTTAAATATAGCAAAGTTTTCCGAATATCCCTAATACTAAAATGTATATTTTATTATAGGTATTGATAGCAGCGTTTTCGTTTGTCTATGGGAGCCCGATTCGTCTAATAAATGGTTACGATTCGTTTGGTAATACATGCGGAAAACATAATAATCAAGTGCGCGGTAATTTAGAACTATCCGGGCAAAATACTATTGATAAACCGTAGGTTTTTCATTTGTAATTTTCGATTTGAATTGTTATTTATGATGTTTTGTGCAGGTATTTATTTTTTATGGATATAAAAGATTTGAAGAAAACGCTTCAAGTTTGTGTGAAAAAGTGTCCCGATCGGAATATGAAAACTCTTGAAGATATTAATGAATTTTATAAAAGGACTGAGTCGAATTTATGCAGATATGATGTTGATTTTGCTCATATTACAAATCCGAAAGCGAAAGATGTTTTTAGTAGCCCTTTGGGACCTTGTCCAGTTCTTCCCATTTATGATAGGTAATTACTTTCTTATACGTAGTAATAAGTTAGTATTGTAATCATAAACAAAAATTGAGATTTTAACGGATATACACCATTTGACTTTTGACCTAGGAGGTAAAATTATGAAACATTAAAATTTGTATATAGTACATGAGTTTTTAGTTTATTTCAAAACGTATGTTTGAGTTATTCGAAGTTTGTATTTTAAATATATTTTTTGTTCATGATAAATTACTTATTTTATAATAATTAATAGTAATTATATTAAAATAATTGCATATTTAAATTTTAGCACTCCAGTTTTAAACCGATGTGTACCTCGACCTGTAAAAGAAGTAGCCGACCAAATATTAAGTAATTTTTATGGATTTCTGAACAGTTGGGATACATTGGAACAAATTCTGGGTGATTTATACAATACATGGCGAGAAATGATTGGACTGTCGTTTTTAGCGTTTTGTAAGTGTCAATTATCATTATTATATTTGAAATGAATTAAATTATATTCTATTCAGTTCATAGAAATTTCAAATGAGTAATTTATATCAATTCATTTCAGTTTTATCACTAGCTACTGTATCGATAATGCATCTATTAGCAAGTTTAGTATCATATATAGTAATGATATTAGTATCTATAGCATCAGTTCTAGGCACAGGATTTCTGTGGTTCACTTATGTAGATATAAAATATAATTTGGATAAAATACCAAAAAATACGTTATTATTAGAATCAGTAAGAAATGAAACTGCATTTTTATGGTTCTCAATCATAGCGACAATCATTACCGTAAGTTTTATTACCTATATTTGACAAATAAATCACTTTCTCCACTGAAAAGTGAAATAAATAATTTTAATAGAAGTACTCATGTACCTGTTTATTTGTTGTAGGTGGTTATTTTAATTTTAGTAATAGTTATGAGAAAACAAGTAGACTTTTTGGCAAATTTATTCCGAGAAACATCAAAATGCTTAGCTGCAATACCTGGATTATTTCTGCAACCGCTGCTCACTTTTATTGTGCTAATTGCATTTTTTACATTCTGGTTATTTGTAGTGGTAAGTGACATGTTTATGCATGTCTAGGCAGTAATACATTTGTGATTTATGTTTTATTATGCGTAGTTATGCTTGGCAACTGCTTATTACCCTGGTACGAAAGGCCTAAGTCCTTTTAAAGATTTGAATACAAGTGTCACAACAGGTATTCCAACTAGTAGTACATTGGAACCGATACCAATCGATAATATTTCATTTTTAAATGTCAAAAGTAAGTTTTTTTTCTTTGATACTAAATGTGCAATATTAAATGTATGTTCATTATATTTCTATTTGTTGGTGTATTCGTTTTTGTGCCAACATTCATACGTCCCTGTTTCTTTTTGTTTTTCATTATTATTTATAGTAATGGTTGGAATTGCTATGGTTTTTGATTCAAGAGGGAATATTTTGGCATGATTACAGAATTCACTGTAGTAGAGTATGTTGATCCGATGTGGGTGAAATATATGTGGTGGATCTATTTAATTGGATTGATTTGGAGTTCGGAATTTATTATGGCCTGTCAACAGATGGTTATCGCTGGATCAGTTGCGCATTGGTATTACAGGTAAACTTATTGATTGTGATTGCTCATTTATAGTTGTGTCTTACAACTATTAAAAGCGATATCTTTTTAGGAATCAATATAAAAACAACGACCATGTATCGTACGCATTTTCGAAATTGATTAAATACCATTTAGGATCTATGGCATTAGGTTCCTTAATAATAACAATCTTTAAAATTCCACGATTGATTCTAACTTATATTAATGCAAGGTGAGTGTTTGTCAATATTTTAAAATAATATTATACATTCTGTTGTCTCGATGATTTTTATTTGATTATACGTTTATGGATCGTCACTATCGATTTGGCATTGTCTTTTATTATATTGCTAATTAGATATTTTTACAAATTTAGACTGAAGAAAGAAGACGCTGGAGAATGTGCAAAATGTTGTTTAAGAGGTTGTATTTGTTGTTTCTTTTGTTTGGAGAAATTTATTCGATACATGAATCATAACGCATATACTGTTATTGCAATTGACGGTGTTAACTTTTGTTCAGCAGCCAAAACAGTAAGTTTTTAAAAACTCTTTTTTATAGAGATACATTATTTTTTCATTATTTTACAGGCATTTGAAGTGTTGGTAGCTCATAGTTTGCAAGTGGCAACAATCAATAGTGTCGGCGATTTTATTTTGTTTTTGGGTAAATGTTTTGTCACAGCAGTAACTGGAAGTGTTGGTTTATATTTGTTTCGGCAAAATGATAAACTCACCTTTTACGCAGCTCCGACTCTGCTCGTGTGTATATTTTCATTTTTTATCGCCCATTGTCTCCTATCACTTTATGAAGTAAGTATTTTATTAATCGCGTTTACATGATTAAAATCGTATTACTGATTCGTTTAATTTTAATTTGTTTAGATGGTACTAGATACATTATATTTATGTATGTGTCAAAATGAAGAAACTAGGCAGGAAGTACAAATGGAAAATTTGGCTGAACCAACAGATAATGGACAAACTGAAATTGCGCCAATCAACGAATAAACAGCCTATACAGGTTTGATTTTACATAACAAGTGCTTTGTTTCTTACTATAAACAAAAGAACAACCTACTATATGTTTTATTGATAATCTATTTTAATTTTATAACTTTATATCAAGGTAAATCATGCTCATATTTTGTTATGATACTAAATTTGTTCGTTTTATTAGTGCCGTTCGGTAAATACAGAACGGAACGCTCAAAGTTAAGAATAGATTACGCTTTGTGACGTCACATATAGTTTAGTTTGTCGAATGACATTATTTTCTATTCTTTTTTCGAAAACAAACCAAATAATAACATTTTTCATGTATTTACATTCTCATACTATTTACTCATTACAACCCCATTTATTATTTAAAAACTAATGATTTATTTTCATATTTTATTTATATTATTTAATATTTCAATATATAACTAGATTTTTCATACAACATATACAATTGTTAATCTTTAATAATTATTTAAATGATATTTCTAAACAAATATCCAATGTAAATATTTGGAACGTTTTACGATACGAACAAACTTATTATCATTTTTTATACAATATTCTGAAATTAGAAAACTATCTGAAAATAGCAATTATATACTTCTAGAGGTCAAAAGTAGAACTATATGTGTATATCAGAGTTGCAAAGTATTTGAAATATTTATATAAAAACAACCTCTAGAAATTTGTTAGTGTTATTTTGAGATTTATTGTGTATTGAACTATAAAAATTTCATATTTACCTGTTGTCTTTAATATATAGACATTGACGAGTGGTGCAATTTATTTAAATAATCAAAAGTGCACTTATATACTAATTATTTTTCAACAAATAGCGTTGTGATATTTTACAGAGAATTTATGCAACTGTTAAACGAAACAATATTTAAATTTTTTATTTTTGGGATATTTACGAATAATAGATGAACCTCGAATTTTGATTGTTAAATAATAATTGCATTATTTATTTAATAAGTGTTTTTCATCCAGTATTATCATGACTAACCTGATTATATAATGAATAATTGTTCCACTTTTGGGATATGATTCGCGTTTGTAATGCAGTGTGTTCTTGGGGCATGATTATAAGCGTGAATTTATATATATACCTTTATAATTTGTTTAAGTTACGAGGGAAATAAATATTTCTGGATTCCACAATTTTTATAATCTCTATATTACATATGACACTAAAGTTTATGCTATTTGCTACCCATGAGACTGTTACGTAATATATTTCGTAAGAGTTATGTTCTTTCCCAAAATGTACATTTCATTCGTTCCAACTTTTATTACATGTCGCAGCTTTATATAAATGTTAGTAAAAGCTTTAATATTTTTATAATTAGAAACAAACCAAACGAATTACAACGATGAATCTTAGTACGTACTTTTATATATTTTCACTTATATATTGTAAAGCAAGTATTCTTATTACTATATATAATATTTAAAAAAAAAACAACAGCTGTATTATATCATTTGATTTAATAAACACTTAAGGTCTTAATTACAATAAAAAAATGCGTTTACAAAAATTAGTAGTAATTTATTTAGATACAAATTTCTTTTTATTTGAATTCTTTTTCAGTTTCTTCGATTTTGTGCCACCCTTTTTCTTACCGGTGTATTTCTTTTTTAACGTTTTCTTTTTACTTTGTGTTTTCTCGGCGTTCAACCGAATTCTACCTGCAGGAAGTTCCAATTTTTTATTAATCTTCTTTACAATTTTTGGCGCATTTTCTTTTTCTGTCGTTTCATTTGCAATATCTTTCGCTTTTTCTAGCGAATCGCCAGCAAATATGTCATCGAGTGGTTTGATCTTATAACTACTTATCGGTTTCGTCATTTCGGCGTTGACTTTCTGTTCGATACGATTTGTGTATTTGAAATTCGCTTGTTTATTGATTTGTTGTCGATATTTGGCCGGGCTCAAATAATTCATGTTGTCCCATAGTGCCGGGCCGCCGAAACTGCCCGAAAATAATTTTACAGGATTTAAAACAAACCGTGGTCCTATTTCTGCTAAGGCACCATCTTCCGATAAAATTTGGTAATTTCTAAACCAAATTCTGTTGTCCAGCACCGTGAAAGTAAAAACATGATCAAAGAACGGCTGGCTTTTTGGATGGTGTTTTGGCACGCCGAATATCTGCGTTAGAAGTTCTTTGAAAATTGCATAATGTGGTCTCTTAACAAAAGTTGGGTCGAAGGACAAAAGGGGTCTGGCGCCTCTCAAGCAATTCCCCGTCATCTTTAATTCAGCCATTGTATGAACTAAGAAAAAGCGAATAAGAAATTAAAAATATATTCGAAATATAAGAATATTAAATAATTACTATTCTCGACCAAGAATTTCACGCTTGGACCGTTAGGCACATTGGAGAACCATGTATAAAGATCGCGTTTTTTGCGTCCTTCAAACAAAACCACCTTATTGCAATTTTTCATTTCACACATCTCATTTATGACCAGTAATGATTTCGAGCGTTCCATTTTTGATTCGGTTTTATGTTGCGGCATTAATTTTTTAATATCTTCCATCAAATGCCGGTCCCTGTGGTTGATTCCTCTTGTAGCCAATACCAAAACTCGTTGTTTGTTCACCCATCTCATCTAAAATTAAAATCAGAACGTGTATTATACATTTGTTGTATGGATCATTAATTAAACATTTACCTTATTTGGTAATGGATCTTCTGCAAGCCTTTTTGCTGGTGGCAGAACTTCTGTTTTAGCAGCTTCTTCCGCATTTCTTTCCTCTTCTCTCTTACGTTTCATAGCTTTATTTTTCCCCATTTTAAGATAATACGATTTCGCACGTGCGGACACAAAAACCTAACCTCAATCAAATTAATTTCAACCTTGAAATTTGACAGCACATCTTAACACAAGGTATAATTCTGAATTCGATCTTGCGACATTTTCTACTTTACTCGTCAAGTTATACACGTGTGTGTTTAATTTTGTTTAAAATGGGTAAATTCCGTAGTAAATTGAAAGGACAGACGAAAGGCAAGCGCTGGCGGAAAGGACAGAGTTCCAGCTCAAATCCAGAAACAACAAAATATCGCGATCAAGCGAAATCACGATTTTTCCAAGAAAACTTAGGTTGTGTTATTGCCGTCATCCATTTATTTGCTATACTAATATGCTGTTGTTTTATAGGGCCAAGTAATTTGACGTCGGCTGCATTACAGAAACATGATACTGTTAGTACTTATGTACCACCGAAACTTCCAACAGAAATGGATGAAGATATGGAATCACGTGGTACTACTTTTCGAACTATGCAAACATTTGCCTCTGACTGGACAATGTGTAGCAATACATCATTTAGTCGACTATTAAATGTGTATGAACCCAATTCGGCTTTACACAAAGAAATGTTAGCTGTTCTTGCAGCTGTTACTGAAGTTATTAAACAGAATGGCGGACTGGAATCATCAACTGAATATTATGCCGCTTTGGTAAGTTTTCATTTAGTTATAGAAAATTCAAAACCAAATTATTGAATTAAGAGCCGCGCGCTCCATATAACATCCACACTCGAATATATCTTGGTAACACATGTTTTATTGGGATACTTATGGTACTATTTTATATGTTGTATAGAATTTCCATAACACTCTTCGTACATTCTTTAGGATTATATGAAAAATTCTATTTTAGATGACTACGTTAGAAGTAACTGAAAGTGAAGATTCTTTAGCTGCTATATTATCATTGCTTAATATGGGTCTGAAATCAGTGCCCAGTGCTGTTTTAAGACTACAATTTGCACAAGCATCGAAAATATTTTTAGAGATCCTCGACAAAAATATGCAGTCTAGTAACCACGTAATTCTAAAATCTCTACTCGGTATTTTATCAATTTTATTACGAGCGCAAGAACTAGCTACATGGCATAGTACATCTACACTACAAATATTCGGATCTATACTTGCGTTTACTTGTCACAGTAAACCAAAGGTAATTAATTATTCAGTGTATAGTGTGTTTATAATTTATAAATTATAAATTTCAATAAAATGTATAGCTACGCAAAGCAGCCCAACACGGAGTTTGTTCGGTATTGAAAGCGAGTTGCTTTATGGTTGATGATCTAGAAACCGCCCCTGCAAACCATCCAGCCGCTGCTCATGTAGCACAATTTTGTACCCAACAAATTGAAGGGTCTACTGGTACAGCAGGTCAAACAACTACATTACATACATTGACACTATTAAAAGATATCATGCATACTTTTCCAAAACCACAAATTAAGGTTAGTTTTCTTCCGTATATGCATACGCATTTTTCGTATAATGAATGCGTTTTATTTCTTAAAGAGTACGTGTGAAACAATATTAAAAATAATGACTGTCAATAATCCATTGATAAATTCATGTGGTATGCAAGTGTTACATAGTTTATTTTCCGTTCAAAAAACTACAATGCCAGCTACTTTAAATGGTCAATTGATTAGCGCATTATATGATTATCAACCTGCTAGTTCCGACACGCAACCCACAATGGCTTGGATCGCTGTTATGCAACAAGCTCATGTCCATCTAGCAGAGTAAGATAAATTTCTTTAAACTTTTAAACTAATAAATTGTGCACTAAACATAACATTGTTTGGGATTTATTTGAAATAAATATATTGTTTTAGTGTCAACATATTAATATGCTCTACAACTTTACCAAAAATCATAACAACGTTGACGCAGCTTTGGTTATCTGAGCGTGTTGAAGTAATGAATGCTACTACACACGCATTGGCAACGATTCTAGAAGATTGCGCTGGTCCAGCATGTGCCACTTCTGATATTGCACAACAAACAATTGCTAATTTGGAGAAATGTTTTAGTGTGATTGAATCATGTTTAGGGTACCAATACAATAAAACATGGCACCAAGTCTTACATGTTATCGCCGTTATGTTCAAAGTAAGATTTCTCATAGTATTATTGCTGGTTAAATTGGTTATAAATTGACAGTCGCAGTTCATTTTGGATATGTATATTTTCAAATGATATAATAGGCATACATTTCCACTATTAATATGATACAAATACAATGCGCTTAAATTAAATAAATACTAATTAAAAATCATGTTTCATTTTCGATTTATATGAAAAATATTGTCTTCTTATCTTAGGTTGGTGGCAAACATTGTGGTCATTTGTTATTAAAATGTTTGAAACAATTAGCAGAATTAAGAGACTCGTACAAATTTTCGTACAATGATAAATTAGAGCACGCAGTTGGTGCTGCTTGTAAATCGATGGGACCTGAAGTAGTCCTTAACGTTATACGTTTACAGGTTAGATAGCTGTTGGATACATTTTAATGAACTGGTTACTAATTTATTAACTCTAAATTATAGAAAAATGCAAATGAAATCAATATTGATAGAAGTTGGTTGTTGCCTGTTTTGAAAGAAAATGTACAATATTCAACTCTAGAATATTTCATAAAGAGTATTTTATCATTAGCGATAATGTGTCAAAAAAAATCTATTCAATTATCTGCACAGAACGATGGCATTGGTGCTCATAGTTATGAGTTATTATATATGCAACTTTGGAGTCTTTTGCCGAGTTTTTGCAAAAATCCAACTGATGTAAAAACTAGTTTCAAGGTACAAAATCATTCAATATAGTTCTTAGAATACATAAATAATGTTTAATCTTATAGAGTATAGCGAAAGTTTTGGGTACTGCAATAGCTGATAAAAAAGAACTCAGATTAACTGTGATGGGTTCACTAAGAAAACTGATATCAACTGCGAAAGAAAATGAGAATGAAGATGATATGACTGAAATTGGACGCTTCGCTAAAAACTTTTTACCTATTTTGTTTAATTTATACAACACAAAGCCGAAAGGCAGTGATGAAGAAGGACAAAGATTAGCCGCTTTAGAAACAATCAAGGTAAAAATATAAAATATAACTATTATTATTCTCCTCCCGTATGTGAATCTGTTGACCCCTCGCGTTGGTACCCGGACGAAAGGCTTAAGGTGTTTTAAATTACATCTGTTTCCTTGACTCCTGTAATATGCATTACTTTGCTTATGGTACTGATTTCCGCCTGTTTCAAAACCCTTGCGTGACACCCTACTGCTATGTGCAGTGCTGATTGTACCTACAATTTTTCTGTATGTGGCCCCTCCTTTTGCATTTAAAACATTGTATTTCTCTTCTGCCCTGATTTCGGTATCTTGATGTTTGTATATTCGTGGTTGGAGATTTGGTTCTTCTGACGGCATTGATTTCTATGGATTCCGTCGCTTCTGCCATTTGTGTTCGCTCCTCTCTTTCTGCAATTTCCACGGCACCTTCGAATGTCAAACTTGCCGTTACTTCCATTATTGTTCTGGTGTATATTCTGATGTGTGGGAGCAATCCTGATTTAAATTGTGTCAATACTAAATTTGAAGATACTATTTCTGGTGCATTGCTGTTTGGTTCCATTATTTGAGCCTTCAAGTCCTTTCTCAGATATTCCTTGTACTTCCGTAGCTTGTCAGCAAATTCTCGTACTGTTTCGTCTCCCGCCTGTGTACATTGTACTATTAGCCGGTAGATTTGACCCGGTAATCTTGGTGGTTCAAATCTCATTAATACTGCCTTTTTTATATCTTTATTATTATAACTGCTAATTATCTAAATTTGTTTCAGGCGTATTTAATAATTTCACCTCCAGAACTATCAACGGAACTGTTTTTAAATGCGCTAGAATGTTTAAAATGTAAAACTGATTCAAACGAATCATTCACAAAAGAAAGTATGCTAGATTTAATACGAGTTCTCTCACAATATCAAGACGCTGCCTCAATACAAATGTTATATGAGCAGTGCATTCAAAAATTAGCTGACTTAAAAAGTCACAAAGAACAAAAGAAGGCGTACCGGTTACTAGAAGAAATCTGCAGTAGTGACGCAGATGGATGCAAAGAATTCTTAACAGAAAATCGTAAAAGTGTCGAGAAACTTCTGATAAAATCATTGTCGACAGCGGCTGTTAGCAGTAAGGGTGCAAGACTTAGGTGTTATAATTATTTAGTGAAAGCACAACCACAGTTAGATCATACAAGCAAATTATTACGAGCTATAGTGCCGGAAGCTGTACTCTGTTGTAAAGATATTAACGAGAAATGTCGACTTGCTGCGTATGACTTGTTAACAAATATAGGTGAAATCTTATTAAAACGGACTCAAATGACGGAATATATTGCGTTATTAATCACTGGACTTGCTGGCACTGAACAGTTGCTCAGTGCTACTATTTTAGCATTAGCGTCTGTTACACATAATTTTTCCGGTAAGTTTTTTATATGGTATAAGCACGTGTTACATCATTGAGTTTAGTTAGGTTATTGTAATCTATATCTATTTAATCATAAATTAAAAGAATGCTTCCTTTAGAAGATTTAATAACAAAGAAATTGAAAAAATTTGTTTATTGAGGTTTCTAAAGTAGATAGTATTATTTTAGGTTCTTTAGGTACAGAAAATTTGAGCAAAATGCTGGATACAGTTATCAACTTAGCAACAACAACTAGTCGTCCAGTTGTTGAAAGTTGTCTCAGCTTTATAAAAGTGTATACACAATCTCTGCCATCTCCATTGATTGTGGCAGCTTTACCTATTATTGTAAGTTAAATTGTAGTTTATTTTTATAATTTTTTATGTAACTGTTATTGTATATTTAGGTAAGAACATTTACTGATATGGCAGAAGATTGTAAGCGTCACTTTAGGATAAAAGTACGAAGTATCTTGAATAGATTGATACGTAAATATGGATGTGATTCAATTAGCCCACATGTACCAGCATCAGATACAACTATGCACAAACGATTACGAAATTTGCGGAAGTTAAATGCAAGGCAAAAGAGGGAAAAGAATGAACTGAAACAATCACAGGCAGAAGATAGTGATCAAGAAGAGTTTGCTGTTAAATCTAAACCAAGAAGGTAAGCATTGAATAATTGATTAATGCGAATATTTTGATTTATCTAAAATTATTGTATTTTGTAACTTTTTTTTGCATAACTTAATAATTTATTCTGTTTCTAGTATGGAAGATATTCTGGCTGATTCGGATTCTGAGATAGACGGTCTGGAAATAGAAGCGCCGCGTGTTAACAAACGCAAAGTTAACACTTGGATTCATGAAGACGTCGACAACATTGTCGATTTCACTGATCCATCAGCCATTAGTAAGATTACATCAACGAAACCCGGTCAACGACCAGTAGAAATGGACACAACACAGAAAACCAAAGATCGTGGGTTCAAAACTACAGCAGATGGTCGATTAATCATCGCAGATGGTGCAGACGTGGACGAAGAACCAACCAAAAAGAAGAATGTGATAAATCACAATTCTGATTCGGATTCAGGTATCTAAATATTTTATTTTCATCTATAATTCATCCGTAAAGTGTTGCATGATTATATATTATTTGAATTATAGATGATGACCATAAAAGCGCAGCAGAAACAGCAATTTTAGGCAATAAAAAACGAAAACGTTTTGATGCAGAAAGTATGCGCAGTGGTGTGAGTAGTCAACCTGAAATGAAATATAAAGCAGGTGGTTCGGGCATTCACAGGTATTTTGTTAACTTAAGAAACGAATAGAGAAAAATAATGAAATACAATTTCCTATCGTTTTAGATCTGTTAAATCGAGCGCAGGATCAGTGTATAGTAATGTTGGTTCGGAATATAAAGCGAAGAATGCCAAAGGAGATTTAAAGAAGAAGGGAAAACATGATCCATACGCATATTTGCCACTATCAAGATCTTCATTAAATAAAAGGTAATTGTCTATTATTTTTTTAAATGAGTTATTTAGACGTTTTTATTATATTAGGAAACGTATGAAGAATACTGGACAGTTTAAGAATATATTAAAAGCAGCAAAAAATGGGGCGCGAAAAGGTACTAAGGCAAGTAAGAAAAAAACAAAATAATTAATTACATTGAATTATTAATTTAATAAATAAAATATGATATTGAATAATATAAAATCTTAGTTAGTTGGATTTTCTAAATAAAATGAACACAATTTCTTCGAAATTAAATCTTATTTTTCTATTAAAATAAAAAAATCTCGTGTTTTATTATTCTTATACTGAAATTTTTAGAATTATATATTTATGCAAAACAGTTAATACTTTTCTGGGACACCTATAAGGGAAAATGATTTAAATTAAATATAATAGAATAAATTCGAATGTTCTTTTAATAATTTCAGAAAATATACAGAATTTTACATATTTACATACATATACAGTACAATTTCAAATCGTTATTCACAGTGGCTAGTATTTAGATATCGTCTTTAAATGTATTGGAATATACACATTTACATTATACAGTACTATCAAATATAATCTAATAATTTTTAAGATTCGGTTAAATAATAACAATTTTTCTATTATGCACTTGGAGTAAGTGATAGTGTTTTGCGAATTTATTGAAAACTATCTCTATTTATAGAGCTTTAAAACGCTGACTGTTATTTAGTTATAAAATGATTCTGTCGACAATATAAATGATTTAACATTTGTACAGCTTTTATTCTGCGTACACACACACACACAAATTATTACAACAATTATAATAAAAACAATAACGTATCTTTCATTTGCTTGGAATTACATTCATTATCTAATAATTTATCAAATATACTACTTGAACAATATTCTTAAACTCATTTGATTTGTAGAAAATATATAAGCTAATTTGATAATAATTAAAATATTAATCTATCAGTTCAATAAAATACATTTATCGTAAATGCAATGAGTACTTTTAATGATGAATTTTCAAAATGGAAACATAATATTAAAAAAAAATCTAAATTGTCCAAAGCTTTTAAAAATATTCAAAATCCGTTTTATATAATACATAATTTTGTTAACCAAATTACACATAAATAGCATTTTGAAAATTCATCGATTGATGATTCTATCGAGATACAACAATAATAATCAAACATAATAATATGTGATGAATTATATAAATACTTGCTGATTTAATTACAACATATCTCCGTTTCGCGGTAAGCTGAGACTCTTGTGACAAACTCAACTCTTTCGGCAACTTGCACAACGACGAGAGGAACCGGTTCGCTCCAGGTACGGACTTGGGGGGGCTTTTTGTCACGTTCGACTATTTTGCCGGTAAACAGGTATCAGTTGAGAATGTTCATGGTGATCATCGCAATGCTGTAAACATTGGTGCTGGTAACATACTGCACTCGCATGACCCGATCTGCCTGAGGTCAACGGTTGTCCGTCTTCCCATATATCTTTAATCGGATCGTACACTTCGACTGTTGAAAGGAATGTTTGACCATCATAACCCCCTAGACAAAATAAGAAACATTTACAAATAAAAAAATAAGAGATTTTAGATCTCTAAACATAAGTATGAACTCAAAGAAAAATGAATTATTTAGCAAGCATTTATTGTATCCGGCTGTAATAATAATATAAACTCACCCATTGCATACAATTTTCCATCAAGAACCGTAACACTTAACGCGCTCCTCGCTACTTTAATACTGGTTACATACTCCCACACATTTTTCTCCGTATCAAATCTTTCGACCGTATTCAACTGTCGCGCTCCATCATATCCACCGACCACGTATATGTATTGATTTAACGCTGCTACGCCTATTGACACAAACAAAACAATTCAGAAATGACACAAATATACAAAAATAAAATTATTAAACGTACCAGCTCCACTTCGAACTGTTTTCATTGGTGCTACCATTGTCCAGGCGTTATTTTCAGGGTGATAGCACTCGACTGTGTTTAGGCGATTCTGACCATCGAAACCACCGATTGCATACATTAAACGATTAACAACTGCAACCCCAACCGCTAATCGACGTGTATGCATTGGTCGCACACTGGTCCATCGATCTGTATCCGGATCAAAACTAAAACAAATACAGGAATGAGGATGTTAATTAAATAAAAAATGTCGTAATTAAGAGTGCGTACCATTCAACGCTGTTGTGGTATTCTTTGCCAGCACTACCGCCTACTGCATATAATAAACCATCCATAACAGCAACGCCTACTCGATTCCTACGTACAGACATTGGATTACATGGTCTCCATTGGTCACGCAATGGATTATACGCTTCTACCCAATCAGAATCATCACTACTGCCGCCCGAATTATTACGTCCGCCTACCGCATAGAACATGCCCTATAGCAAGCAACCAATGTTTTAATACATAATACAAAATGAATGATACAATCTGTAAATACATACTTTTAAAAAGGCACCTCCTAAACCGGACCTTGGTATTTTTAAATTTTCTAATTGCATCCAATTTTTATCATCGACGTTATATCCTTCTAAAACAGCTAACGAATGCATAAAATAACCACCAGCTATATAAATTATTCTTGGAGTATTCGGCGTACGTTCTTTTACTATTGGTTTTTTATGTAATGTTAAATCCTAAAATTATATTTTATTCCTCACTAATTAACAATTGTAAGCATTTCAAATAACAAATTTCGAAATTTCGTCGAATTATTCTCCTGTATAAATCTGGGCTCATTCACTGTTTACAATAATTAATGCTTACTTTAAATATTTGGGCTAGATATTCTCTGCAAGCAGGTGCTTTCTTTAAAACATCGCAATTTTTCATCTGTTCTTTTAAGAAATTGGGCGTGAGATACTGGCAACGAACGGCACATAGTATATGTTCCATCTTCGAGTGCCTGTTGTCCTCGTCATATTTGACCCATTTTAAAACCGCTGTATATACTTCTTTTTCTTCTTGAACATTTAATTCGTCTCGTTTAATCAAAGATATTAATTGTATGGCACTCAACTGGAGAAATTCTTCTTCCTGGCAGATCTGAAACGGAAATGCTGTCAATAATCAATCAAATTGTTTCAATCATTCATTTCATTTGATAATAATATAGAATTCAATTCAGATAATTAGTTGAGATCAAAAGTACAAATTATGACGAAAATATATCAAAATTATAGTATATTTACCTGTGTAAAATGTCTTTCGATAAATTGATTAGCTTTCTTATATAATTCATTACAGCCATGTTGCTCAGCAAAATTTGCAATACCTATAGCGTTGCTAGGATCTAATTGTCTTTCTAAAAACTGAGAACATGCTTCTATCACATTTGATACCTGTAAAGGAATGTACATTTCATTAATACATTTTTTTATCGTTTTACACTTACGATATTAGTAAATGAAAAACGCTTCAGAAATATTTGTATATGTGTTTTGAGCATATCTTTCACCAATATAAATTAGTTATCTAATAAATATTTTGAAAGAAATCATAATTTGCTATATTGTTAGGTTGAGTCGGTAATAATAATTGAAAATAAAATACAATTGAGTATTGACGGATTTAGTTATTTATAATATAGCTTAATATGTTGTTAAATGTTTAAATTTAATAAAACGGACAGTGTGTAAAAAATACCCTGTCGATTGTAGCGTACTTGAAACATGGTGGCAGCGGGTAGTAATTGACATACAGTGTTTTCCGTAATTCGTATCCGGCCCGTATACATAAAGTTCATAAGTCTTGCCATCGCCGTCGGGCAAACACCCTGCAGTTTGACTTTGTTCATTTCGCACTCTCGTAGACCACCAGTAAACATTGCTTTAAAATAAGGACTTCCTGCTGCCAGCACAACCTTATGCGCATAAAATAATTCTGGCCCCACTTCTAACACTACATCTGTTAACATGTGATGACTTCTCATCATGTACATCATCTAAAACAATAAAACAAATAATATAAACGATCACATAAATTATGAATAATAGTGATTGATTTATGTTGCTATATAACTATAAAAATGACAATTTAAAATAATAAATTTAATAATATGAACATATTTAAGCTTTATTGCTAAATAAATATATATACAAGAACCAAATTGTAATAAAAACTATTAATTTTATTTTACGACATGACAAGAGTATTCCATAATTAACACAATATGCATAATACAAAAATTTTAAGTTAAGTTTTAAAACAGGAAAAAAAAGTACATTAAAATTCGGACGACTCATTTTATGACGACAAAAGAAACGGCAAGTCATATTAACTAGAAATGCAACTTTATTATTTTTTACCTTCATCGCCGTTTTAACGTAGTCATCCATAACAAAAGATTGATCGCCCAAATCGTCGATCGATTTCGCACCATGGGGCGGTGTACCCCGACTAGAAACTGGACTCGCTGAATGTGCTTCCCTCGACGATGGCATTGCAAAAAAACATCGACCATTGGCTTCATCCATTCTATTTCTATTACTATACGCATCCTCACACCCATCCATTCTCTCTAATACGATTCTGAAACAACAGAGATGACCATAATATTAATTCTAACCGTTCGCATTCATAACATCTAACAGCGACTACAATATATGAAGTTGATTACGCTCGACTTTATTCTACATCGTAATAGTCTAAATATTATTCCGAGCTTATCTCGAAAGCTTTTTTTAATATATAGTACAATGTTCAGAATAATATAATTAACAATAGACCATTTGGTTTTTTATTTTCAACATATATAAACATTTTGATTGAATTACTTCGTGCGAATCCAACCAAATATTTCATTAACAAATTTATTTAAAAACTATTTTAATTGCAGTTAATTTTGTTAAAAGAAATTAGAAAACTGTTGCAAAATGTGTGTAAATAACATGTTTATTCATTGTTTTCTGAAATATTTTTAGCATTTGAAATATGTTGATTGGCAGATTGCCATTCGTTGTTTTTCCTGTTTACACAATTACTATTTCCTGGTTAAAAAATAATTTCCATGTTGAATTATATTATTTATAACTGTATTAGTCTCATAATAGAATTACTATAGAAAACAAATAGCCATATTTACCAGTAAAATGTATCACACTTGATTTAATTCACTTAAACTCCTCTTAAACTATTTTGAAAAGATAAAAAAATTAATTCTTACCTACTGTGTATGTAGTTTTAAAAATAAACAAACTGTTTTTATAAATTATAACTGTTAACAAGTGTTATCAGATTGTAAATATTTCGTAGACTGATTGGAAAAAGTCGCCTGTTAATAAGCAATATTAATAGCTTTCTTTTATGGATGGTTGCAATGCGCGATTTAAAAAAGAAATGGAAATGTATATTATAATAATGCTGATTAAGCCAATAGGTAAACTATGAAAATACAAGTCAAGGATATAATATGTTATCAGTTTATTTATGTTGATAATATTATTTTCCCGCTATAATATGCACATTCATGTAAAAAGTTGATGGTTTCAATAAAAATACAATGGAATTACTATTTATCGAATAAATATCTCGACATGAACAAGTCATTTTTATAAATAATCTCGCGAATACTTTAATAAATAAAAGTCATGCTGACGTAAAAAAAACGTATATATAAAAAAGTGGTCAAATTGTACCGTTAAATGAGGTAAACGCGATTTAGTGCTTGTTTAAACAGCGATTAACGATGACGTTTCATAAAATATATATTTGCAATATCCATTAACTAACATTAATTATCATCGCTTAAAAAATATGTCATACAATAACAAATTGTATAAAAAAATATTGATTAACACCTTTAATAATTAAATTTAATTAAAAAAAAAAGTGTGACGATCTCTATATGGTAAATTGTGACATTGGTGACAAGATGAGAAAAATTAAATTACCTATTGAAGTTATGCAAAAGTAATTAGATATATATTTCATATAATTTAGCTTGTGCGTCAGAATATGTGATACTTTCTTAGAAATAAATTTAATTTGATAAATATTTATTATCTGAAAACACTGAATTTTGGTAACAAACATTCAAAGTCAAAGTAAGTGAGTGTTTAATTTTCCAAAAACATGATTTGCCGAATGAGTCGAGCCCCTTTTTCTATTGGTTAGGTTTTTATCTGCGAAAGTACTTCACAAACAAATACGTCAGTATAACGTTGATCTAGTTTATTTTAGAATTACTTAAAATGCAGTGCATAACATTAATGAATTAAAAAAAAAAACCCATTTATCTATGTACTCTTTAAACGTCATTAAAATAATAAAATATATTCACTTTTTCACTAGTTAATTGTAATTGAAATTAATAAAGATCAATTAAATTGATTTATAAGTGATTAATAAAGTAGGAAAGTCATAAAATAATCACATTATTAATTACATTCGAAGACGAAATGTCGAGTGTAATACATAATTTTAAAATATATGACGTTCCTACTGTATTTATTATCATATAAAAACAGTATTTGTGAATATAGTATAGTATTACATAATTATGTGAATATGTTAATCTTAAATTTTAATTGGCAGTTTAACGATGACATAGCATTTTTCTGATGGCGGGTCGACCCACAAACTAATCTCTAATCACCATGCAAGCATTCCATTTAATCCATAAAAAGGTGTACAAAAAGATAAAACATTAAAATTAATATGAATCACCTTAGCACTAAAACAGAACATATTGCATTGTAATCATGTACAATTCTAGATTTTATTACTAGTATAGAATTCTAAATTGTTATTTGGTTATTTTAGTAATGTTGCGTGTATTTATTTAATAAAATATCTGTCGAAAAAATATATGTATTTGAAATTGTGATTAGCAATATGTATTGTTTAAATATTGGTGAAAATATACTAATTAGAATAAAACAAGAATTTTATAACTACACCTGCAGAACTAAGCGAAAGGATGGTTAATAGCTTGGAAAATATTTCAATTATAATTAATTCTAGAGAAATTTTATTATTTTTTTGCATTATTAATCATAAAAAATTGTCAACACATGTGAATAGAAATCAAAGAATTCCCAATGGGGTTTTACGCGCAATGACTCAGATGAATATTGAACAATAAAAATCTTAACGCGTTTCAGAAATGTTACCAATTTGAAAATAACAAACTGATAAAAACAACATTTTTATGATAACACATATGATATAATGGAATGACTAGTGATTGTTGGTTCGTTTCGACCTTGCTGTGGAAGAAAATTATGCCTAGCCAGCATGACTGGGCGAAAAACTCTCCCATAATACATCAATGAACAAATGGGTAAACATAACACTGCTATAATTTAGTCTGAATTCGTTGCGTATTTCCCTATGCACTCACGCAATAGAGATCAATTTATCTCATACACTCAGAAATCCTTGGATTTGTTACAATTCGCATGATCACTCACTGTTGCGAGCGTGTATGTTACGTCACTTTTATCAAAATTTAAAAACGTGCAAATAAACAAAACAATACACCTAACACATACACCGTATATAAATTAAATATCTTTCATGTTTACCAATGCTAATTAGCATGGCTTCGAAATTAGTAGCTTTACACAATGTAAGCATAACACGATATATGCATCAATATGTAATCAATTAAACCTAAATTATAATTTACACCTGTTTAATCAAATATAATTAATTCAGCATATATTATATTTTATTTTTATGACAGCACCTTCCGATTACAAATGATTTTACAACTACTTTTAATAACAATCATTAAAAAATACTACACTAAATATAAATGTTACAAGTACAAAATTACAACAATAAACTTTCTAACATAACAGTAATTTTTTTTTTAAATCTACGCGAAAACAATGTTAAATAGAGATTACTCCAAATTTTATCTTATACAATGTCAATGCACTTTCCAGCAATAAAAGCGTTCTTTAAATTTTCTAAAAACATGAAAACTGTATATATGTATCGCGATATAACCTATAATAACAGATACTTATGTTCCTAGCGAAAGCATATTGGTTACATACCTTATTTAAAATAATAAAATATCACAATACCGGCCGTATTGCTTGTTGTATTATCACAAATAATTATTATAAATCACTGTTTCATTAGTAGTATGGTTGTATGTTTAGCAATATAGCTGTCAAACCATTGACATACGTGCACGCCATTTTGAAACTAATTCTTGCTCTACCAATATGCTAAACACGTGTCCGCAAATATATATTCTTAGAAATAAGTCGAGAACAGTACAAAGTCCGCTTATATTTAAACGATTATAGTGGGCGATAATTCGCTGCCGTTAATCTGATTTATATCATTAGTACTAAATGTAATATTAACTTAATAAATTCAATGAAAATATAACACTTTTAGTGTGTTTTATAATTTTATTTTCGAACATTTCGTATTACTCTTTTACCCCAAGTTCCTGAACATTTTTGAATATATGACCAATCAAATTAAATGGCTTATAACACCTATATGTAGTTTGGTAATGCGCTATACTTAGGCGTTACTCCAGTTGTCTGCCTAATTGTTTTAATCAATTTTCATGATGAGTTGCTGAAACAACAAATGGATAATCATTAGATTGTCAATGGTTATCTAATACCACCACGTAAATTGCTGATTGGAAAACAATTTATATAAGAATAAGGCACTTAATTAATTATTCAATTTAACTTTATAAACAACCTTTAATAAAATAAAAGCAGTATACAACGTATTTATTTTTACAAAATACTGGTTAAATTCTTCATTATCACAACGAATGGAATATTTCAGATAAAATTAGTATACATTGGTATTTTCTTTACAGATTCATATTGAATAGTACGACATTGATTTTTATCATTGTTACATATCACAGATATATAAATTTTTATAAAATACATGATCAATTATTAATGTACACACATAGTTTTATAATAAAGTATAGTTTGTAGTAATATTAAAATACCAAAGTTATTAAAATGAAATAATATAACATAGCTGTCTTATATTAATACAATCAAGAGTTTTTTGGAATCAAGAACCAAAGCCCCTCCTTACCCGCTCTTTGTGAATTATAGTCATTTAATATTTTTTCTTTAAATAAATGTAATAACTTGTTTGTGTTTTAATACCTTATTGAGATTTACTATAATACATAATTTATAGTAGCTGAGAGTTACATCTTAGAAACCTTTCCAAAAATATTTCATGGTTATAGCTTTTAATACAGTTATTTTTACTTTCTTATATGGAGTAATAAGTTGTAAATAAAATTCGATTTCGAGACGTATACCTTTTGACCTTCCCTGAATCCAGTATGAGTATTTTTGGAATGTCTGTGTGCTTATGTGCGTGTGTATCTGTCAGTGAGTACACTGCAGTCTTAAGAGTGAATGGTAAAATTATGAAACTTAAAGTACCTGGCAAGAAAGCTTTTAAAAAAGAATACACAAATACTTTAGCCGCTTTTTGTAGATTATGCAATATCACCGAAACGGTTACACTTTTTTTTCCTTCAAAAATATTGGTTACAAAAAAATTTCTTTTGAAAATGTTATTTACATATGTTGCCATAGTTGGAAAGAAATATTAATACATAATTAACAGAATAACAAAGTAGACTCGAATAATCTTAATATTTATTGTAAAAAGTTTAAAATTTTCGTAAAATATAGTAATATATATATTGGTGGGAATAGGTATGTATGTGTGTATATTTAATAAATTATAGAAATTATTTTAATTTTTGGTATAAAGTTTTGAGTGGTCGAAACAGTATCCAAAGCGTTGATACAAGAACGGCAATACAACAAATAACTTGAGCAGTCATATTAGTCCGTTTCATAAACCAATTAGAAAACAAGCCTAATAAAACAGTCACTGTTCCTATAATAAAAGTAAGAACACCACTAGTTATGTGAGATATTTTAATTATTGTAGGTTTAATATATTTCCTTAGATCTATTTTGTATAAAGTTAATGCGCCAAATATACATGTTGGAATTAAACATATAATTGAAATAAGTCCAAATATACCGTGCCACGATTTAAAGTGTTCTTTATCTTTTAAGTTTTTATTAATATATACTACTAAAAACCCTGAAATCGTACATGTAGTAGCTGTAGCTTGTACAATCCAATGAAATGAAACTCGGCTCCTAGGCGGAATGTATCGTATTAAACTATTATCAGATGATAGCGCTAGTATTGCTTCAATCATTAGGAACATCCACTAAAAACAAATACGTTTCAAATAACTAAACCTCGAAAAGAAATATAACTACTTCATTATATAAGATTAGATCGTATTTAATTTATTTTTAAAATATCTACCACTAGTCACTACTTGTTGGACAACAGTAGAAGTGTGAATTTGTTAAAATGTAGTTTACATTAGAATATTTGATTAAAAACTAAATATAAAGTTGTCTATTTGGAGTTTCAGGTATGTAATAAATGTATGTTGTGATATTTGTAATCGCCACGTATCGTAATATAAGGTTAAGTTTTACTTACACTTATGGACAAAAGTATTGGATGCCAAGTAAATAATTCAACTTCATGACTAAAACTTAAATACAAAATAAATATAACAAACAGAACTATCACAAAATGAGTAACTGTGGTAAGATACTCGTAAAACTTTTGTGCGACCGGTTTTTTTCTCATGTTTACTAATTTCGCTGCTTGTGACTCGGTCGTAACGACAACTTCGTTGATTATAATATCCTCAAGAGCGAGGTTAAGCTCACTTTCCGAGTGCTCCATGTCACTTTCACTGTCAGAAATGTTATTTGTGTCTGGATCATTGTTTAATAGTTTATATTGTATTTTATCAGTCATGCTAAATAAAGAATTACTCAACACGTAATATATACTTTTTTATCATAAACAGACAAATCGTGCACGTATAGATAAAACTATATATGCATTACATTTGAATAATTAACACAAATCAACATTGAATATAGACAAGATTTTATCTTTATTTTGAAACATAAAATGAAAATATAAGAATTATCCGCAGTGTCTTGCGCACACACATATACACATTTACACAAACAGACAGACGTTATTCCTAAAATAGCCAGGCTAAAATAAAACTAAAATAGTTATACAAGAATAATATTTTTATTTAACTTAAATTATAAAAACAATATGATTACTTAATATTATTAAAAAAAACTTAAGTTATTTAGGCACAAATAATATTTAACTACATTAAATTAACTACGTTTGAATTAAAATTAAAAAAATGTTTTAATACGATAGATATGTATGTATGTATAAATAAATATATTTAGGGTTTATTGGAGTCAGTGTGTCGTCTCTTATTAGATTTTGTATTGCAACAATTTATCATAAATCCAATGCATGCAAGAACGAAAAAGATTATATAAAATACTGCCATTGCAATTGCTGGATAATTCAACAACAGATTTCCACTATCCGCATGTTGAAAACCAAAACTGGACATTATTTGCATACCATTCGGAGGTGGGCATGGCAATTGTACTATAATATCTTGATGTTGCACCTGAAACATTTACACATTTACTCCGTTATCTTTATGTTTAAATCTTCAATTTTCAATATATTCGAAATCAAATAGTTAAAATTGTTTGCGTACTTGTTTATTCCTGCATAGCGTAGTAACAGCACTGCTCGATATTGCTTCCTCGGTGTATTCTCTGGTGGCTAATACAGGTAATACCCAACTCGCTGGACTTATGTATTGTAACCAGTATGCCCCAATTGATAAATCCCGGGCGTGTACCGTATATCCGGATACCAACCAAGAGATGGCGAGCACACAGGCTGATATTAACGTCGATGTAGTCGACCACGGTATAAGGTAAGCAAACGCAGTTATAAGAGATTGTAGACAGCATAAGTATAACAACATATAACCTATTGGAAAATAACACTGATTTATAAAAAAAAAGATCCTGCCTATTAGACAAGACTATGTAATCCTTATGTATTTTGGTGCCCTGAGATTTCAGGGTCATTTGAAGGTCAACATTCTATAATTAAGATCGACTCGGGGAGAGTTCAACGAATATATTTGTAAGACTGCCTACCTGTCCTAGCACCCTCTAAAGGATGCTGTATGTGTTCCTTGGACGTCTAATTCAGGGCTGACGCAAGAGGTATTGGGCGGGTACAGAGGGTTCTTACCGGATAATATTTGATTTTTTCGCTGGATTTCAACTAGAGAATAAATGTGGCGACTTATCCTTCATGTATTCTCTAGTTGAAATCCAGGGAAAAATCAAATATTGTCGGCCCTGAATCTGCCAAATACCTCTTGTGTCGACCCTGAATTAGGGTCCAACATGCTCTTTGACGTCCGAGGAACACATTCAGCACCTTTTAGAGAGTACTAGGCCAGGTAGGCAGTCTAAAAAATATACTCATTGAACTCTTCCCGAGTCGATCTTAATTATAGAATGTTGACCTCCAAATGACCCTGGAATCTCCTCTCGGTGACGTGATAGAAATAAACGGACCTTGGATTCGGATTCAGGGCGTCAAAATATATAAGGATTACATAGTTTTGCCAAATAGACAGGACCTTTTTTTTTGTTAACTTGTGTAATTAATTGTATTTAAAATTGAATGAGTAAATTATTTTATTTACCGATATAAATGTAGAAACCGTTGTAGTTGTTTGGGCCTTGCATGTACAAACCACTCATTGAGTAACAGGGCACCAAATATACTAACCATATAAATATAGATGGTAAAATATTAATGAAAGTCTAAAAAATATACGTATAAAACATCGTGAAGTGAATCATTATTGACTGATTTACCTTGACAAAAATATAGATAAACCGTCCGTATAAGCCATCTTTAATATCGCGTTCAACAGTCTTTTTATTTGTACGTATTTCACTGAACGTTATTGCAATAAGTACTGGCCAGACGCTAAGGCACATCACAGTGTAATGGTAGCCTAAGCGATCGTTTAATATTAATTGAGGATCAGTATTTGGCACATCCCAAAATATTGCACCGACAATTAGTGATATCGTTGCAGCTATCACGAATAACGACGTCCACTTAATGAATGTATTAGGTTGACTATAAAACATTGATTTCCTAGAATATATTAATAAATATTATAATTGATTTGGAATAAACATTGTTGTATTTACGTGAAGAGCACCCATCCTTGTTTAAAACAATTTGTATTCCGTGCAGTTAGGGGTAAAGTTGTTAGTGGGCCTGGATCGCTAAGTGGTTCTTGTTTCCGTCGGAAAACATCAGCTAGTTGTTCTATTCTTTGCGAAGATTCTAGCATGGCTTCCGCAGAGAGATCATCTAATGTTACTAGATCAACTAAAAAAATGGAATATTCTCGATGACACTTTTGAATTAGTTGTAATTTTGCTTTCACTGTACGTACGATAATAATCTGATGGATTTTTGAAAGAAGGGCATGGATATTCAACCATTGAAAAGTACGCTAACATATCTCGTCGTTTACCACTATACATTGTGCGTCCTGCTGATAATAAAACTACTCGGGATAACATCGTAAATATTTCGTAAGTTGGAGGGTGCAATGTTAATATAACAATACGTCCTATAATAGAAAATATATTCATATCTTGGTTCTTAAATATTTTATTACACATTCTAGATTAGATTAGAAATTAAAATCTAATGTAAGTATACCTAATGCATTTCCACTTCCACCCGTCGCCCATTGTCGTAGATATTCTACGAGGAAAAACGTATCAAATATATCCATTCCTCGCGTGGGTTGATCTAATACAACAATATCAGTATCGAGTAATAAATGGCATCCAACGTTTAGTCGGCGTTTTTCAGATGTCGTCATATTTTCTACTTTAGTATTACGTACTTGTTCTAGACCTAAATCTTCTATTAGCACATTTATCTAAAATATAATTGCGCATTTAGTTGAATGAATTTTCTTCGAATAAATAAAAATATAAAGCAAAAACATACTCTGTCCATGGCATCAATTTTCAAGTGGTCCAACTTTTCAGTAGGCTTCTTGAGATCGTAGTGAAATTTTAATGTTTGCTGTGCGGTCATTTCTTTACAGAGATGAGAATCATTTTGTGCGTATGCTACACGTGCTTTTAATATACTTTTCGTTACATTTTGCCCGTTGAGTATTATGTCACCTCCTACAGGATTCCTAAGACCTGCTATCGTATCTAACAGACCAGTTCCTTCGACTTCTGGAAAATATTTTGTTATGATAGAAATCACAACATTGATACTTTATAAAATAGTCGGTTTGCATACCTGAAGTAGCCATCACAGCCATTATTTCACCACCGCGTATTTCAAAAGAAACATTTTGTAGTAATAGCATTCGTTTGTTCGTTGGTGACGTTACCTCTAAGGACCTCACCTAAAATAAAATTGATTCGTTATAGTACTAAAGTTTAAGTTAAGCGCTCTATCTCTCTCACTCACACACACAAACATCTTAAGTTTAAAGTATCATTACTATCTTTAGCCGTTTAGGCTGTAAAGCACTTACACACACACACACACACCGACATACATTCGCACACACGCACCGATACACACATATGTACACAAATTCACACACAAGCCACGCTCACACACAAACAGATAGGGGTAATTCCAAAAATTGTCAGACTCGATTCAGGGCAGGTCAAAAGATATGCTTCCTTTGAAACATCGAGATCGATTTTTTTGTTGATTACAATACTTGCTTATTACTTCATGTAACAAAGTAAAAATAACATACTTGTAAATGTGGATAGACAAATGTAGGACCTAATTCTTGACCATGGATATAATCTCCTCGAATGACAGAAGTTCCACCCCTTCTTGAATGCATCATCGAAATTTCGCTCCCGGCTTTTGACATTGGTCTTGCAATCGGATGACTTATAACACTAAAAGACAAAAATGCCATATTTAATTAATCTTAATAGTGATTGTAGTACAGCTATTGAGATTTTATCTTTCATCACACTTGCATTAGTTTTTAAAATTATAGCAATAAGTCATGAAGTAAACAAGTTATTTAATATAGAAATCTAAAAATGTTGTTAAATTGCACACATTTTATTTTACCTATTATCGACCATATCTTGACCAAAATCAGCTACACTATTCCTTCTGTTATTTATGTTATTACCAGGATGTCTCGAGTACATTTCTGCAGATAGTAAATTTGCTTCTGAAATACTCTTATTCCGGTTCCACTGATTTTGATTACCAGATCCTGGTCTTGACATTGTCGCAGGTCTCATACCAGGTAATGGGTAACCACCATGTGGAGGCTAAAACCCAAAATAATAATAATAACATTAACACTCGTTGAATAATCTCGCTTTGAACGAATCTAATATAATTTGGTTAACTAAATAAAATTAAAATAAAATAAAATATGAAATTTAATCTTTCCGGTAATTATAACATTTTCCGGTTGATTACAAATGCGTCGAACTTAGTTCCCGCTCTAACAACTCACTTACCGGAACTCTCAAAACACAAGCCGTCCACGCCTCGTAGTACTAAAATATTTGATGCATGAAATAGCTTTGTACCACAAACAAACTTAACTATAATCGAGTTAAAATCGAATAGAAACCGGACGTTTCGTTTCGGAAAACATGTGGGAATTATATTGGTTTAGGGTTCGGCGGAATTAGTACGAATGCCCTACCCCCATTTGTTGCTGTTGTTGTTGCTGATGGTGTTGTTGATGTTGTGGATGTTGTTGATGGTGCTGTTGATGCTGTGGATGCTGTTGTTGGTGCTGTGGGTGTTGTTGTGGGTGTTGCTGATGATAGGATGGATGCACATTTTGCATTCTAAAATCAGGATCGGATCGATACTTTCGGTTTTGTTTGTACTGGTGCATCGTCTCGTTGTCAGAACTATCATAACCGGATGATCCATCTCGAAGACCTCTAGATGGATGTTTTTGAGCCCTACTATTAGATTAAAATAATATATAATATACTTCCAGTACTGATTTTAAGCTTTAGCTTATATAGACATACTTAGGACTATTAGAATTTAAATACAAAATTTTTATTATATTAACTTTTTTAAATTATTTAGTTTGTATGTAAGATATTTTTCAAAAATTAATAACAAATGAAGGTTTTTTTATTCTGGAAATTGAAGTATACCTTTTATTACCAGAATGATCTTAAAGTTGATAATTAAAATACTATGCAATGGTATCTGTTATGAAAGGAAGACTAAAGCAGTTCTTTCTCTTCCTAGTGTTTATTGTAATAATACAGGCTGCACTTTAAAAGTTAATTACTGTGAATACTCGGAAAAGGTTACTATTCATGCCAATCACTTTTGTTATTTACCTTAGGTGTGGTCGATTTGTTGTTGATACAACGCCCCTGTTGAAATGTTGTGGCGTTGTAGATCGATTAGATCCGTTATGGTTAGGTGGAAACACCCTCGGTAATCCGAATTTTAAATAGGTGTACATATTAGAACCAAGGGCGGACCTTAAACAAAAATAGTAAATTGTGAATGCCTTATTTATTAATCATAACTTTTAACGAGAAATCCAATAATTATTGGGTTTTTATTGAGTGTTTGTGCATTGATGCTCAACCAAAACAAATTCAACAAATAGATAATTGCATTATTATAATTATATTTCTAATAATTTCTATTAAAAGCAGAAAATAAACTTGTTTTCATAAGAGATAAATCAGTAATCAATTCGAAATATTTGACATTATTTAAGCTACAGGGCGCTAATTTAAAATAAGAAAGTACAAAACTGATTATATAATTTAGTTGTTGATAATTAGAGCAATATAAATTTAAAATATAGTTAATCTCGTAACTATGAAAACTCCAACAAATTAAAGTGACAGATTGACTTTTTTTTGTCAGATCGTTTCGTTTGTTCTGTAATACTTTGTGCTATTTTTTACTAAATATGTGAAAACAGTATTATTTACTAATTTGAATTACTTTTCTGATGAAGAGAGTACAAAAAAGCCAAAGAGGAAACTGCTTAAAATTTGTTTATTTCGACCAGTAATTTATATTGAATATATCAGGTGTTTCCGGTATATTTAGTATATTTATACAATCTAACTTGGCCTAACCTAAAGTCACGTTAACCCAAAACTGTTGAACTATTAAGAGTCGCAAGTTATCAGTGCAAATCCATGTATAGACTACATATCCTGTAAGATCGTAGCCGCATGTTATAGTATAACAAAAACATCACCACGTATCGTAATTAAAATGATATATATAAAAATGTGTAAATATAGGAGATTGGTGAATACATTTTTATGAAATATAAAAAATACGTGTGTAGTTTATAGTTACTTTGGGCCGTATCTCGGATGTGAGAGGATCGATTGTACTGTCGTGTCTCGTAATTGAAAATTGCCATACGGTAGTGGACTTTTGTCGGTTGAACCAAGCGCGCTATCCGTGAAATCCGAATTTAAATTTTGCCTGCAACAAAACCACTCAAATAACAAACACTTTTTATTTATTTTAATTTTAATCAGGCAGACAACAAACAAACATCATTTTAAGTGAGCTCATGCGGTTATACTACTTGCATATACGATTAGTTACAACATTTATTAGAATTTATATAGATGTGCATTGGATTTGTATGTTTAATAAACATTGTGAAAACAAAACTTATTTATTACCCATATATTTTTATAAATATTAAGATTACGCGCCAACTGTAAATTAAGTAAAATTACCTATAAGCTTTTTGAAATTCATAACAATTAATCCCAAGCTCTATTTTGTTCGTCTTTATTAAAAAAAAGAATAATAATGATTATTTTTCTAAAGTAGTAACATCCGTTAATTATTCAAAATATATATCTAATTATATCCGCGTGCATAAAAATAAATTGTGTTCAATAATAATTCGATGACTTTCGTTTGTATACAATCTTTTTTTTTATTATGTTAACTCACCTATACTTCTGATTTAATGTACTTAATTTAAATTTGTTTATGGTTAACGATATAGAACTAATTCAATATATGAAAAGTCCTTACATTTGTGGACTGAACCAAGAAAACCTGTTATTAAGTAACGTTGAAAAGGATAACTGTTTTAGAATCAAAATAAACTATATGTACATCTGGTCTTAGGTCGCAGTTGCTTTATAAATGCATACCGCTAAAGATACGGTTAATTGAATGATTTTTAACCGGTTGTTATCATTAGTGGGTATTGTTAACGTGCTGTTTCCATTGTATTTTATCTCGTTTTTCATGTAACGCTTTATGTTTAATTCTACTAATGTTCGCTCAGAAGGTTTTAACTTGTATCTCTTTCTTTCATTCTCTCCCTTTTGCTCTAATGCTCTAAGATTTGAATTTCGTGCAGCATATATGCAACATCAAATTTTGGGTATATATTTCTGAATACGCGCAAAAATAATTCACGTTAATTACACGCGTAAAACTTATATTTACATAGATCTACATTTTAGGTGTACGCGCATGAACTTAACGCAACTTAACGTAACTTGTCGTTGAACAAGCTTTATCCCTGACTGCTAAATGTGCTTTTTATATATGTATATTGGGGAAATAGTATTCCTTATTACGATGTGTATCAAACTTTTAATTTTATGTTTTACGGATTACCTTTCATATTAATTATAAAACATTGAATTTATACGCTATTTCAGTTAAGTTCAGTTTTCTCTTAGTGCAATTTAAATAAATGACAAATGAGGAATAAATTGTAGAAATAAATATAGTTATTATATACCTGTATATTGACCATGCGTGCAAATCTTCGCTGGCTGCACCGGATAACATTTGCGACCTTGAATCCGGATTTGATGGTACTGAGTATTTCCGTTCCATCTCGAAACTTTGGGATACTCCGCTTTGGGAGGCGCTTCTACTATGGGGCATCGCCCCCTACCCAAAGCTTACTCACCGAACCCGTTCTGTAAACATTCAAAAAAAAATAGCCATATGAAATATTAACCACACACATGCGACGATTTTTTATTTTCATAAAATATGTCCAAATTCATATTTTTAACTACAAAGAAATGTTTATAAACTTTCAAATATATGCAAATCTAAATTCTGGTATGTAGAAAAGTTTTAAAATGTTAATTGCAATGAATTTATTGTTATTTTAATTTTTAATTTGCTTATGGTTTTCTTTGCAAATTAAATACTTATAACTCCTAGAAAAATATCAACTCATCATCTTGTCTTGAACAGTGTTCAACTACATTTTTGAAATATATCGCAAGATAAGTGGAAAAATAATTATGCGAGAATACACTTACGCATGTTTATTATTAATTACAGTTTGTTGAACTTTTGGTACAATGTTATCGTTCAAATCTGTACACCCAAGTTGCTTTATTTCTTAGTTATTAAGGATATAATTACATTATAAAAATGAAGACACTTTGAAATGTGGTCTAATGCTAGGAATATTTATTCGCATACCTTTAGGGCATATACGGCTAACGCCATGATTTAAATGCAGTATTTATTTTGCAATTATAATTTGCTAATTACGAGATTTTCTTATATGATTTTACTATTAAATCTTTTTCCACATTTATCATAATTAACCGGATATAAAAATTAATTTATATAACACGTGGGTTTTTTTGTATAATATTGTTTTTCTCATATTATTAAAATTAAAGTAAATTAAATATAAACTCATGTTTTTACAGTATATTTTAAGTAAGTAATTTCAATTAAATTTTTCGTTAAAATTAGCTTTTTTTTTTTGTATCCACTTTTGTTTCTTATATATATCGTTAGCTCTTTATACAAACAAATATATATTAAATATCAAGTTACAGTTATCTTTGAAAATACAAACAAAAATATACAATTAATGAGGAACGGTATATCTATATTATTTGTACTTCTGCCAATGTGACTGCATACATATATCAGATGACTGTTTGAAATATAACGGGTTTCTGTGGCTGTGGTGTACAATTTGTTGGATGTTTTTTCGAGAAAATAAACTAAAGATTGACACGAATTGTAGTCGGAAAGTATTTTATAATGCCTTGTGGGAATGCTAACAACTTCTTGTTGCTAGTAATATAATACTATAATCAGTTATAATGAAGTCATTTAGTTGGCTAGTGCGTTAGCATAGCTAATCGAATATGGTATTAAGTTATTTCAATATTAGTATAATAAAGTAAATAACTTTATTTCAATCGCAACGGGATGTATCACGTATCATTTTACAGTTTACGCAGTAATAAATACAACAAAATAAATGTTTATATCCTTTAATTTACCATCTACAAAATATTTGTGGAAAAAATATGATTCATACATTAAATATATCCTACATAATTAAATATATGAACACCTATTTCATTTTATATACCGTAACTTATCTACGAATATTTTTAATTCTACTTCGATATATACCACTAATCACATCTGTTAAACCATAAATAGCTACAGTCTGTCATAGCACCTGCGATGATTTAAAAAAAAAACTACTTACTCTTTCTGTTCTTGGATTTCAAGCTTCAAGTACTTTAGACGTATTTATCTCTACATTTTATACATTGTTTAAATGTAAGAAATATATTTAAACAGTTCTAGTTGCAAATATTTTTTATATTTTTTAAATTTTAAACTCAATGTTTAATGATGCAGTAACTTATAGAGTAGCCAGATCCATAGACCTTTTAGATGTAACCAATTACTTAAGAATTCTCATATATGTTTAATTAATAAATATCAGTTAAAAATTACGAAATAATAACAAGAACTACTCAATAACTTCATCGTTTTAGTACATTTTGTTGAAACTATTTTCTTTAGACTCTAAGGTACGATATCAAGTTAAATAAGCTGGTGTTATCAACTAATCTTTAATTAAATTTAAGCGTAATTGCATGTATATGAAGAACAAATATTTATCTATTATGTTTGCTAAATTTGCTACTATAAATAATAAAGGAGAGGAAAGGTACCCACAGGCGTAATTCTTACGAAAACAATTGTGTTTTTTAGAATTTCCAGACTAGGATTTTGTATCTATGAAATAAATGCAACTTTTCTAGTTTATTTACTTCAATAAACTCGTTATTTACTTCATAGTTTCTTATGAAGTTGAATTATATGCCCTACTTTTTCTTATCTTCTATATATGTAAGTGAGTATAATATTAAGAGTACGCTTGGTTTATCACAAGAATTTGTTATCGGCTTAAAGCAAGAAATTATAATTTTACATTTCTCTTAGATGTCGCATGGAGTTTGAAATATTAATCGACTCTCCTCTTGCATCTTACTTTTCCTCCTACTAAACTAATTTTAATAAATTATCTTGTGGTTTAAGCGTTAGGCTATGCCAGTTCAGAAACATGAGAATATTTGCGTAAAATTACTTTGAAAACATTGGAAAGTATTCTATTATAAATGAAAATTCTGTTACAAATATAATTTCGAAATTTTAGGTTTAATTTACTACGCATTATTGGTAAGAGAAAGAAAGTATTAATTAGGTAAAGTACAAATGTAACTTAGCACATAACTATGTAGATTTGATTAAAGATATAAACGCGCTGTTAAATTCAAATCATTTACATATAACTAGAATAAAAACTGTACTTTTATATTTATATTGAGACTGAATACAGGAATTTTTAGAAGTTTCTGAAATGACACGTGCTCCCAATAGGCATCTCAAATATCTCTCTATAGTTTCGTTATTTTGATAGTTTCAGAAATTATACTATTTGGTGTATCTGTTTTTAAAACTCATTTCTCTTTTCCAATTAAACTTGGTTAACCCTTTAACTACAGAATTAAAGGTTTAAGCAAGATAAACTTATGTCAAAGGAAATTAATTAAAAGAAAATAGACATTTTGTCTATTAATTAAGCTAGTTAGGTGTAAATAGCATTTTCACCAAAATTTATGATGCACAGTTGAAAATAGGCGTACATTGTTCGTAATAAAGCACAAATTTATTAACTGTAACGAATTTAAAATTGGTTTTAATTAGCTTTCGTTGTATGCTTATTAATCTAAATTATCTTTAAAATACTGAAGATTGAGAAAGAGTATAATTTATAATAGTCTATATTTATAATTTACAAGTCAATAAAGAATAAGAAACAAAAAATAAATAATTTCATAAAAACGTTGTTCAAAAGTCAATATTTTAATTTTTATAACTAGGACAAATAATACATTTCAAGTTTTCAAATTTATTAAAAGCCAGTTGTTTGACATCAAGATATCTCTTATAGTCTAGTTAAAATAATTTGATTGATTAGTTATTTTGATTATTTTCCATTTGTCTAATCACACGTTGAGTCGCTGACCCGTATATGAAATTAAAGTAGCATTGCCACTGGGAATAACTGATTCAAATTTAGATTAAAGCCATTAGACCACATACGCTGTGGAAATTAGGAAGCTAAACCACTTTTTTGATTGAGATACTGTGTGGTGTAATGAAACCTATAATTTTGCTGGGAACCTTAGATGAGGTATATTGTCTGCGTATTTTACGCGCAAGGCATTGTGATGGTCACGTCTTTAGAGGTTAGGTTTTGCGGGTGTCGACATCGTCAGCCTATCAGGCCACATCAGGCCTTGACTAGGTTACTGACATTGCCACAAAGAACTCGCAACTTTAAGAACAATACAAATACGATTTGTAGTTTGCCGAGGATTCTTCTATCAGTTCTCGGCAACACATGCATTTTATTTTTGTTGTATGCAGAGATATGTCTGGCGTAAATGAGATAAAAAAAACCTCTTTTTTACACAACTTTCAAATTTATTTCAGCTTTGAAATAAATTTGTAACGTTGCGGAAAAAATACATTTTTAATACAATTATCTTTAAATCTACCACAACTGAGTTAACAATCTGAATTAAGAAATATTTTGGTTACATTTTGAAGTCATTCGAAAATTAGCGAGCGAAAATTATGTATTTATCACAATAATGTAAATTGAATATCTGTTAAAAATTTGAGTAATTAATACGGGTAATTAAAAAAAAAGTTATGTGACATTAAATGTAGGTGAATTTTAAGAATATGTACGGTAGTTAGGATTGTTATAAAAACGTGAATTTTGTATGTTTCTCACTATTATAGTTGCTTTGTCTTTTGAAATAGCAACCCAAATTCTCATAACTTTATGAAGAAAGTTAAACAAACGCTTGACTTCCGCATTTTAAGTATTTTTTTAAAATTGTATTTCCGTAATAAATGCAAACCGCTTGTGTTTGTAATATTTTATGGCATTTAAAATAAATTTTATTTGTCAGTCTGCCAGTTATAGTTGTCACGTTCATATAGTATATACGAAAGGGTTTAGACGAAATATTTAAGAAAATGTGAATTTTTTACAATCTATAACTTCTTCTCAACATGGGCATATTTTTCATGCAAATCATAAATAAAGATGTTCAAAATAGCATATTTGAATGGTGAATGCAATTTAAAATCTAATTGCATGAAATTATATGATTCTACATATTATTCACTTCTTATTTAAATTGTCAAATTCGTTATTAATTATGAAAATATTATAAGATTTTAATTGATCATCAATCAATTATAGACAATATCTGTAAATTGATTTTGTTTCAAATCTAGGCCAATATAGAATGTGTAAATGTGTGTATTGAAAAAGCGGAAAATTACATTTAATGATTTCCTCTCGATAATGTGGCTTACTTTTAGTAAAAACATAAACGTTCGCTAGTTATTGCATACTAAATAAAACAGAAATTGTAATAATTAGAATAAATATAATTTATAAGTAAAAAGAGATAAATTATTTGTCTAAATATTTTCATGAAAATCGAAATTTCTAATACGTACATTAAAGTATGTGTACACAATTTGTGTATATACGCAATTACGTACTTGTAGCATAATTTTGTCTGAGAGTGTACAGACATAACAATGAACATGAATTACGGGTGACAGGATATTGACGAAACGAATGCATCATTACATAATAGGTAATGAATATATGTGCAATACGCCGACAAAACTGTCCGACATACATATAGGATACGTAACATTTTTTTTTAACATAGCTGTTTGTTTTTAATCAATAACATTTTTATAACTAATGACCTAGAATTTATATACTTGCCTAGGCGTAGCAATGTTATATTTTCGAGTTCGATGATTTCTAATTGAAATCTTCTCTAATTACCTATTTCGGATAATGTTTTGTGATCGCAGATCTGATGAATTATTACTTATTTTATTAACTATTCACCTGAACTAATAATTAGTATACTCTCAAATGCGGTTAGTTTGGTGAGTAGAAAGTAACTAGATTTCCATATAGTAAGCGCTTTCCACAAGTTACCTTGGGCGAGGTTTCGGTACACACTAAATATATGTAGCATATCGGAGAATTTTATAGTTTTTACAAATGCATTGTTTATTACGTGATTATTAATAAAGTTACAATTTCACATCATGTGATATGTATATTACAGAAAATAATACTACTAAATAATTATCTTAAATTAATAAAATGCAATATAGTTCATGAAATTAAAGTAAAACTAGAGTCGAATATGTACTACTTTTTACAGTGTACTGCATATATAAGCTTACAACAATTATTAGCTGCGCTAATGCTTGAAGCTCTCCGCATGGTTGTTTTAGTTCATATTCGATATTAGTCATTACGCACTAAATTATTTGGAAATTATGTTTCTTAAGCGATAAATCACATTACGTTATATAATTATGTATATAGTTCTAGTTGATAATTATAACCAAAGGCGGTTCGGAATCGCTTAAACTGTGACCTTGATATGCGCAGAAGACCATACATGCAGTTTTCTATCGTAGTGTCGTTTGTTATTCTGCGAATATCGCGGTTCAAGCTATTACGAGTCGCCTATATGCAGTGTATAAAAACATTATTTCACAATTAGTCATTAAAATAATCCATCTGGTGCGATGACTAACAAAGTGTAAGCATTATGAGTATTAATTCAATTCTTTGTCATGGCAACACTATCAATCATTGGTGTAGGCGATATATTTCATAAGCATATTTCATTTAAAAAATACCTTTATTTAATTGCTCTGCAAGACTACTTCTAATTTATTAAATCGTTCTATTTATTTATACAGCTATCATTAAATTGTAACATGATTTATTATACAACTATACGCTGTTTATGATAGAAAATGTGTCGCCTTCATTTATTTTTACATTCGCACCCATATGCTTGAATTATTATTGTTGCTTCCATTACCCATATAATCGTACAGATTACCTCCATTAATTGAAACAATAAGCGGTCTTTTTTTATCTAATGTACAATGATGCAACTTCATATTTCCCATTGTTATTTAAATGAATATATTGTGAATCATATAAGTGCAAGTGGTCCATATTTGGAGACTGTGGTTACATAATTTTAAATAATTGCTTATCATAAATAGAAACATTTTATTAATGGATGATCGTGTTTCGGTATCCTGTTTCGAATTTATACCAGTATTTGTTTTAAGAACATATTGATCTGAATTCGTAATAAATTTGGAAAATGATAACTCAAAAACCCACATTTGAAAAGCCACAAGAATCTCATGGTCAATCAATAAATCAGTACAATAAAAACTAGAAACATTAATATTCTAAGCTCTCCGAATTAATTAGCAACTAATAAAACATAAGAGATTTACTAACCAGATAATATATTAAATCTTATCTGTATGTTGACCTAATCTTCGGTCTCTTCATTGGAAGCAACAGATTATGAAATATATGCAAATATCAATATAAAATTAATTTTAACATTATTAAAGCCTCGTTGATTTAAAAATATCTTAAAATAATAAGAAACGAACAAACCTAAAGATCATTTTGTACTAACATAATTGTCTAATAAATGCTTGAAAAAGAAAATAAAATATTGTATCTATTTATCTCTAATATTAATATTTCGTTTCTCTACCAATTGCAAATGTGTGAAACTAAATCAATGGGTTATTTTATTGACCATAGCATAATGCATCTGTTTTTAACAGCGGTCTTATTGCCCGTGATACTACTAGTACCCTATAATTGTAAATATTAATAATATCTTGTGCCAATACAAATGGGTCATTCAATAGTATGGAAAATACGTGATTAACAGCGCACACCCATAGCCAGAACGTGGCATTCCACAAAAATACGAGAAAGAATGCCATAAGGCAACTAAACCGTTGTTAGTGAAGCGAAGTGTGTAAGATTGCCGGTGGCCATTGGCGTCATTGTTGTACGAACTAGGTTGTAATTCAATGTCAAAATGATATGTATCGCATATTGTACAATACATAATTTGAATTTTGGTTTTAGTGGTTGATGCATTATGTAATGCGATATTAATTGTTTGATATTTGATGTGTGGCAGTTTAGTTTTTTAAAGGTGTTTATATCTTTTAGATGTTGTTGAACCGGTAACGGATATAATGCAAAAATTATTTATTTATATTGCAAAAATGTAATAATGTATGCAAAGGTATTTAACATCTGGTTCATAACAATTAGTGGATGACTTAATGCTCTTGTCAAGATTCTTTCATCGTTCTTTATAATTTTACGAGGATCAAAGTAGTTTGAACCAGAATGTATTTAAATTTAGACGATCGTAAGTACAAGATGTCAAGAAGAGAAAGGACACTATTGATAAATATATATAAGATAAAGTAACTATCAAAAAGAATATTAAATTTAATTCTTGCTAAATGGTTGTGATGTTAACGAGTGCAAACTATCACTTCCTAGGAAATGTTGCTATTCTAAATACATAACAAATCTAAAACAACATACTTAATAGTTTTAAATAAGTGCTCTAGCAAAAAAAATTCGCATAACAAGCGACAAATATTTATAAATGATACATTTCACATAGACACCAAATAAAATCAATAGGAATATTGACATATTTGTGAGATTCTAATATTTTTAAAGTCACAAATGAAAACTGTTTCCAGTTTCTTTGACTTACTTTTCTTCTGATATCTGACAACTTCTATATAAGCAATTACGTGCCTTACGGTAGTGCACAAAATAGACGAAAAACAAATTAATTAATATTTCATTGACACATTTTTGAGATTCTCGTTTTTAAAGTCAGATCACAGGTCACACAAGAAAACTATTTCCGGTTTTCTTAGTTCTCCTTTGCTCTAATGGCGGCTTCTATCTCTTTGCTTCTATATAAGCCATTACGTACCTTACTGGTTAGTCATGCCATTGCTAAACCATTGCTAAACCACTATGGCTGCAATCGATCCTATTTTTGTGGCATGATGAATTTTATTTATATTTCCAACAAAAATGTATGACACATTCGTTGAGAAATAAAATAATTTTTGTAACCCAAGAATGAACCATAAATACGAATTCATTTTACGCTTCGTAATCCTTAAATTTAGATTGAGAACTAGTTTATTTCTAAATCTACAGTAATCAAATTCAACCAGTGAACAGAAATGCATAAAACAGTGGCAGCTTTCTAAGGTGCTTTAAATTGCAACACATCTTAAACTATAAAACAGATTATTTCACATTTGCAATTTGCACATTTCTACACATGCGTAAATTATAAATGTGAATTCCAGTGGCCATCTTTGACAGTTATGGTTTGGAGTATTATTTTCTCATTCTGTTCGGAGAGAAAAAAACATTTGTCGCGTATTATAATGAGGTCCTTGAGATGTACGGACATGGTTTTGACCTCGAATTTGTTACTCACTATTTTTTGAATGGGCATTCCACTTTTGTTAACTTGTAACTGTGCATATATTTGCTATGTATGTTTATGCAAATAACAGTTGCGTTTATATTTGACATGAATTTTAAATTAATATTTTTTATCGCATTTTTTAAAGTTGTTTCTTGACGTATAGTTTAAAAGTCTTCACTCTTCGGAATCCTGTTATTTGTAATAGTTTCTATTCGATAATATGTTTTACTATAGCTTTTTTTTCTAAATGAGTGTATATTTTTTTATAATGAATATCTTGACATTGACATTGAGAAGGTTTTATATACATATCTTTTCTTAGAAATGCTAATTATATGTTTGTTCATATTAAATCATGTAGATATGTCATATTATTATTATTATTATTTAAATGAAACAACAATTGAAGATTATGCTAAATAAATAAAACGTATTTGTGTTGAAATGAACCACGTTATTTAGTGCCATTGTGAAATGTTTGATTTTAATATTAATTTAATAAAATATATTCAAATTTAATTAAATCATATTCGAGTTTTTTCGTCTAATTATAGGTTTATAAACAAATATATTATTTATGATAAATATAGTCATTAAAAAAATATAGATAGTATTATTTTCGTAATTTCACGAAAAATACGTTAATACGTGTTATTTACTTCATGTAAAATGGCTTTTGCCTATTTTTTCACACACTCCGACCAAGGTTGAAATATAATCATGAAGTTTTTCCATAATTATAAACATTTTTTAGTTATTTATGAAGTATTGTTTTTAAAACAACGATAAGAAGATTAAGTAGCGGGAATGTGTCATATGCATAAATATTTCAACGTTACAAAAGTAAACTGAAGAATAACTACTGTAACTGAAAGAAAGTAAAAAAATTAATCTTATAATATACAAATTTTAAGGATTGAACGGCTAAAAACAATTAAACTACATTTAAAAATGATTTTGAAGCCGATCTTAGTCAAGTTAAAGAACCGAAATAATATATACTAATATCGAGAATTAATTCATGAAGTAACATTTATTTATAATAAGTATGATCATTTTATCATTAAATCACTCAGTCATTCGTCATAATACAATTGTATTTCAACGATGACTGACGAGTCAAATTGTATAATGAAAGTTTCCAGACACTAAACACAGTTGCTTTTTTCTTACTAAACACTTCGTTGACTTTAGTAGTAAATAAAATTCAGTAATTAGCAATTGATTTAAAAAATACGATTCCCTCCATATAGTATATGTTCTTATATTATAGTTATATTTGGATTTAAAACAGTCTATTTAAAACATTTAGAATAAGTATAAGATATGTTTTTCGTCTTATCGTATAAGTACTTGTCCTTATTTTGTTATCATAATTCACTTTCCATTTTCGCATTTATCTATGTAAAAGTTTCCGTCTCTAAATTTAATTTTTAAAACATTGAATGGAACGCATGTACTGCTATACTATATAACTTTAAAATAAATTATGATGTTTAAAGTTTTTATTTTGTTACGGCTTCCAGTTTCGAAATAATAAAGGTAAGTGTATATGAGCAATTGCGAATGTAGTACACATTTCGTTTGCATGTTTCAACGATTACGTATAGTTTAATTTACCAACCTATTTTTCCCACGTTTTATTTTTTGGTTCATATATAAAACAATTGCTTGTTTCATATGGTTTAAATTTAGTTACAGTTTCCAGTATAGTTACCCGCAGAGTACTCTACAGTTTCGCAAACAACTATTTTGTAATCATAAAATTTCTATTTGCAAAAGTAAATCAATATAAAACTACACTAAAATACCCCTATTTATCTAAAATCATAATATAAACTTATTATCTTACAATAAGTACTCTTCTTTTACCTTATAATACTTTATTTTACTATAAGTAACTTTACAGAATCATTCCTAAACATTAATGATATTTAATTACAGATTAAAATGTATTTATTTATTTTTTCTTATAAAAAGTCTAAATTTAAGTTCTTATAAGTGATTTAAACGATAACTACTCTAATTATAATATAACGTTATAATATTGTGATATTATAAATTAGCCTCTGGTTAAAATCTGTGCGCTAACCAGACGGTCCCAGAAATTTTCTGAAATGTTTATATTTGTGTGAAACGGTTCAATGCATAGCTATAGTTTACGGTAATATGCTACTTGAACAGTTAAAATTTTCTTGGTTCTAGTGGATATTACGTAATACGAAGAATATAGCAACGGTAAAATTAATCGAGAATGTTATTCGAAGTCACATCAATTTGACAAAAGAACATATTAGCCTTCAAATTATTCGACATGTAACAAAAAGAATGGAAAACAAAACAATGTGATATAAAAACTTAAGTTTGAATCATTCTTGAAAACCCTGAAAAAGATTGAGTTTTTCTGATTAACCGGATTCCAAATCCTCATTTCATGCTATTAGCTGCCACCCATTATTAATTTTCAAGCAAAAAATTACAGGATGAATGTAATTTAGTAATAATAATCCTCTATTGTTTAAAACTGAATAAATAATTTAATATTAGATCCACATTAAAAACACTAGTGATGAAGTTTGGAAATTGTACAAATTTTATATTGCTGGTTCTGTGATAAATTAAATGTTAAGAATTCTTGCTTTAGCAGCCCAATATGCACTTATATCTTTGTAATGTAATAAATAGTTAACTGGGTTAGTTTAGATACGTTTAAGTTGGATAAGGCTAAGTAAAGTTAAGTAACTTAAGTATAGTTAACTACGTAAATAAATTTATTAGGTAAGACCGAGTATAATATATTGTTTCTGGTGTTTAATTTTGTGATATGTAAAACAATCGTGACCTGTCATAAGAAAACATTGCTCGTTTTATAATTAAATGTGGCATATGAAATCTTTTGAAACAAAAACGATTTTCTAAGTGTATGTAAAACATATTTATTTGATGAGTACATCAGAAATTAGAATTACACTTGAATTAAAACAAGTAACTTCAATTAAAATAAAAATTTTGCAGGATCGCAGTCAATGTTATTTATATTAATTTAAAATATTCGACGTTTCGACAACACAGTTGCCTTCCTCAGGAGGATTTTTAAGTTATAATTTATTAAATATATTTTTCTTATAGTATATTATAATAAATTATAACTTAAAAATCCTCCTGAGGAAGACAACTTTGTTGTCGAAACGTCGAGTATTTTAAATTAATATAAATAACATTGACTGCAATCCTGCAAAATTTTTCTTTTAATTACCTACAACAGTCGATAAACTGTTATAAGTAACTTTAATGTCTAATTACACCACTGTTAGCTAAAATTTAACGTCGATTAAAATTGCATAGAATTGAGTCACTTATTTTATATTAAAAGTCAAAATAACGTTTTGATTTTGTGGAATTTTAATCGAAATTTAATAGCATGTAACAATGGTGCAACTGGATATAAATTCGAAATAGATTACTATTTATTCTGTACATATTATATTCAAGAAGTACATAATGGCGAGATGTCAAAAACCAAACTATTTATTAGTACATATAGAACATATGTTTCAACGAGAAATTGTGCTGTAAAAATAAAAACAAGTTTAAAGCCCACGGCGATACTCTAGATACCGAATTATAAAAACAAAAATAAAAACTCATCAGTGTTGCTGATGTGCGTATTTTAACTTTCACGCTGTTAGGAATAATTATTTCAAACACGCAATTTTAGATATTTATGACAATCATTATGTTTTTTTTTTATTTAAACAACTGAACTAAATAAATGTTACTACAGCACGATTCACCAAGATAGCAATTCTTAGAATTGCATCTGCTCTGATACTCTTGGAATCATTTATACTTTTCCGATTTATTTTACTCATACATGATATTTCACACGTATTTTGAATTTATAATTTATACCGGTAACGAAACCAACATTTCTTAAAACTTTTTTTTTGTAATATTTAACGAAATATAAACCATTTTCTGGAAATAGCTTTTGCAATTAGACAACGTTGCATATTTATGAAATTTTTACCTGCAATAATTGCAGCAGTAATCATGGTTGTCAACAGTTATAACAAAAGTATAATCATATATTTTAACTACTCCACAAAAAGGAAGGCCACGCAATATTTTTTTTTCAACTTAAATTTATTGCAGGTTCTACTTTATTTATTGTACCTATTTAGGCTTATCGCACCCCTAATCTTTCAACTGTTTGTGTAAGTATGAGTAGGTGACAGGACCATTTATTAATCTTTGCATTTCAAGTGATATTACGCACAGAGAAAAAAGGACATACATCAATTTCAAATATATTATAATAAACATAGGTATTTTTATAGTATACCCAGGAATAAACTACCACTTGTTACTTTCTTATACGAAGTAATAAGTAAGTATTATACTGTTTCATTCATAAATACTTTAATATAATTGTCTCTTAACGTAGCATTGAAATCTTTCAATATATCATCCCACAAAATCTTGCAAAATTGAAATTGGGCGTAATTATATATATATTTATATTCATAATATACTAATACCAGAAAAATAATTTTTAACAAATAGACTTAAGTGCTTTCTATACTTAAGTATTATTTTTATACCAACCTACCAACTGTGCGCTTATTTAAAAATATATCAATTTTCAAATTACTTATTTTTATTAAATATTTATTAGACAATAATTAAAATATTTTAGTTTAGCAAATTAAATATGTATTATTATTCGATTAATAATTCTGTAACTGAATATTATATATTTATATATACGGGGCAGTGTTTGAATATATTAATGATTAACATAAAACTGTAGGCTAAAAATTACAATAAATAATGAATTATTTACCACAAATATAGGTATTTACTTTAAAATTTAATTATATTTGTGCATGTTTTCCAGTTATAAAGTACAAAAAAAGTGAAACACATTCTTGTTTGAATTTTTTTTTAAATACTAATAATTGTTTGTTTAATTATTCAACCAAGAATTTTTTAAATACTTTCATTTATTATTGTTATTATTAATTAATATAATCATACATTTTTACAAACTGTTGGAGAAATTCAAACGCTTGGTAAACATAGAAAATTTAATCTCATCGCTTATTAAAATTTGAAATAAACCCATTTAGATAAAACTGTCCTAATACACCAGCTTTACCTGCATATTGGAATCAAATTAGATTCAATAAATAGTGTTTTATCAATATTTTTCGTATATTAGTTATCAAAAATGCTATAGTATATTTTAATAACTAAAATATATTAATTGTTTTTGTTATTATTGTAAATAATATTTTAGTCAAAATTAGATTTAACTAATAAAAATAGTAATTAATGACTTACCAATAATCATCTTTGGCTAAAGTGAGTAAGAAATCACAAAAAAAAACTTAAAAATCAGAGCACAAACACTTTATAAATCCATGCGAAACAATAAATAATATAATAACACAATTTAGATATTGAAAAATATCCGAAAATTGCAACAAATAATCGCACTTAACACACTTAAAATTTATATTAATTCGAAAATATTTCGATAAAATAAACGTTGCACAAAATGTTCATCAGATTCAAGCCGAAGCCAACCTGGATCGTGCATTCGCCGAAGAAGAATGCGCGGCCATCTTGCTAAAGAACAAACTCATACTATAAAGTGTACTGTAAAATTTAACACGAAGCAGTCTCACTTCAAGCGATTTTCACCCATACTAACTTCTGAACTAATGTTTATTATCCATTAACAATAGCTAAATGTTGATAAAGCTGAAAATTGCATTGATTTTCATACTAAATTATGCTTTATACGCATTTGTTCGTATATAAACAAGCTTATAATACAACACGCTAAGGTTGTTTGTTGTTTGCACTCTGTATTTTAATATACAGGTGAATAGATATACCTGTAGACTATGAATATTAAAGGAAATTAGTTTTGATATTATCCGAAAGGAATAAATAAAATTTGTTTGTCGAATAGTTTGCATTATTTTATTACTAATTCGTTGACTTTTTATATTGATTGCTTATGTGTGTTTTTAATTACAATATATGCCTAATGGTTTTTTTATTGCTACAGACTTGTATTTTAAATATTTCCAGTAACTACGATGCGATAAAAGTACATAGATGGATTTTTAATTTAAATAAAATATACTCATATTAAAAATATTATAATATGTATTGTATATTATATTAGCGTATTTGTATATATTTTAAATCGAATTCACGTTAATGGTTACATTAAAATAAAACTGTATTTTTTGCTGGCAATACGTAATTTGGCTGACCCAGTTTTTTAATAGAATTGTTTCAGAATGTAATAATGCCTATGTCAATATGTTTTGTTTGTCTGTACAAATTTATTTGTTGTAACGGTTTCATTTAAAAACCAGTGTCATCGATTATTTATTTGCTAATAAAAACAAAGCGTCAGTGGAAACATCAATGCTTACAGACCGCTTTAGGTATATCAGTCGAATATAGAATCTAGACGAAATCATGAAAACAAAATATGAAAATATTAATATTTTTCATCTTTATTTTGAGTAAGTGTTGCCGTTTCGGAGATATTGCAGAAATTTCATTAAACAACTGTAGGAAGCAAGCACTTCCGGTTTGAATATTCTTTTCTAAAATAGGTTGTCTAGCCAGCCATATACAAATCTTAAGTTGAAAGTGTCATAATTATACCTTCTACCCTTTTGGCTTTAGAGCGCTTACACACACACACACACACACACACACACAAACAGATAGAAATCATTCAAAATAGTCAGACTCTATTCAGGGAAGGTCAAAAGGTATATTTCGAGACGAAATTTTGTCATGATTACAATGCTTATAACTTCGCATAAGAAAGTAAAAAGTACCACATAATTAAACACGAAAGAATGACATACTATAGAAAATGCTCATTAAGTTCCCGCTCCGGGCATCTCTCCTCATTCTTTATTGCTAGTTCTAAACTCTGGAACTCCGGAATCTACTTATTTGAACTCATTTATAAAAGAACATATAAACATATTAGAAACTTGTTATCTATTTATCAATATTTTTGCATAATATTAGAAAAAGCAAACCGATTGGCAAATAGAGATTTTCAATTTATAGCATTTTGTTCAATTCCAATAAACTGAATTTTATTATATTATAAGCATAGCCTATTCTTAATCTTTTGTGCAATTTAACAACAACAATGAGTATATAACATAAATAATATTTTTCTATCAAAACTTATTTCTGCTTGAACTCGATGGCGTTTTGGTTTAGAAGCAGAGAGCCAGCAGTGCTCCGGCAAACTGGTCGTTGTACGGATTTCACGCATACTTTTTGATGAATTACAAATAAAAACAAATATTGTTTTTTTGAACGTTCACACAGTAATTATGCAGTTATAAATATTTATCATTTGGGTGACTGTTCCTATTGGAATAACATTTATTTTTAATCTTGTTTTATTAATTATTATTTGAGTCACAATGATAACGAGTGATTATTGTTTGGAATTGTGTAATGTATACCATACAGGACAGGTGAGAATTTATTTTTAACTTACCTATATATTTAAATAAATATTTTATAAGTATACATATAGACCAAATTATAAATACACAATCGCTTCAGGCACACAAATTTGTATTAGCAACTAAATTCCTATACTCAAAATTTAATTATAAATTTAAATATACATTTAACAGTTTCAGTTATAATATTTAAAACACTTGGACATACTGTATAGAATTAGTAATTGATTATTATTATAATCTAATAATATACTCGGTAGGTGTTCGTATACGTTTACGCTACAAAAGAAAATTTATTATATATAAAATTACATTCTCTTTATTACTCAAAAATCCTACGGAGCTTAATATGATCATAAATTATATTTCATTCATCCATTCGTATATCTCTGGTTAACTACCAGGCATTCTCGATTATCCTCGACCACGGTGGGGATTAGAAAAATATTCACGTAATCGCCAATTAAATGCTAAACATTTTTTTGCGATCAAAATCGCTACCATATTACTCATTTTCTAATGTTTAAATAATCACCGATAAACACTACCAATAAAAACTCTCGTTTTGGATATTTTCGATAACAACTGTATTTATGAAATAATGTATTTTACGTGTTCAATTTTTTATACATTTATATTGTTCCCTAATTATTTAATCATAAAACTGTTAAACCTTGTTATAAAATTAATAAAATACATCTAAATATGTAGACGTTGAATTCCCACTTCAGAAACTGTTTATAATGAAAACACAAATAGTAATTGTTATTTTACAAAAATGAGCGTAACATTACTATCAATTTACTTCTACTATTGCAAAATTGTATTACGTTTTATGACATTTTTATATTAAGAGCGCAATAATTCATTTACATCCTTCTGCATAATTTATATTGTTTACAACATTTTTCCACATTTACGTAATACATTTCACATTTCTGACTTTTAAATATATTGTAAATTTACTAATTAGGTACGTCAATATATATTTTTATTGATTCATACAATTAAACATTACTTTTAACTACAATGAATTGCCTTAAAAGTTACGTAATGAATATATGAATTACCTAATTTTGAGCGGTATTAAAATTATCGAATTTAACAATTTCAAATATACATTTACTTTCAATATTTTTGAATTGATAGATTTGTTTGCCAAGCGTTAAGTTGCTTACATTTATTGTTTACTTTCTTTATTTTCTGTATTGTATAGGTAAAAGAAAATTTATATACCAACATTAAAATGTTCCTATGATTTATAAACTAAAAATGTAGATATGAAACGGTGAAGGGTAATTCTTGGGTTGTAGGTGGAACCGGCCAGTAGAGTACAACGACTTATGGGAAATGTAAAAACCGGCGTGATTTTAAAAGATGTTTCGCTAGCGGTACATTCCGGTGAGGTGCTTGCAATTCTGGGGTCAAAAGGTAGCGGCAAAAAGGCCCTGCTGGATGTGATATCACGGCGTGTCCAAGGACCCACCCGGGGTCAGATACTGCTAAATAACGTGCCGATGAGTCTATCATTATTCCAGCAACGATGTGGCTATGTTACTCATAAATGTGATATTATATCGGGACTAACTGTTCAACAAACATTACAGTACACCGCTACAAAAGTAAGAACGGCCGATGCCATCAATCTTATCCTTCTGACCTTATACACCAGCCATTTATGTTTTCTGAAAAGGAAATCATTTAGCTATCAGTAAAACAAATCAAGTACAATGCCTTATGTAGAATTGTATATTGTAGATATCCGGTTATTTAAAAAAATCGAAAGTGAAACAGGTAATGGCCGACTTAGCATTAAGTCAAGTAGCAAATCGTAGTACAGAAAACTTAACACAAAGCGAATACAGAAGATTAATGATAGGAATACAATTAATGAAAGATCCAGGTATATTTGTAGATATGTTAAAACACTTGCAATTTGAACTATTTTTTTTATTTAAATTTTCAGTCATATTATTGTTGGATGAACCAACATGGGATCTAGATCCGTTAAACACGTATCTAGTTGTGTCGATTTTATCGAATGCTGCTAAGAAATATGGTTTAGCTATTGTGCTAACAATGGAGAAACCGCGGTCCGATGTGTTTCCATTTTTAGATCGGGTTTTATATTTATGTTTAGGAGATGTTGTCTATACTGGTGGTACTAGACAAATGTTGGAGTATTTCAATGCTATTGGGTTTCCTTGTCCACAACTTGAGAACCCTCTAATGTATTATCGTAAGTAGTATATGATTTAGATGTAATAATTATTACAAGAAAAAACATCTGCAGTGTCATGCACCGAACTTTCTTATACGCATATGGGTTAAACCATATCGTAGTTACATTATTTTTCTAATTTATAATATTTGTTCTAACCTTTAGATCGCTTTTACAGTAAATATATTTCTTAGAATAAATATAAAATGTTAAACTTCAAATTATTTATTTTGTTAAACAATTGACAAGCGCAGATGATACGATTTATGTAACAATATATATAATAAGCAAAAATTTATTTTGAAAACAGTACTTTTTTTGGAAAATATATTCAAACAAAAGTTGTGCTAAATAGAAATACATTTAATTTTTGCTCATGCAATTTTTCTGTAACTGTAACCAGTTTTGAGTAATTGCAGAAATTGCAAGAAATGACTAGAGTAAACAGGCACTTCCGCTTTGAATATTTTTTTCAAAAATAGGAGGTGCACACCTCAGGCATATGCAAATCTTAAGTTTAAAGTTTCATAATTTTAGCTTCAACCGTTTAGGCTGTAGAGAACATACACACACACACACACACACACATACAAGCACACACACACACACACACACACACAGACGGACGTCATTCCAAAAATAGTCGGAATCGATTCAGGGAAGGTCAAAACGTATATTTCCGTTAAAATCTCGGGATCGAAATTTTTCATGATTGCAATACTTACTTATACTTCGTATAAGAAAGTAAAAATACATAAATCACTATATAAACAACATAATATATTTTATTGGTATATAATAAGAAGTACATATTGTTAATATTAAAAATAATTAATTTATTATTTTATTAATTAATACATATTAAAAAACAAAATGAAAATTACTTTTTTTGAGCTATATTTGTCTATATGCTCATAATTTAATTTGTTTCTAGTTTGTTTATCAACGGTGGATCGAAGATCGAGAGAAAGATTTGTCGAGAGTAATCATCAAATCGCAGCTTTAGTGGAAAAGTTTAAAATTGAAGGAGGTGCATTTAGAAAAGGATCAAGTGTACTTGGACCACAAAATATGGATCCAGTTTTGGGACATGGAAAAGTGCCTATGCCTTATGGTAGACCATCAACTTTACAAGTTGCTTACAGTTTATACGCGTAAGCTTAAGAACATTGCGATGGTTCTTATATAACACTACTCTACTTAAAATTAATATAAATTTTTTGATATTTTAGGCGCTTGTTAGCTGCCACATTCAGTTTTACTAAACCTGGTTTAGCACAATTATTTCTAAGACTTTTAATAATACCAATATATTTCTTAATCCTCTGGTTATTTTACCGAGATATGACTGTAAGTTTTATATTAATAACTACTATTAATCGTTTAAAAAGAAACTAGTATTCAAATATATTTTTATTCTAGTTTTATCAACACACATATATTACAAGAAGCGGATTGGTGTTCAACGCATTAACAGCATCATATTTCTTCGGCATCATAAATACAATTTCAATTTGTAAGTACATTTTTATTTACTATTATTTTATAACTCTATTTACCAATGTATTTACATAATTATGAAAATGTAGCTATGAAAAATATTTTTCCTTTATGTATTTCACTGCTAAAGATATACAGGGTGTAACAGCGAAACGAGCTACCTCGAATAACTTCTATGTTATTAAAGATACAATAAAATAGTATAAGACAATCTTATGCAGGACCAAAGGGGACATCTAACTATAAAAGAAAATATTTTTTTAAACCAGTGGTTCTCAAGCAACAACACAAAGTTATGTTTTTTCAAATGAGATGCTATATATTTTTTAAGTTCATTGGATAGGGTTTTTTTTTCTGAATTCCAATATGTATTCGTTTTATACCCTTACATAAGTAAAATATTGAGAAAAATGCGATTGAAAGTTAAATAAATTTTATTTTTATAGTGATTTTACAGTAGGCTATGAGCTTAAATACAACGAAACATAAATTAAATACATGCAATTCTTTGTTATTTACTTTATAACACTATTTATAAAGTAAATAACAAATAATTTAATGTATTTAATTTATGTTTCGTTGTATTTAAGCTCAATTTTTTTTCATAGCCTACTGAAAAATAGCTATAAAAATAGAATTTCTTTAACTTTCAATCGTATTTTTCTCAATATTTTACTTATGTAAGGGTATAAAACGAATACATGGAAGGATTTAGAAAAAAATACCCTACCCAATGAACTTAAAATATATATAGCATCTCATTTGAAAAAAACATAACTTTGTGTTGTTGCTTGAGAACCACTGGTTTAAAAAAATATTTTCTTTCATAGTTGGATATCCCCCTTGGTCCTGCATAAGATTGTCTTTTACTATTTTATTGTATCTTTAATAATATAGAAGTTATTCGAGGTAGCTCGTTTCGCTGTTACACCCTGTATATTTGAGTTGTGTAACATTTTGAAATTTAGTTCCTTCATATCGAACTCGATATTACCAAGAAGCTCAAGAAGGAATGTATAGCGGGCCAATGTTCTTACTAACATACAATATTGTCTCATTACCGTTTTCATTTATTTCAATTGCTGGTTCTAGTGCAATCATTTTTACGTAAGTATTTTTTATTTAAATTGAAAACTGTATATTGTTATTATTTAAATATTTCTGTTTAGATTAATTGGTAGCTTCAATGAACCAATGGAATATCTTTATTTCACTTTAATTCTGTGGGCATGTTATATTTTCGCTGAACAACAAACCATGGCGATTTTAATGACTGTTAAGGATAGTATTACAGCAGCTGTGTGCAGTATCTACATTACTTGTGTTTGTATAACACTAGGCAGTGGTGTTTTGAGGTGTGATGTGTTAACTAAAGCGAAATTTTGTTATATTATAATGAATACAATTTTAATTATAGATCCATTAAAGGACTTCAAGAATGGATGTACTACTTCACTTATGCAACTCAAACACGTTATGCATCCGCGTTTTTGAATCGTAAAGTTTTTTTAAATCCTTTGTTACAAAAAACTCTTCCATATGATGATCTTATCAATTGTAGTAATGCTAGTTTACTTGAAACTACTTTATTACCTGGGACATCGAATTTAAACTGTCGTTACACAAATGGGCAATCTTACTTAACAGATAGATATAGTCGTGATCCTACTGATGTGATATTTCATGGTATTTTAGATTATGATGTAAACCTCGGTGTCACATTTGCTTTCGCTCTCGGTATGATTATTTTTAATATGTTTTTATATCTGGTGCCGCTTCCCACTTACGTAAAAGCGAAATTTAGAGAATGAAACTGCAATATTTATCGTTTCAATACTTTATATTTATTAATTTATATTCATCATATATGCAAAATATTTTTATATGTTAACTAATAAGATAATAAAATATTAATTAAATAAAATCTTGAAGTTTTATACTTTAGTAATAAATCAAGGTATGTATTTTATAAAACACAACTGCTAACGTCGTGTGTGTATCTCAGAACGGAATTTAAGAATTTTTTTTTATATTTTGTGGTATATTACAAAATTTTAAAAATTTCGTATTTAAATGACTAAAGAAAACAAAACATGTGTATTATATAATTTAATAAAACAAAATAAATGTACAATTGATTAATATTTAAGAAAATAACAAAATAATGTTACAGGTAGAACTTGATTGATAAAATGATAATATCCATATAAAGATTAAAGAATATAATTTGACAATTAGCTAGAATTTAATTACAGCTTAAAACTTGCCCCATTGGTTTTAAATGTTCAGCCACAGCAAAATCGCATCCAGTTGCAACGAGAATGTCTTCAACACCTAAACCGTCAGCTATTTCGATTAAAGTGAGCCCTTTCTCGCAATCAACTTCAAAAACTCCCTAAAAATTCATTATAATTCTAGATTCATTAGATACAAAACGAAAAATTTAACAATTACTTTTTCAGTGATGATCATATCAACACATTGTTTTCCAGTTAACGGCAAGTTACAATTTGATAATATCTTGTGGCTTCCATCTTTGGCAGTATGTTCCATTGTGATAACAACTTTTGTTCCAGGTGCTGCTACCAAATCCATAGCGCCTCCCATCCCCTTAACCAGCTTACCCTATTAAAAGAAAAATATTCTAAAATATATATATATATTTAATTACGCTATATATCTTACGGGAATCATCCAATTTGCTAAATCACCATATTGTGATACTTCCATTGCACCCAATATTGTCAAGTCAATATGTCCACTGTAACGTTCAAACATTAATTTACATATAGATATATAAAATAAGGATTATAAATTTACCCACGAATCATAGCAAAACTGTCATCGCTGCTAAAATAGGAGGAACCTAAAAATGAATGTTCAATTATTCTAAAATTGACACTTTAGGATATAAAAATGTTAAATTTCTAGTTGTATACCTGGGAGAACTGTAACAGTTTCTTTTCCTGCGTTGATTAAATCAGCGTCAATCTCATCTGGACATGGGAATGGACCTAGTCCTAATATTCCATTTTCAGATTGTAAGAATATTTCAACACCTTCTGGGATATAATTCGATGCCAGCATTGGCATACCGATACCCAAGTTTGCTGAAAATTTAATTTAGCAGTTCGTAAATATCTGAAGTGCATTGAATTTTGTATTAACTTACCGTACATGCCATCTTTAAATTCTAGTGCAGCTCTTCGAACAATTCGTTCGCGCATTAAAGCGGCTGGATTTTTCTTGGCTACTGACGAGTCAGATTTCGGTTTTCGTGTTGTTACTCTCTATAAGTTCATAAAACATATTTTTGAAACAGAATTACAATAAAAATCTTAATATTAGGGAAAGCATTTTACAATATTAAGCAAATTCAAACTCTAAATCAATTGTATTAAGAATTTGTCCTACGTATATTGAAAATGCATTAAAAGCTAATTACTTCGATTCGCTTTTCGAATGTTTTCCCTTCAATTATCCTATGAACATAAACGCCTGGAAGATGAATTTCATTTGGATCGAGACAGCCTACAGGGACAATTTCCTCCACTTCTGCAATTCCAATTTTAGCTGCTTTACACATTGTTGGGTTGAAATTTCTAGCACTAGCTCTATGAATAAGAATACAAAATAACTTTTATTATCTAATTCAAACACATTTGAGAGAGAATTCTTATAAAATTCGCATACCTGAAAATTAAATTTCCAGCTGTATCAGCCTTCCATGCCTTTATCAACGCAAAATCTCCAGTAATAGCTTCTTCCATAATATAATTTTTACCATTGAATAATTGTGATGCTCTAGGTGTACTTTGAATCTCAACTTTACCATCTTTGCTATATTTGATTGGGGACCCACCTTCGTGAACTAAAGTACCAAATGCTGTTGGAGTATAAAATGCAGGGATACCTGCGCCTCCTGCACGAACACGTTCTGCTAATGTTCCCTTAAAGAAACCACTCAATATTAACACGAAACGAGTGATATATTTAATACATATCCAGGTATGGGTTGGAAGTTTTAAAGCAGATTTACTTACTTGTGGTGTTAATTCAACTTCGAGTTCACCAGATAAAAATTGCCTCTCGAATTCTTCATTTTCACCCACATATGATGCGATGATCCGCTTGATTTTCTTTTGTTTCAATAATAACCCAAGTCCGAATTTATCAACGCCAGCATTGTTAGAGACTACAGTAAAATCTTTCGCATCGTGTTTCAATAATGCAGCTATAAGGTTTTCTGGGATACCACATAATCCGAATCCTATATAAAAAGTTTTAAAATACATGAATTATATAGACCATCAATTGAGTACCATTGAAGTACCTCCAACTAAAAGTTTTGCACCATTTGGTATATCTTTAACGGCATCATCAATGCAGTCATATATTTTATTAGACCGTTTCGTTGCTATTGAATATGAACATGACAAAATCTGCAGAGCAATACATTTAATAAAATATGGTAATGAAATTTCATTTTGTAATTTAATATATTTATTTTGCCGCTATACATATTTTGAGTTATAATTTGCAATACATAATTGTTAATATTAAATAAATATTATTTGAGTCAAATAATTAATTGAAATAAATAACATATTTATTAAACAATTATTTATTTTAGTTTTATAATAAATCTGCAACTGGTATTACTGGCTAATAAAAGGATAGATTATTACGTAAGTGATACATAAGGATTAAAATCATTTAACTAATAGTCCTAGACTTTCTAGTCCTAGAAGTCTAAAAATGAGCCCGAGCACTATAATTCAAAGAAAAGTAAAGCGGTCGGACTACAAATCATCAACATTTGATTCGTCTGAAGTTAGCAACAGTGAAATTAATGAATAACCTACATCGTCATTCGTGTGATTTTCTTTAATGCTTTAATATAATTTAATGGTTTACCTTGCATATTTCTGTTGATTTGTTACACGCATGTCGACTTAAAACACTAGCAATGCCTCGATTAAAAGATAAATATACTGAACTTAACATGTCTAAAATCGACACAAGTTGCAATCTACACAGTTAAATTCTAATGTTGAAATATCCCCAATGACCAAAGTTGTACTTTATTTAAACTTTTTAATGCAAATGCGATAAATTATATATTAAGTGATGTTGTAATCCTTGAATGTTGATATTTATTCATGATGTATGATATTTATTTATGCTATCTAATGTTTATTTTTTTTATTAAACTTTTTTATTCAACTTAGAAAATGCATTTATAGTATCTGTAAACATTAATTTTTTTTTATTTATATTTAAAAATTAGCATTAGACGGGGTGAAATAATTTATTAATAACTCAACATATGTTAACATGATGCGTATCTGAGAATGAAATCAAACAACTAGAACATTTATAAAGGAAAAAATCTTTTAATCATAAAACGAAATATTCTTATCATCATATAACGTATTATCATTTGTTTATTGCTATATGAAAACGCTTTTACTATCGCTTTATAACAAATGATAAAGCATGAAAGATTTTTCTTATCCAACATGTGTTCATAACAAATATATTAATTTTAACATTATCTAAAATAGTTATTGTTCTTGTTAGTTTTTATAAATTTTGAGCAAATTTGTGATATACCAGATATAATTTAATGCCAAATAAGGCAGTTTTTAAACAGACATTTACCGTTTTGATAATTTTTAAAATTCTAATGTTGGCTACCATTGCAATAATCGGCATATGTTGGCAGTAGTTGAATGGCAGGATTTCAACTAACAACTATTTAGTTTACCTTGTCAGAAAAATCTAATTATAGATATAAGCGTAACGTTTTATATATTTACGTGATATAAGTGCATTGATCATAAAACATAATTGAATCATTGTTATATCTAATTCATAAAATACCATGGCTGGAAAACCAAAGTAAGCAATTTTCTAGGTGTTTCTAGTTGACCTAAAATTATTTGTTATATATATATATATATTTTAGTTTGCGGAGGGAAAAATTTGGTGTTAGGGAAAAAAATGGTGCTCCGATTAAGAAAGGTGATGCAAGACTTAAAATCATACAGAAAAATAGATCTAAACTCGTCGACGCTAGGGACCGTTTGGCTCAAATGGCACAAAAAACTGATGCCAGATCAAAAATTTTAAAGATACGACAACACAGAGCTGTAATTATAAAACAGCCCCTTAAACTATTATAAGTCTTTGTACGATTTTGTTTACTTTTAAGGGTATAAATACTGCAAATTCTGAGAGTGTAAGACCGGTAGGTTCTAGTATATTAATGAAAACAGACCGAAATGGAAAAATCAGTTTGAGCACTAATAAGAATAAGAAAACTCCTCTACGAGCTGATATCCATGAAGCAATTCGGAAAGAATTAGGTTTAGGTGGAAATCAAAGGAAGCCACAGCCTCCTAAAAACCATATGACTCGCAATATACCGCGTTCTCAGTTAGGATACAAACATAATCCGATGCGTTCGTTGAATATTAGCGTGGAAAGGTATCCAAGAGATGTCGCAATGGCAGCAGGTAATTTTATTTCGACCAACGTAAATGTGTAAACAATTATCTATCTATGTGTATTTAGCTTATACACCCCCAATGATCAAACGAACAATTCATAATGACGCAATGCGCGAAATACCACCAATGCCTGACTATCCACAATCGCGAGCTGCTGATCCAGCCCTCTATACCTGGGTTCGATCACCACCTAGACAATCCCCACAAAATATTGTCACCCCGTTCATGGCATACCAACAATCACTGCGACCGTCAATCGAAGTGACTGCTCGCAACAATCTCGCATTGCAACAAGCCGTGATGGACGAGTGGAGTTACGCGAATCCCGGACTCAGATCTTTCAAAATGTTCTCACCGTTGGAGGAAACAATGGAAGATGTACAGCAACCGATTCCGCATATATCCACCATTGCGCAACGCTTGAAAACCGGCATACATGCCCGGCTAGATACGCCACCGACATCGCAGCATTCGCAAGGTATCTTCGCGCATACAAAAACAAAAGTTGTTGTGCCTGTTGGACATCGCATTGTTGTATCTAACTTGCAATCCACCGTTACACAAGATGATATCAGGGTAAAGACATTTCGATTAAAAATTCTATATTAATTAATTCCGCACATACTAGTATCTGATATCGCGTTAAATGAGTACAGCAATTATAGATACGTTTCGTCATAGTTTTGTTTTATTTTGATAATAGGAGTTGTTTGAAGATATTGGTGAGCTATTGGTGTCACGTTTAGTACGACCGGGAACGGCCGAGGTGATTTACAAGAACCTAAAAGATGCTCAGAAAGCCGTCGACACTTATCACAACCGACAACTGGATGGTCAACCCATGAAATGTTTACTGGTTAATAAACGTCCCGTTAACAATCCAACAGCACCAGCTGTCCGAATAAAACAAACTCAAAGGTAGAAACAAAACTGCTTTTCTAATATATTCCACTCGTTATAAATAAATGAACAAATCGCTTGAATAAAATATAAGCTATTTATCTCTTTCTAATAACTTTTACTCGAGTTAGATTTGCGACAATTTCATGTTTAATATTTCTTTTTTATAGTGTTCTTCGTACTTCAGGTGGAATCACTAAGAAAATTGCAACAAATACCAAATTATCAAATAATCTTGTGCCCGATATTAGTACGATACATAAAGTTTTATTTCATAAATCTTAACTTTTTTTTATTTTGAAGTGTAATTTGCATTATAATATTACAATATTTTTGAAGTTTTCTCATTTTTCGCTTCATTTTCTTTGCATGTATTTGTACGATTGAATAAAATAGTTTCATTATTTCAAGTAAATTATAGTTTGTTCTAAACCGTTAGTATATTACCATGCTTATTATAGCAACATTTTATTTAAAAACTATGGGATTCTTATTTAAATTAAATCGTTTACATTACTTGTTTAATGTATATAGTAAATTTGGTAAGTGCGAAACATTGTTTCAAATTTATTCTAATTTCTTTAACAGCTGTCCGTGTATTTGTAAAAATTGTATTGCTTTTACTAAATAAATTCATACTTTTAAGGACTAGCAGTTTTAGTATTTTTTTTATGTTAATTATCACCTCTAGAACTTTTTATGCTCAACACTAGAGTTTATAGAGCTTCACAAATTATTTATATTGTTGTAACCACGAAGTTTCAAATCAGAAGACATCGTCATCAACTGCTGAAGGAATTACATTTTGGAGACCATCGGCAGTTCAAATATCAGCGCCCCATCCCCCTTTTATTCTACATTATTTTTAACTGAATTTATATAATTGTATTAAATTTATAAATTATTGTGCTCTTAACAAAGATTTTTGTACTTATATTAGTGGTTTTGAATAAATTTTTTTAAAATAGATAAAGAATCTTTTAATTTATCTTAAAAGTGCTTAAAATAATGTAAAAAAGTATTTTAGTTTGAAATAATCTAAAAACATGAATATTTTAGCCGGAAAGGATGTAAAAGTTTTTAAAATTATTTATACAAGTTAAAATTTTTAGGTTATATATAACCTAAATATTTAAATCAATATTTTTTTAATTGATCGCCTGGAAAGAAAAAAAAACTACCCTTAAGAGCACATTTTTAAATGTGCACTTTGTAAGGTAAAGTAAAAGAATGTAATATGTATATTTTATAATGTTTTTATTTAAAACTCTGTAATATATGGAATATATGTAAGGACGAACGAATTATTGTTACAAGTACAATTATTTTAAACTGCAATGTAGATTCCTCCAGAAGTTGATGAAGATGTCTTCTGATTGGGAAATGGGACACTGATCTTTGAACTGCTGATGAACTGCAATGTTCTTTAATCGACTGCGTTTTCTGAAATAAGTAAATAAAATTAATTAGTGTAAATATTTAAGTTTATAATGTATTTGTTTAAATTGTAGATACATAATAAATACAGTAATTTAAACAATACTTATGATTTTATTTTGCCCATTTATTCTTTAGTCTTCTAGAATCTACAGGAAAGATTCTTCCAGAATTTCTTGGAAAAAAAGATTGCGCTCCCATTGGACATGCCTTCAAGTAGTGTTCTGCTTTGGACGTTACTAGTTGGTGTCATGTCGTTTTTATTGATTTACTTCGTCACTATGGGATATTTTAGTGTATTATCTAAATTATAATAATATTGATGCAAATTTAATTAATACTCGCTAAGGATTTTATCAAACTGAAACGAACGCTTTGATTTTAAAAGAGAAAATAAATATATAAATTTTATACATTTATTTGATAGTATTCTGTTACATACTTTTGTTAATATTTTGTTTGTTATAAATAAAATTTGTTTTTGTCGATTATATATAATATTTATAAATTTTTTGCTTTGGTCCATTTGTAGTCGATTGGAATAGTAAAAATTGTTCTTACTTTATCGCATATATTATACAAATACAAAGCGAAGAAGTCTGATTCATTTAATGTTGTAGATTCTGAGAATAAAATTATAATGAAGAGAACCAAAATAATTAAAACGTACACTTGTTTTATATACTTAACGATATACTGACGTTGCTAAGTGTATGGGAAAAAATCCTAAAACCATAAGACATGATTTTTGAATATGAAAAGATAGACAAACGAACGTTTGAAAGAAAAAATGCTGGAAAATAGAAAAAAGGTATGCATTATGCGTTGCATCAAATAATATAGTGCGCCCACAAAGTTAATGGTTTAGTGAACAATTTAAGAAAAATGATTTGTTATTCTTTTCATCATATTTTAATGCTTTATTTTACTTAGAATGAAAATGACAAATAATGATTTACAATTACAAGAAATTATGAGTAATATAGATTCTTTTTTCTCTTATTTCACAATACACAGAAAAATTAGTTTATTGTTTGCTTGGTAAAATTTATTGATATTTTCTACTCTAGATTTCTTTTTTTATCATTCTCTGTTCCAATACCAAAATTACAAAGGATAGTATTTTCTATTTTATATCACACTTTCAAGATTATCTATATATTGAATTTGCTAGGTGAAAATTGTAGGTAATGCAAAATGTAAACAACACTTATCTACCCGAAATAAATACAAAGTTATACCTTATTTTCGATTTTCATATTATAATTGTATGAATAAATGCATTGGCACAAAGACAGCTATAAGGGAACTGCCTATTAGAAATTTTAGCGTAGTGATTTAGAAATAGAAAATAAACTGAACTCGAATGAATTATTATGTGTTACATGAAGTAAAAGTAATAATAATCAACATATAAAAAATAAAACAAAACTCTTAGAAATAACAAAAAATGGCATGATACATATAAAATAATATTTACAACATATTAAAAAAAGTCTATACAATAAGTTTATGGAATAAAAAATCAGCGGCAAATTGTGAATTGCGTTTATTTCCTACGGACTGACCTAGCGAGGACTTCGCGCTTTTTAGTGTCCGCATTTCTTAAAACTTCCGCATATGACAAATCCAAACACTTCAGTTTGTTCAGATCTTGTGAAGCGGTGCTTGGTTTAAATTCCCATGCACTCTTCTCATTCTTGTAGCTTGACTTGTTGCTGTTTTGACTTGGTGTGGGTGACGAAACATTCCTGTTTGTTGACCAAAATTGCAATGTAGTGCCGTTCCAAACTTGGTTGTTATCAATACCAATATTCGAACGAAATTCTTTTCGTTTGCGACCATTGTTCGAAATTCCATTGCTCATGTAAGAGATACGTGGGCTCAATGGTAAAATCGGTGAATCAGATCTGTCGCTAAGATGCTTCTTGCCATTTTTCTTCGCAGATTTCTTACGTACGTTTACAGACACCGAGAGATACTCGAGTGGTTCACGTTTATATGGCGTCAGAACTGGACTTCTATCTTTGGTAGTTGTTGGTTCTAAGATTTCTTGTTGTTGCTGTTGTTGTTGTTGTTTTAATGGTTTAGATTGTTTCTCTGTAGTAGGGACGTTTTCTACTACAGTCGGTGGTTCGATGGAATGTGTCGATATATCTGACATAGCTGAAGAAATGACGCTTTGATTATCATCCATAAAATCACATGGAAGTTCTTCAGTTGCAGGAGTTACTGGCGGTACTTTAGGAACTATAATTGGAGAACAATCATCTAGTAATGGCAAATCATCTCCTTCATCTTTATTCTCAGCTGCCTTCTTCAATACGGTAAAGATTTCTTTGAAAAGTTCTCTATATTCTGGTCGATTACGGAAACGACTATCAATCGGACTGGCATCATCATAAATACTGAATTTACAATCTTCGCCATCAGCAATTGTGCACAAAAACGAGCCAGGCCTTCCATCAGTTTGTGTCGACTTATTGCTAGTTTCATCCGCAAATCCAGAAGACGAGGTTTCGGCTTCGGAAAAATCGGTGGGAGTCTGCACGAATGCTTTGCGATCTTTAACATTGTTTTTTCCACGTTGTTTCTCGTATGCAGTGTAGCTGTCGCCGTGTCCACTCTCCTCGTCCGTGTCTTTGGCATGCATATTGTTAAAGTCACCACTCATTTGGAGTTCCTCTTGCAGCGACATACTATTGGCTGGTTTGTGATTACGATTGACTGCCACCAGAGCTTCGTATTTTTCGACCAAATCACGATACAGATTATTCGTTTGCGTTGCCGATTGAAGGTTGTCCTAAAATTGGTCAGAGTTAGTATGGATAAATGGACACGCGACATGCTACCACAGAACACTGTCTATGTTTTTTAAATACGCAAAAAAATACATTCAATTAAATCTATCAATTATTAGTACATGTGTGTGTATTATTAGTTTTGATGAAGCAATCTAGAAATGAGTAGTAAAATTAGCTCATATATTTTGTAACTCAAATTCAGTAAACACTTACTTTTGTGTTACATTTCTCCGTTCAAGACAACAAAGAAAAGTTGAATTAACTTCAAATATGGTTTTTACTATCTAAACTACAATGACGTGTTACGGAAAATAACAGGGCAGTGTAAATACACATGCTCTAATTATTATCAACATCATATATATTATATTAAAAAGCTGTACACATTTTTACACAACATTTATAAATACAACAGTCTATTTACGACAAACTAAGAAAGTTCCATACTACTACATGTCATGCATGTATGTATGTGTTTTATTTCATATTAAAATAATAAAAAAAGCCAAAAATCTAATTTGGTATGTTCATTCATGCTTGCATAATCTATTCAAAATTTCTTTACTGTAACATCCGACATATCAAATACATCGGTGGCCATATTTCATTTAAAATAGTTTCGTATAATAAATAGAAATTCTACACTATTATTAAAAATTCAAAATGTTCAAGGAATTTGTTTGATAGAAATTTATAAAATATTTATAGCAAATACATGCTTGATTGCAAAGGTAATTTATAATTTAAAATCATTTAGAGAACTATATTTTAAAATTATGTTTATTCGAAGTGTAATTATAAAACTAAATTCAAGAAATCATGAATAGATGTTTTGCGCTATGTTTAATACTGTGTATGTAGTTTATCATGGGTCATAATAAAACAGAGTAGCAATAATGGCAATCTTCGGGGTGAATAAAAAAACGGTACTAATAAATAGTCTCTTAACAGAAAGCAAAATTCAAGCAATAATGTGTACAGTGTTGGCGTAGACAAGTTCCACAACATGGCCAGCAGGTTACGTAGTACGGATGCGAGCTCACAGTTATCCTAAGAAAATAATAAAAAATCAACTAGAATCGCTAAATATTCACTAACATCATATTTTCAAAACGAACTGCTTATTTGTTAAACCAAACATACAAACTTTTATTTTTAAAACGAAACCTCTCGAGTGCAAGGTTAAGGCTGCTTTGTTATCAAACGGTGCTAGTTGGGTATTCTTCAAAAAAAAGACTTACACAGTGCTGTTCATAGTTATAGCCCCGAAAACCAAAATACGCTACTATTAACTATTAAAAATAAGCTTTATACAACAAAAAAAAATTTCAACATTTATAAATTTAATCATAAACTCTCTTGATTACCAATTAACTCATAGTTCCGCATCTACCACAAGCATTTCTTAGCGGTAGTTAATATGTTTAAAGTTAGTTGCGTGCATACTTATCATATAAGCAATTCAATTATGCTCAGATATTGTGGAACTCAGATGGAACATATTTTTTTCTAATCACATAAATATACAAATACAACTACGCAAGCAAGTCCCAGAGGAAAAGAGAAAGAGACAAACGAAACACTTACATCATAAATAGCATTCATTTAAGCTCAAGAAGCCCAAAAAGTTGCTTAGGTGTCTGCTCACCTGCTGTATGTTTAGTGATACAGACGAATGGTATCGTGTTTCACTGATGAGCTGGTCCATCATGCTCATATCATCATCTTCCTCTTCGGGATCCAGGATCGATAGATCATCGTTTGTACGTTCATCAACGCCTCGTAAACATCTGGCACAGAGTTGGCCTTGTCTAAAAAGCACCAGTAAATAAATATTTGATTTATTTGCATCTATCTATTTGGTTTCGACATTTTTCTGCGCATTCATTATTTATAATTAAACTTAAAAACGAATTGCGCTTACCTAACTTCATCCAAGGTCGTGAGTTCTTCTTGCATGCTCTTCATGTCGTCGTCCTTGCAGCTAATGTTCCCGACTTGTGTTTCGAGTGCTTGGTTCTCCTGCACGAGGGTAGCTAGTTGTTCCTCTAATTCCCCGATTCGTCGTACGTCACGTGTTCGCTGGGACCTAATGTCGCGCAATTGTGTCAACATCTGATTCATTTGTTCATCGTCAGGATGGTGTCCACCATCACACTCATCAGCACCAGCTATTATCATGATTGATTCGGGACCGCTGCCGCATGATCTAAGTTCTAATTTACTTGTGCTGTCACATTGTACCTAACGATAAGCAAATTAGAGATATAAGAGAATATCCAAAAGTAAAAATCTGAAAGAATATATAACTTAAGTCCCACATACTTGTTTATCATGTGACTGTTCGGAGGCATCGCATCCCGAAGCGGTGCTCTGTCGTTGCCGATACGTAGACATCATCATCGTTGACGTCGGCTGCTCGGCGGTTTCTCGTTGCTGCCATTTTCGCTTATACGTGTCCAATTGTAATTTGAGATTGTCAATGATTGATTGAAATTCCTCGCATTTCGATTCAAGTGAATCAATACTGCCAGTTAGATTCTTTATTTGCTTTTTATCGGCGGAATTTTCTAGCGAGAGTCTGTGATTGGCGCGTTCTAAATCGTGAATGCTCACTTCTAGTTGCTCGTAAATGCGAAGCCGTGAATCGTTTACTTCCCGCAACGCTACTGTCTGTTTTGTTAAGTACTGTAATCAAAAATACATTCCACATTTATGTAACTTATCTTAGATTCAGTTCTAAAAAGCGTCGGTTGAAAATATTTGAGAGTATATTCTATTTAGTACAAATATATGTTTAGAGAATATATTACAATAAGAACAAACCTCGATTTCTTGTGTTTGGTCTTCAATGATATTTTGATGTTGTTTCAGACTGGTTTCAAGTTCCTTATTTCGTTCCAGCAATGTTTTTCCAAGTTCTGCTGCTAGTTGTAAGTCTGTAACATAATATATATAGTATAAAACATTATCCATACATGTCAATGAACGCATCACTTATATTTCGCATGTTATAAATATGTGCTCAAAATAAAACACTTAAAATGATATTACGCTTTAAATTAAGTTTTACGAACAATTTAAGTTCGTTAAATTTTAATTAATACAATAAAAAATGTGTGAAATTTAATTTTCACATTTAATTACTTCATACCAAAACATATATGTAGCACTTTTTAATAATTCTTGGATATTGTATATAAATGGCAATGGGAACAATAAATGATTTATCAAACATTTGATGTTCAGTATGAATATATTTGCTGCGCTATTTACCTTATTTTCTTTTATATATTAATACTGCTCGTCAAATATTGATTAATAAACTTTCTAGCAAAAAATTTCTATCTATCAAAGTATCTTGTTTGTAAATATATAGATTTAATTATTAAAAACTATTAACTGACAACGTTATTAAACCCGCTTAAATCTATTTCTAATTGGCATGAAAATTATCTTTAATCTTTAGGAAATAACAAACGAAACGCGCAATGATTAGTTTATTTGGGCAATAAAATGCCTAGAGGTATTTGGGCTCATGAAATAAAGCAGAACGTGTGCAATTTGAAAATTTGCTGTTATATAACTAATAGAAAACAAGCAAATTTCTATTATCATTTTAAATAAACACACAATCATACATATATGTACATTTACATAACATAACAAATGTATGTTGATTTGCAAGTAGGACGAATCTTCTGTTACATAATTCGGCCAGTCATATAGATGCGGTTATTATATTACAATACATTGCGTTTTCTTTCTTTTATAGTTTTGTATAGTACATACATTTACCTTAGATTAAATTATTAGGGTAACATCTTCGAATAGCTTTAGGAATTATAACAAATTATTACATCGAATAACTGTTGTTTAGTTTACATTTCGCAGTAAAACTACTTAATTGATTTTCTTTGTAATTCATATTATGTTAATTAAATCGACGAAACAACTCGTTGTTGCCACACATGAATTTTAATATAGCTGCATATAATGTAATACTAATAAAAATTTAGTAATAATATTTCGTGGATGAACGCATCAAAACAATTTGTTTTAAATTTCTAACAAATTTTGTAATCCGGAAGACTTAATTGTCTACAACAAAATTTGATTACTAACTAAATATTTAAAATAGCATTACTTAAAATATGTTAAGCATATCGTCACACAGAATTGCTCCAAATGTATAATTTTATATTGGAAATTTATTATTTCATTATGATTGTAGTATTTATTACTATAAGATAAATTATGATGCACTTCTTGATACCGTCTTCTACCAACCACGTAAATTATTGCAGTGCCACGATAGATGTTATTTCATTATAAAAATCCAATCAGGAAGAAAACGCTAATTTTTGCAATTCAATTTAATAACACGTTTTATTATTCTATGTAAGAATAAATTACAACCGATTGTATTATTTGAAAGTATATCTATAAGAAATTAAAGATTTCATTTGTTTATTCATTTCGTTTGCATTTTCATTCGCTAGGACCTTTAATTCTGTGTTATTGATGACCTTAAATATTGAAAAATTATAAATAACAAAAATTTAAAAAATGAAATCTATTGCCGTTCTAAAAATTGCCTAAGTATTGATTTGCTATTATTAATAATTAAGTAATTCTAATTTCTAAACTATGATAAATGAAATTGTTCAAAACTTTTTTAATCGAAAGCTGTAATCAATTCTTGTTATATAGCCAATGTGTGAACATGTTTATAATCATAAGTTAGTCAAGAGTGCAATTAAAAATTTCGTGGAATTATAGTTATTAGAATCTATATATTAAAAGTTGAACGTCCCTGGTGAAGTGAAATTACGTAGTAGTATAAATAAATTTTTTATATTTTAAGTACCTATAAAAATAAAGGAAAAAGTACATATTTTTTTAGTGTATGTAATTAAAAATCAATGTCTGTGTGTAAGCGAAAGATAATTAAAATGCGACATTTACTTACGTAATTCAAAACAAAGGCGCTAAGAATACATAATATTAAACATTTGACGAAAATATCTGCTCGAATCAAAATAAATAATCTTGACTAAATAATTCTAAATAGATATTTATTTAGATAATAACATATCGTAGAATACCACCTGCTATGTGATAATATATAAGTACGAAGTGCAAGGGACTACTCAATGTTGCTCATAAAGTCTAAAGTATAAATTCCGAATAAATTAGTTTTAGAAAAAAATGTTATACGAAAACTTTGAATATCGGAAATGCAAAACTATTACTCAGACTTTATTTGACAATTTAAAAAAGCGTAGTAAAATAATTTAAATTTGACAATCTTTGTGAAACCAAGCATTAAACTTTCGACAGGGCAAATGTGCATGTTTAAATATATAACTTCGTTTTCATTATTGTTAACTAATTTTGAGTAAACAGTTAACTCTTTCAAGCACGAGAAATGCGGCAGCAAAATTTAAATTCAGTAAAAATGAAATTTGTGTTTCACTTGCAGAAACCGTTAGCACTGATTTCATTTCTATAAATATATACTTTTATTTTTATAATTTGTTTTTAATTAAGTATCGCCTTGTCAGATATGTATTGGTGTTGCACTAATCATTTGTTTGCTGTTTTAATTTTAATAACTACGTTCATATTGAGAAAATATTTCATATACTTATATATACATAATTTTCAATAATATAAAAATTTCAAATTACATTTAAAATATATTGCACAAAACATTGGCATCAATTTGTTACAAAACTCTATTTTTACAATATTATCAAATTTATTTCTTTACATAAATTACACTGTCGTTTGTCAAATGGTAGTAAAAGACAGCTAATAAAAAACTATGATAGGATAATCTATTCTATAGCAATTACATGAATCGTCGAAACAAGCTTTAGATAGCACGCAAATAGCTACCATTACTTTTTTTATGGTAAGAAATAATTAGTATAAGTCAAAGTACATTTTATAAATAGTTTTCGTGTATATAAAATTATACATATATGAATAAGAGAACTAAGAAAATTATTTGTTCTAAGAATCAACACAAAATTAAATTCGTGGAACACTGGCAAGTCTTGGAATTATGGAATATTTATTTTGAAAAAATATATTCTTACGTATAAATTTAGACATAGAATACATCCTGCTTTTATATTCAGGGGCGGTGCAAGGTTAGATGTAAAACGCTTGTTACATTTCCTTAAAAATGTTTACTTTCGTAACTACCTTATTTGAAATTAATATTTATTAAAATAAATAATAATTTGCAAATAAAATAATTCACCGGAATAGTGCAAGTTAGATGGAAATGTATTATGTTTTTGGCACGAGCCTATTTGCACGTAAATCCAAAAGCGCACTTTTGAAAATTTTAGATTATGACCATGGCAAGTGTATTGTAAATATCAAAATGTTTTCATCAGTACCTTAACCTCGACCTTCAAATTACAATTACATGTGCGTTTTTATTATGTTGATTAACTACTCTGATAAATATATATTGTTATATTTTAAACAAGTCAGAATCCATAAATAATGTTATATATTTTATGTTTTTTTGCTCGAATATATATGCAAAATTATTGCCTATTGGCTGAGTATATAGCCACGATATATTTGAAAATAACAATAATTAAATATATTAAGAACATTGGACAACCGTAATAATGCAGTGATTATAATTATGTATCTTAAATAAAGTGTGTAATACAAAATAAATTAACACAAGCATATGGGGAAATTCAAATTTACTAATAAGTAGTAATATTACAAGTGTAAATCAATATTTATATTTGTTTTGCAAGATAAGACAACGTGTTCTAGATAAAAGATTTTTTTTCCGGATAGTATCGTTATTATAATTTAATAAACTAATATAAATATATAAAACAATATAAGTCAATAGAAAAATACCATGAAAGAATTTGAAATATGTTTTCAAGTATCAAGTAAAACTAAAGTTTTGTTTACCTTCAGGTCCTCTGAGACACTCCAATTCAATAGAATAATCCCAACAATCCAAGGAATTCAATTGCGGCGAAATATCACCACTTTCGCACGATTCAGTCATTTTATTAAATAAAATAAATATTAGTAAACTACGAATAAATATTAAGTAAAATAATAACCAGCCTCAAACAGAACTAAACACAATATTCTAATTAAATATAAACAACATTCCCTACATAATTGCACCAAATAAAAATTATAAAACTGGATTAAGTTTAAACACAACACTCATGTCCTTGAGATGGCACTCCATATACAGTTGATGTCTAAGTACAGACTGACTGAAACTGCACTTCAGCAACTATCGCTACTACGTATTAGAAGTGGTAGTGGTAGGATGATAGATTCGGATAGGTTAAAGAAGAAGGGCGAAATGCAGGCGTTTAGATAGGTGAACGGCATAGGTAAATACCATTCAGGCCAGGCTATATTGAATCTAGATGCAGTCCGATTTGAAAACACAGGTCAGGATTGGATTCTATTCTATTACCTTCTCTTTGCGTATACATCACTTTCAGTATAAAATTCTACGTACATACATATATAATTATATAAATACACATAATTTAATTCAACGATGTATTCATCAAAGGCTTATATTTGTATTTATTCTTGACGTTATGAAATATTTTATTTACCATCATTAAATTTTTGTTTTTTAAAAGAATCTTTTGTCCTATTCTTTTGAAGAATTGAATGCTCATATTGTAATTATTAATAAAAACCTCATGTAATTATTTATAAAATTCATGTTACTATGGTGAACGAATGCTATAAATGCGATATATTTTAGTTATCTGTATCAAATATATATTTTTGAAAATATGCTAATTTGTATGCGTTTTGTCTCATTATCGCATTTACGAAATTATCTGTATCAATGCTGACGGATATTTTGCTAAACATGCGGCTGTTATAATTTATAAATAAAAAAATACAAACACATTTTTGCATCTGTGTTTAGTACAAAATATGCCAGAGCTATTTTATTCTAACTGAAAGCAATAGTGTCGAGTTTACTAATTCACAAATAGCCAATCAATCAAGTACTTTGATCAATACATGAATTCTAAATATGCACGATTTAAAAAACAAATTCAAGCATGTGGAATATATGAATGGCAATATTGTTAATTTTTATTGAAAAAGCAGTAATTCACCATATTAACACGTTCAGTTTCATAATGATTTAATTATTGATGTAGGCTCTAATTAGAATAAAAGTATAAAAAATAGGTCACGCCGTCTAACATGGAAGACGAACGTAAAAGTAATTGAATTCCAAAAAAAAAATTTCACTAAGGTATTTGCGCGGTATTTTTTACTCATGTGTGTTAACTAGGTCTCTTAGCTCACTTTTAACTAATTAGTTCTATAACGCAGTTTTCAAACGAACAGCCATCAAAAACTTTCAATATCTAACATGAAATAAGTATGTAGGTACTAATACACTATAATTTATCTAAATATCGAAAGATGCTAACTTAGAAATTTTATAGAATTGCGCATTTTTTAAATGTTTAAATCGAAATAAATTCTTCTAGTTTATCGACAACCAACGGATTTTACGATCTTATGGAAGGTTAGAAAAATTGCATACTATATTTATAATTTCTAAATCACCATTTAGTGTAAACAATTAACATGATTAGAAAGCCTTAATTTTTGACCAAGATATAATTTATGAATTTACTAACATATTATACGAGTTTTTATATTTTATAGCTTGAATTTATGAATTGCGTATAATGTATTATTGATAGAATTAAAATGGAAAACGCCTAGCTATAATTCATAAAAAAAATAAATATTTAGCGAATTTTCTATCTTATACGACATAATAAGTATTATAATCAAGAAAAAAAAAATTGAATTAAAACGACTGGGAATGGTGAGCAATGCGTATAGTTCCCCAAATTTCTAATTAGAAAGACAGCTAAATTAATTTAAACTTATCTTTACGATCTACAAAATATTAAACTAACTAAACATATAGAATTTAATATTCACATACCAACAATAAAGAGAATTTAATAACAATTACACGGCATGAGTGTCATGTTATATATTTTAATATGAAAGCGATATCAAAACAGTAATACGATTAATTATTGTTACCATATTTAAAATTCAAATTAGTTATAGATATACAGTGAAAAGACAATGCAGGTCTCCATACAGAGATTGTAATCAGACAACAATAAAAATAATAACAGTGTAGTGAAACCGAAATCAAATTTCGTTTTCTATGTTCATAGTAGACATAGAAAATAGATGTAAGGTGATGTAGTAAAAAAAAGTTATAAAATAATTCTCGTCAACACAAAGACCTATCAGACTTCTCGTGAGAAGGATTTCACTTGGTTGCTGTGGTGCAAAAAATAAGAACTAAAAAAAAATATCGTTGGAATTATGAACAATGTACGAACTTCAAGTTATGAGACATGAGATTGTATTTCAATCATCCATGACGTCGACGTTCAGACAATTGATAGAGAAAGAAAGTATTTTTTTTGACAAGTTGTTGCGGTATGCAATTCTCAAGACAAGGATTTTTAATCCGCAGGATATTTTTATGGTGTTTCGATCGCAACAGAAGCAATATACAATATATGAAAATTGGCTCTTATCCTAAGGATCAGATAATACCCAATAAAGTTTGAAATTATGAAGAATTGGTATACTAAGCTATTCTAATTACCTGCACTAATCCAAAATTGCCGTAAACCTAAGATAATTAGCTTAACTATTTTAATTGTAATTTAAGTATTAACAATTCCCAGAGACTGGGTCCTAGGTATTACCAACAGTAGTAGCATGAGCTTTTTATTTGAAATAGACTATTGCAATTCCTATAATCCCACCAATAAAAGTGAGAACTATAATTATTGAACAACTGTAACGCCTATAGGGTGTATTACAATATCGAAAGGTATATATTTCGAAATGCAACTACTAATGATGTCTAGTCAGGTAATCGTGTCCAAATTAATTATAGGTAAAGTCTTATTCTACATATATACATGAGCATCCAAAATTAAGTTTGTTCGTTCCACCACTGAAAATCGTAACAATTTTATACGCTTAAAATGATCAAATCAGAGATGTAAAAGGACGTCGTAAACCGATTTATATTGTAGAGTGAAAGTTTCAAAAGAAATATAAAAATAACGAAATATACAAGAATCATTCAGATGATAAAAGGATGAAAGCACTGAATCACCAAATTATTCAGAAATATGTTCCTTCTGAACTTTTCAATAAAGAAAATAAATCAAATACAAATAATTGTTTATAACGTATAATATTTCGCATTCAAAGAAACACAATTAAATAAAATACTTTTCGAGGAAAGTTTTATTAATCATATTACAAGGTATAGATACTATGTAAAACAATGCAATTCGTATAAAATTATTAATGTGTTAAACTAACACTTAGCAGAAAATTGTTTCATTATGCGAGCAGTAGCAAAACGAACATATATTACCTGTCTTAATTTACAACAATAAAATCTGAGACCCAGATGTTCCCACAGTTTTACGAGCATAATTGTCGCAAACATTATATTTCAAATTAAGAAAATTTTCATTTCCGTTTCTAGCAACATATGCTAAATTAAATAATCACTGGTAAATTAGTTGTCACACACTAATTATTTAATTATTTACTGAGCGGTGCAGCATGTTGGAAATGAAATTCCAATACAAAATTGATTGAAAATATCACAAATGATTTTAATAATTATACATAGTAATTAAGCAAATTTCTTTTGTTATACATATTTATAGATTATTTCCGTTTTAAAAATATAAGTATATTCTAGTCACGATTTGAAATATCAGGGACTTTTTCTTTGTATATATTAGCAGTATCGTACTCTTAAGCAGCACATTTGCAATATGAAAATTTAGCACATATGTCAATAATAGTAAATTAATTTTTTCTAAGTAGAGGAAAATTTTAAAATTGTATATATTTTTTATAAAATACATGTTTACGTGAAAAGACAATGTGATGCGGTGTTTGTCAAGTCATTTCGAAGGACATACACACATTAATTGTTAAACATGTATGTCTTAGGTAATAGTTAAAGTTGATACATAATGCGATAAATTGTAATTTTGTTTACCCTCGGCCTTTATAACAAAGGATAATGTCCATAGTACTATTACCTGTATGGACTACTAAAAACAAATAAATTTACTTTTAACTTGAATAAATACTATGTCAAATAGTTCTATTTTTGTTTTACGCGACCTTTATTTTATATACCAGTACATTTAATTGTTGAAAATGTCGGCACTAAGAATACACAACAAATAATAAAATCATTGTTCATCATTTGGTACGCTTGGCATTTCGCTCATCATTGTTCGTACTGCTAAGTAAACAAATTTTAACCTAAATAACGAATACTTATATGCTTATTTAAAATAAAATAACTTTCGTTGGTTTTAAAATAACAAATAAGGCAAATTATCCTTCATCACTATAATTTGTTTTTCGTCATTATAATTTTAATTGTGATAAAAACATTAGATAATGATATCGACACAGATCTATGCAGATGTATAAACATATTTATAAGCTGTATTTCTAAGATTTTTTTTTATATATCGTATGTAATATGTAGTGTGTACAATGCTAATGCACAAGTGCGTAAAACGGTACTTTCTGGAAGAAAATCCATTTGTTAAATAATAAACAAGTGCAATTAATGAGTAGGAGAACGGTAACGTGATGAAAACTCAACGCAATGCCTCACACGATGAAAGCAGCAATTGATGATTAAATATAGGTGGTCAAGAAAAATGTTAAGACACAAATCATTGGATTGAGAATGTTTTACACTGCAATTATAACTAGTGCTTCAATATAATAGAGAAATATTACAGTGAAATATTTAATGTAAAATAATTTTAAAAATACAGTATGACACTTGGATGGAAAACTGCAATATATTTTCACAAATAAATGTAGTGTATTTTTATGAAAATTATGTATAAAAATATAAAATAAACCTTGCATTTTTATTTGATGAGAATTATTTAAATTTAATTGTCATTGAGATAGTAGTGATATGAAAATATAATTATGTATGATATTAATTCGCAGCACCATTATTAAACTTTACGTCATATTTCAACCGCAAAATAATATTATGTCATTTAAGTCTGAAAAACGTAGTTGTTTTTCAGTTTATATGTGGTTGAATTCAGTATGAATAGCCTATTGGGCAATTAGTAAATTTTGGTATTTAAGATTTAACCTTTTTCAAAAAAATAGACACGTATAAAAATGTGTGCAACCATAAACTTTTAAATATGAAAATATATAAGTCATGATCTTTTTAATTCGAAATATCAGTTTGATATTTCGTGTCAACTAAAATTTAACAATTAGATACGTATTTATAAAACGATGAACTTTATGTTTCGAGATTTAATGCATTGTAGTTCTGTTGCACGAATTCTTGGACCAACTTAAAATATTTTATATGATGCAAACATTGTTTCATTTCTATAGTAAATATGAATTTAGTTAACGGTATACATGCGTTCTCACATACATATACTGTGGAATTCTATTGTAGCAATGACTGGTTTTATATGATTTGATTTACCGCTCAGGTGTCTGTTGTGATGCATGTATCTATTCATAGCGACGTGATTTTATGCACGGAATTTTACTCAGTTCATTGTCAACATATACACTATCTTTAGAAAACAACAAAAATATCTTATTTAATAACACAGGTACATGAATGAGTACCGGCTGCGGTATAGGGTATTTTTTTATTATTATTGTTAATTATATCTTTCCTTTGACTATTATAATGAGTAGAATTCTTTGAACTCCTATGTTGTACGGCAAAATAAGAAAAAAATCTACTTCTAATCATGTTTGCCGTTCTTAAGTAGAGTTTATTCGCAATGTTGGATTCTAGTTTTAATATGAGAGTAGAAATAATTTTTTATTTAAAATAATAAAATTAAGAACTTAAAATAAATGTTGCTGCATGCAACAATACATATTAAATATTAGTCAAGTAATCAATGAATGCAGGTTACTTGAGTTCTCACACAGAACCGTGAGACATTGTGAAGCACGAAGATCAAAGTTGTCTATCACGTAAAATTCATGATAATATTGTTCAAATGTGTTTTTAATTTATTTAATTATTTTCGAAAATATTTAATATGAAAACAACTTTAATTTGAGACAGTCCAATTCAATCTATCGAGCTTTCTTTCACAATTAATCACGAATTACCGAATTAGTAATAATCATAGAAAACTATATTACTTCCGGAGAATTTATTTTGCTTTGAGGTCTCGATTTAATTACTTAATTACATTTGATATACATCTATCTTTCTAATACTTACAGAAATTGTCATATATGTATATAAAACTATTTTCCTGTCACTGTATTTTTTTAATGTTATTATAAAATTGTGTTTGAAATGAAAGGTTTCGTGCGATTGGTCATGAAAAAACGCTGGATTTTATTTCGTATACAATTAGAAAGAATAAATTTTAGTAGCAGTAATAAATATATGCAATTGAAAACGAATGTTTTTTTACAATTACCATTTATAATAGTCACTTACATTATGATGATCAACGAATTTACCTGTTCACTGAATAATAGGAGAATGCCAAATACGATCTTGGAAACTCACCTGTAAAGAAAAGAAATCAATATTAATGATTTAATATACATTTTTATAAAAAGGTAAAAACAAGTATATTAGTTAAATACATTTAAGTTTTGATTGATATTGACACGGTTAATGTATAAGTATATTTTTGTATATAATTATCATCGTATATGAGAAGAAATAACATGACAATATATACTATGTGTTTAAATATTTTTTCGTTTACAAGCGATAATCTTCGCAACAATTATTTTCAGTTCAATAATTCCAACAGGTCCGGTAGTATCATGGGAGAGAATTTATAACAACAGTTAAAATGTAATAAAGCAAAATAGCGAAGCGCGTAAATCGCTAGTTAGGTGTGGTTGATTCAGTTTTCATTTTTCCTCTAGTATTATTTGTTGAAGGATCGCGTTTCTTATTGACCCGTATCGCTCTTAGTTTAAGAACACACCTTTTGCATCGACACCTGTATTTAATGAACGATTTTACACACAGATGTGAACTACAACTCACCAATTATTTAGAAAACCTAGATAGGTTTCTACCCCCTACACCCTAATTGAATACATGTTCTATTTGTGCAGAGTTATTCCTTTTTAATTGGGTACTTTTTCTATGAGTAATAAAATAAAAAACTTAATGTAATTAATAGGAATTATTTAAGTGAATTAAAAAAAAAATCGTAATCGTTTAATAATTAAAAATATACTATGAGGTGTGGCACATGTCAATGTTTTGAGGTAAATTATATAGTTTTACTTTTTGATATCTATGATTAATATTTGATGATAGAGAATGTTATCTGCAAACGTGATATCATTTTTCTAGTGCTATTTTTACATTCTCTTAAAAGTTAGAAAACTATTCTAATGCAGATTTATGCTCATATAAATAAAAATATTTCAGAAATTAGGATTTCATTTTAAAATGTTGTGTGAACGTATATGAATATAGGACTTATTATTTTATTTCCAGCTTAGTTTTATAGGTAAATGAAAAATTTCAAAAACTAAGTCGCAATTTCTCTTGCCTTAATGCGACGATTCTGCAAGAAATATGAAGAATTGTTATGTAGCCATTTGAAATATATATATGCCACGTTTACATATTTGAAGAATGTGAAATTGGGGGGTTGATGAGTGGTAGGGAGTAGGAGGTAAATGTATAAGATTGCAGTATAAATGAATTACTAATTAAGCCGATAAATGATTCATAAGTTGTAATAAAAATAACAACCGCAACAAGATACCTGAGAAGCAACTAAGATCATGTGAAACGTATGTAAGACATGGATGAATGAATCCAGCTTGCTCTTGATTATTGAATAAGACATTTAACCGTATCGTGTATCAAACAACGATTGCATGCGTAATCAAATAGAAGCCAAACAAATTATAATTACTTCCCTCAACAATCAAGATAACAGTAACAAATTGATTACCATTTGCTTGAAGTTAAAATATCCAAACTTAATCAAACTTTAAAAAAAAGATCATATATATAATTAGATTAGCAATTATATTTTGTTGTATAATTTATGGTAACTCATATTTCTATATTACATTAATATACTAATATATTTTAATTTTAATAGTATATAAACAATATGATATGCACATTATAGGGTACATTAAATGAAATTTCCTCGATGTTCATTACGGATAACTGCATAAGATTTATATCTAATGGAACATATCTCTCTCTACACAATAGAATGATGCAGATTTTTCTATTTCGGAATATATTTAGAAAATAGGAAAAATATGGCTGTATAGTTTTAACAGTTGACCGTTATACTCTAGCACCGTGACCGTCTGTCGATTAGATCCAACGAATCAGATAACATGCGCGCGCAGCTGTTTAATCATGTATATCTAATTGATCACGATCTGATCTTGACAATAGCAAAATCCTGCATGCACCATACATAACATAACATTACACACGGTGTACTGTGCAGAACATAAATATTATCAGTCACTTAGAAGAGCTTACTGAACTTTTGCAACTGAAGAATGCTATCTCCATCATATAATAATCAGGGTCACAATATCCGCAAATAACTCTGCAGACGTGCATAACAAATAAATTAGAAGACTGTATTCAAAAATTAAAAAAATATTTGTTTATGTATATTTTAATAAACGAAATATTACTATTTAAAATGATATTTGAGTATTGCTTATTAGTCATTAAACGTATCATGAGTTCCGGAAACACCGCTCTATAACTCACACTTTTAATATGATACCCGATTCAACATAACGATTATACAACATAATTTAATAAACACACTGTTATGCCAGGGCAGCATTCAATTATTTATGTGACATAACTTACCTTGCAGGTGATATTAAACGAACAAGTTTATTTCCGCAATAACTGTGTAAGACTCATATAATACACTGCACTTTATACACGTAATGAAATATAAAATTATTACTATAAATTTTGTATTCTATCGTGATCAGGGGCGTGCAGATGTTCACTTAAATACGATTTAATGTTTATATTTACAAGATGTTTTTCTTTTATAAACGTATTAAATTACATGTAAATATATATTATTGTCAAGATAAAATTACTTGTTTTATAATATAAATAAATATAAAAATTATCGTAAATCTTAAGATTATCATTTCAACTCAGTACTCAGTTATATATGTGATGTACAGATTCCTAATTGTCAATAGGAAATATTCAAATCGTAACTAACATTAAAGAAATTCTAATAAAATTATATTCTATTTATATATTTATGTTTTTAATCCGCGATCAATCGCGTATAAATTTGCGCGATTCAATAGGAAAACAACGAAAATCCAACTTGAGTGAGCGCGGATTAAAAACGTTGTGCATATGAGAAAAGTGATAAAATTGAAAGATGTAAGTAAACCATTGCTACAAGAGCATTAAGTAATGGAAAACAGATTAGTACGTGAGTCACCGGCAGTGCTGCAAAAAATTATAGTGTTTGCTGTATTAATTAGATATTCTAGCCTGCCGTCTCATTTGCTACATCTATACTTAATTCCAATTATATTCGCGGTATAGTGTAAATGCAGCCTATGAAACCAATGTTGTATGTTTAAAGTAGAATCAAGTATAAGTGAAACACATAATTTTCTAGCGGATATTATGTATTGAAAAACACATTTATATAGTAAAATATGAATGCCATAAATAATGTTTTTACTCAGTTTTCTGCGTTTATATATGGAGAAGTCATATTTTCATGTGACAGTGAAGCAAAGTATGTCATAACTTTGATAACGCGTTTCCAATAAACTACATACATATATTACCGTAAGATATATTAAAATTGAATAATTTTGTAATCAGTCAATCCGTTCGGTTCGTTATTTGCATCTGCTGTTAGGTATTTTATATGATAAAGTCTTACAATCTTGGATAAGTATTTATTAATATATGTATGATAATAAAATAAAACCTACTAAAATACCACTGTCTATTTATGGGTGTAAAATTTAATGGTTAAACATTAATTAAATTTTGACATCAATAATAAAGTAATCTATTATTTACGGTGAATCATAAAATAATATTATATGGGTTAGTATGCTCTCACAATACTGCAATTTCATTCAAGTTTTTTTGGTTCAGATACTTTCAGATCTATGTTCAAATTTAGTGGTCATTAGGCGATATGATCAAACAATTTTTAAGTAACTGCTTCCAAATCGCGATAAAGTGTATAATCAATCTCTATTACTTTAATAAAAGTAATTAATAGGTGTCGTACTAGGGATTTTAGCAGAAATATTTAACATATTTTATGTGCTGAAAATATTAAATTTTTTGCGATTTAACAATATAATAAAGTAATAATAATGGTAGTTAACGAATATGTCTATTTTGTTTATGTCTCAATTTAATACATAGAAACATAAAACAACCTCTATAAATTGATTAATGCAAAAAAATATAATACATTATAATAGTAGAAATAGTGACGGATAAATTTAACAACGTTAAATTTCTCGGATAATTTAAATGTGCTCATAGTATGGAGTGCATTTACTTGTATATATAATTTATAAAATCATAATTATAAGCTCATAAATAATATTTAATAGTTGTAATACGTAAAACTGACACTTCCATTTAAAAAGTTTCACTCTTTATAACAAAATTATGCGTACAACTTATATGCAGATGCATATTTTCTATTTTAGCCGAAATGCTTTCAATAATGACTTGTTATATTTTGTTCACACATTAAAAGATATAAAAGTTAATTAATGCTTATGAAATTGATTCTCATAACTTAAATGTCGTTTTTGACCATTTCAAAGAAAGCTTTCTCATATTTTTGAGAATATTCGAAGGAACAAATTGCATATATTTACGGCATAACATAATTTCATAAATTCATTTAAGAATTAAATTTTGATTAAGAATCAAATGTCATTCTGGTTACTTTTATTATGATTATTGTTCTGTTATTTATTGAATATCTATGTGAAGTCGAAAAAACTCCTAACATCTATGAAATAATTAAATTTCACACACATAAAAGTTATTTCTCAGTAAATCCGTTTTACGATGTAGCTACCGGACTTATAATGAGGTATTTCCATCTAGTGACAGAAGCTGCAAATATTAACTATTTTCTTTTGAAAATATATGAGTTTTGCATTGCGATAGAGGTGTTTAGTTATATACTTATATGTGTTTACTACACTTTTAATTATAGTATTAGGTCCGGTTTTTGTTTTTAATAGAAATGTTATTAGCGAAGAATCGTTTACCGGAAGTTTGTAAAATCGTTCTAAATTGAATGGTACAAGGAACAATGGCCTTGTATTTCCGCCGGAAACGATGTAACATTTGTGAATAAGTTAAATTTGTGTATTTACTTTCGCTACATTGGCACCACAATCGATCAAAGACTTCCTTTATGTATATACGTAAATATATGGTAAAAATGGGGATAAAAACGATTTCAATTAATTTTTAATTTATTTATATTTGATTCCATAAATTATCTATTAAACCTCATCCATTTTAATATTAGTCTGAAATATTTACAAACTAGAAATTATTAATTTTATTAATAAATATTTGAATAATTTTTATAATAAATTTAATGTTATTAACCTTCGAAGTTTTACTTTAACATAATTCATTATTTTATGATTGGCAAGTTAATTAAGGAAAATATAAATTATATTTAATTTCATAATATTTATATCTATATATATGTACATATATACATACAGATATAATGCTACACCCAAGTTTTTTTTTTTTATGGAAATAAACGTCCCCTACAGATAAATTGTACTATTTGCTTATTAATCTAGGACGTTGGCACATAATAAATTTTGTACATTTAAATAATTATTTCTATAGAATTTGACGTAGTTTTTGTTTACACGGTACAACTATTAAATATTGTATAATGAATAAAATTGGTATATTTTCTTTGAAACATATTATTTGTGTATAATTTGAGTTAACTTTGATGTAATATGTTGCATGAGAATACATCAGAACAAGTGTGAATATAATAAATCATGAGAAAATGTAAACATAAACAAGGAGAATAATAATTAATTTAATCATACATTTATATATAAGTTCTGTGTTATTAAAAATTAACAAATAACGCAATACGTAATATAAATAGATCAAGGACATATTAGATATATTTGAATTTAAATATTGAAGCTAACTTATTCGAGATTATCGATACTAAAACTTGTAAATAAAATAAATGACAAAAACTATTTAGAAACTTGATTCATTTACATAAAAAAAAGACAAAAACAAAATCTGTTGAAGTAACTAATACTTAATAACAATAATTTTGTTCAGTTTAATCTGCATGCATCCTACTTGAATATTTCTAGACTTTTTATTCATATGGAAATTTTTTTTTTTCACTGTGCCCATAATAATCAGTTTGAAATTGTGTTAAAAGGTGTAAGTGGGTATCTGTCTACTCTAGTCTAGAAATATAAAGGAAATGTCACATTTGTTAATAATTTCAGCTCATTAGTTATGAATGTGGTCAGTGAAGTTTAAATTTCTTTGTTGTAATATTACCTGCTGACTGACCTAAAAGTATTTTGCAATTTTCGTGCTCTTACTTGTGATTGTTTTTTTTACGTGACCTACTATCGAACACTAATAAAAATATCGCTATTACACTTGTTATCATAGATGAATTGTGGTTTCATCTTATTATTAACTCAACAGCTAAATTCTACATCTGAGGTATTACTCTTATTTATCGTAGCCATACAAAATTCAGAGTAATTCCAATTATTATATAGCATTGAGAAAAATAAGCTTATAGTATTTAGCGAGACATCATATTTTTATTATAAGATAAGATATAAATAATTGATGAAACTATGATACTTTAACTGGTACATTAAGCTTAAATAAAATATTAAAATCCGTTCGTACAAAGATCAAGTGTATTCATAATTTATAGCTATTGTTATAAGTCGATATTACATGACATTTAAATATTTTTAAATCGTATTATCAAGTAATGATTAAATTAATGATTTTATTTATTTATTTAACGAAATAAGCATTGGTCGTTGCCTTGATTGGGGCCCAATAACTCCGAATATAAAGAGTCTAATAGATATGAAATGTGATCGAATTATGTACCCATACACACAACATGCTGAAGAGGAAATATTTCTTGTAGCGGTGCGCACAATAATAGATTTTATTATTAATTTCAGAAGAGAGGAGCCATACATTTTGATCTTGCGACCAAGTATATGATGAAAAACGAACTTTTTGTTAAAGAAGTTTTTCAATTCAAGATACTTTAGATGCCTTAGTTCTTCGGCACTTTCGACGAACTAAAATGCATATGAAATCCTTGCAAATCTAACTAAATCTATGCATAGAATAAATGTCTTGGTTTATTCATGGTCAAAGTAATCAACGGCGTTTCAAATGAATACTTTCGCTAATTGAAATCATTATAGATCACGTCACAAACTCGTGTATGTAATGTATGTAAAAGACAAAACAATATTGCCCATTCACTGGTGTAAATGCATACAACATTCGCTTTCTTTATACATATAATTATTGTCAATTTATTTATTCTAAGTTCACTGACCATTCGACGTATATAATTACTAATGTTTATTTTAGATTTTCTCTGATGTCTACCTTAACAAATTGTGTTTGAAAATTCAATCAACATTAAATATGTTTACAAATTATAGGTGACGCCGAGTTGATCATTTATGTTTACAGTAATTTTAAAAGTCAGAAGTCTTATTTGCTTTTGTGATCATTCAATTCTGTAGATATTGCATTGCACTAGTTATTATTTATAATAAAATCACTTATAGAAAATTGCAATCATTTTCATTAAAATAGATGAACCACGGATCAATATTAGTAAAAATTATTAATTCTGATTGAAATTATATTATATGGCTTCTGATTGTAGGGTCAATTAATGTATTAAGATTAGTACATGGGAATTCACCTTTTGATTTAATGCGAAAGTAACGAACGTATCTAAAAGTAAACTAGAACTGATGCTAGGTAGATCGAACAGTAATTTACAGAGTAAATTACAAATAAATGCAATTTGTAACTAATGAACACAACGTTTGATTTTTCTAAAGCAACTAAAGCATAGTACACTGATATTGCTTGTTAAACAACAGGAATTGAATTTTTCTTTTGGATGTTTTGTAGGGTACTGACAGACAGTTACTGATGCGTGGCTATTATAAATAGTGTATGCTATGTGGCGATATATATTTCCTTGTACACTAAATGACCACGTTTATCTAATTAATAACAATAATAGTCGATAGTAACGGTGTTAATAATGAATTGAAGAATCAGATTCGCTATCCCGGCTACACTGCTATTTGTCAGTGATTATATATGTAGGTACCTATATAGGTAAAAGAGATGAGTTATATAATTTAAGAATCTTATATACGAAGAAATTTATATTTCCTCAGTAGGTACTGTAAACCAGAATTCTATAGCAATTGCGCCTCGAATTAGTAATACATACGAGTATATACCAAGACAATATAATGACTCAATATGAATGTAATGTCGATTGTAGTTATTTTTTGTTTTATTTCAACAACTTATTATGAAATTTAGAATACAAAAAAAGAAATTTTATTAAATATATAAAAGAATTGAAAAAGAAAGCGATTGAAAATAGATCAATTTACAATCATGCAATGTATAAATCATGTAAATATATAAAAACCAACTTTTCGGCGAATATGTAATGCATAGTTATCTTGGTAACAAATGTAAATGTATTTTATGTACGTATTTATAAGATAGCATTATTAATTATATAATTGGATAGGAAAAAAGGTGCATAAAGACAGATAGGAGAATGCGTAAATATTATTTATATGTGAATAAAGCCAAGGTTGTTTTAAGAACAAAATAATACTTATTGGTTATAATTGGCGCTGCAATCGCACGCAAGCACCGGAAACACAAGTTAATTAAGGAACAGGATACTTTAAGTAAACGGTTTATCGAGTTCGCTAGGTACAGGTTCCTATGTATGCATGTAGAATTGTTTCGAAATACAATCGAACGATAAATTTAACATTCTGATCATGAACAAAAATTGCCCGTTGGCACTACAGTAAATGGATACACATAAAAATTTGAGTCATTTAAAACAGTCAACAAACTTGCAATTAGTAATTTGTTGCAATAGGTATATTGTTAAATAGATAAACTATATATGTATATATTTATAAATATAACTATTATCTAAAGATTTATATTACTATAAACTAAATAATTAATAAATACATTTTGCATATATAATATTGGTGTTGAGAACTAACGATTTTCTGAGCACTTCAAGTGTACAACTATTTTTGATAAACTTTAAAAGAAATATAGAAAAAATACCACATATATTTTGATCTATTGGATCTTTCCTCTATATTCTAAGTGATATATAGAAATGTGTATTGCGGAATTGCGGTCGTTTGAATTGCAAACATATGGTTTCTTTAGGTGTACGCAATTAAACTTGAACATAATATCCCAAGTTGAAATAATTAAGAGACCATGACAAACCGACAAATCAAAAATGATATGTATACTAATTCTCGTGTTTCTTGTGGTACTTGACACTGAACTTTCAACTTCCGGCTTATGTTGTTCTTCCCATTTGCTTTACCATGAATATAGAATTTCTGACCAGTTTTAACGCAAATAATATTAAATATCATGGACAAAAGGAATCAGACACTGCAATAAATATATGCAATAGTCTCAAATATCAAATAAATTAATTAAGAAATTAGACCCAGAACTTAGTAACCTAGATTTAATTGCTATTTTAGTGTGACACATTATCTCACTCTATTTTATGCTATCAACAAATTAAAATAGTTTTTAAATGATTCTATTGTTTATACTAATTAAATTGTATTTATATTAAATAAAAAAATACAATAAATTATAATATCGATAAGACTATTGAAAAAAAAAACATGACTAAACTTTCCATAAATTTAAAAATTACACGTCCTAAATTTCGAAATAAATTCTTTAAACGCAGCAAAAAAAATTAAAATTCCATCGTGATGTATTCTATTCTAATACTTGAAATACTTCTTTGGTCACGAAATCTATCATCCAGCAAACACGCTTTATCGTATGGATTAATCAAAAACCGATTTAAAAATATTTAGATACAGGTGACGGGCTTCGATTAGTGTTGAGTGTATCAGATCAAAAATCTATAATTGTATTTATATGTGTGTGTGAATTGAGCCTATTTATTACAAACGGATACCACGATTTCACTCTGACCTTAAAGAAAATTTATATATTTACAGTTTTCGTTCGCAAATTTGTTAGATGCTCGCGTTTCTATTTGCTTATACTTCGATACTAGTTTTCGCGTAGAAAATATAAATACACGTTCAAAATGTCAGCTGTGATATATGACTATTGTATTCAGTATGAATCGTGGATGCTTGGGAAAGCTGCATTGATATCTGTATTATACATGATTTATAATAGTAGTGGCTGAATATGTTGGATCTGATTCTGTATGATTTATACGATTATAATAATCTTATTATTATAATTGGAAAAAGTGAAAAACAGAAAATATTTTGAGTTAAATCTAACATACATTTCAATTCATTCATTTGGTTTGTAAATATATGTACATACGAACATAAAATGTTTGTCTTAAGGCGATAATTATAATGAAAATAGAACAGCTATTATTGAATAAACCATAAAAATTCAGACCATCGTTATAAAAAAACTTAAAGCATAACTTTTACTTTAAAAAAATTATATACTTAATTCTAATTATAAGTTTTTATGGAGTACATACAGTTTTATGGCAGTCAATAGAAAACAAAAAATTGTTTTTAAACAAACAAGAAACTAGTTTTTTATATGAAGCTGAAAGCAGTATAACTATACAACTACAGAAGTACAATTAAAAATCATTTTTATTTATTTATTAAATATAAAATTAAAATAATTATTTACTGTTTCTTATATTTAAAATTATAGTTTACTGAGTATTATTTACCAGTTTTTTTACTTTTTTATGTATTATGTGTTTCAAAATATAACACACAATTATATAATGTGTCTCACGTTTGTTTATCTAATATTTATAAAACACAAAAGCGTATAAATTTTGAACGTAAATCAATGTATGTTATAATCATTTTCTGAATTTAATGTTCGAGAAAAAATTCGCAATGATTAAAAAACACATTAAAATATACTTCTGGTAATGTGTAAAAGAAATTCCGGTTTCGAAAAAGAAAAATACATATTTAGCGTTAAATTGCAAATGAATGGTCATTGCGGTTATTTCTCTTTGAAATGTCACGATGTCCAAACCATACTGGAACTGGCAAAGCAGGAAAGACGAGTACATGGCTGTGCGGCCGAATGAGAAAGAAAAACAATCGAATTATGGCACTGCAAAAACCATTCGGGTTTTTATTTCAGTTTACTTGAACCTTATGAGTCACCAGTAATTTTATAAGAAGAAAGACAAAAAGATATAACACTATAACAAATCTTTGATGATGCCGATAAAATTATACCAATTTACGAATAATAAAACAACATATTTATTTATGTATGTTTAATAATGGCGGATTCGACAGAAAATTCAATGTATAGAAATCCGTATGCCAGCATTTTCTGATTATTTTTTATATTTTTTTTATATTTAAGGAGTAAATGATAGAACATCGAGTTAACCATAGATAGATGTTACATTGAACTATAACGAAAATTTAAGTCAAGCATGACTCAGTTTGAAACTATTTCAAATATGACCTTTTTGTTTCATTATCGTGGCAGACATTACAGCAAAGTTAAGCATTTTTAGTCGTAGATCTTTCGACGAAAGATAATTTCTTTATTATTTTCTTAAGTACATATTCATTATTGTTATTTTTTAAACGTTTTTTTACCAGTTACTTTAACCACCAAGAAATAAAAATCAAATCAAAATAAAATTATTGCTTTTTTTCATAAACAACATAGGGTTGAATGACAACTAGACATTTTTTAAGAATAATATTGCTTTATTTTAGTAATGTTGCTGTAATTATTATAATAATATTATATACTATTATATTATTATACAATTTGATATGATAAACATGTCAGCTATAATCATAATTAAATCTCCGAAATTAAATTAATAATGTTGCAAAATCTAATCAACATCCGCTCATCATCAATAAATTAAAAATTAAAATATATAAAAAAAATAACAAAAAAAAAAATACTCATAACTGATGAGCGACTGTAATATCTTCCGTTGCGTCAGAAATAAGAAAAAAAATAATCTTGTGTAATAACAAAAATAAAATTAAAGAACTAACCTAAATACAACTATTAAAGATTGTAAATAATTACTTACAATTAGAAACAATTTTGTAGTGTGTGTTTAAATTTGCTGGTTGCATATACATAGGAGTTAAATTATTTATATGTTTGGAAATCATTGCAGCATACATAAACGATTAATCCAAACAAATAATTAGCGTATATCACGTAAGTTATTTATTGTTATTAAATGCAAAAATCCCTGAACAGAGAACGCTGGATCACCTTGTCGAATCCGCATTATCGTTAACATTGGACTTAAAAATCTAGTAACGTACGTATATACACACACATAAAATTCAATTGCAATTTATTTGAGAAAAGTTGCATGAACCCGACCTTGCCCATTCTGTTCCGCCAGACGGTTCGTTGTTGCGTTATTAACTATAATTGCTTTTTGACTACTTGTAGAATTATTTAGAAGAGGAAGATTCACATGCTACTGACGCTTATTCCATGCTGAAATTATTCATCATGCATTGCTATAAATGTTTACGAGTAGCCATTCCAATGTTTTAACTGTATTTTAAGTGGAATTTCTTCCTTGTTGTTAGTATACACTAATACTACCGGAAAACAATCGTGATATAATTGGCAAAAAAGTGTGCAAGGAGTAGGTTAGTATCACTTAGACGATAGGCGTATAGAAAAAAATAGAGTGCTTGTAAAAGGGTCAAAGATATCAATTATAGTTCACTAAAACATCAAATGAATGATTCATATTGTCTCCTATTAGGGAACATTCATAGAGAATATCTGAATATTTAAAAATGCATATTGTTAAAAACGGCTTCACTAATGTCAATGTCACGAAAGAGTGGATATAATAAATTATGCATAAAATTTCAAAACGCTTTTAGATGTTAAGGTTCATGATTTATTCAAAACGAACATTTTAATGTGTAATAAGCCATAAAAAAAAATATGCTAAAAATAAAAGTGTAATATGATTTTCTAATATGACTAAAATGATAATTTTTATATCGCATTACTGAAACCAGCAAACTGCTATTTCTCTTAGCTGAAGGGGAAAAAGATGTTCGTAATAATATGATAAATATACCCACATATATACAATCACTGTACCATGTAAATAATATTATAGCCTGATGACTCCCAACCAGGTCACCATAAAAACCGCAATACTCAACTTTCAATTTGAAAATACTAAGTACATTTTTGAGTTATATAATTTCTTTAAACTACGATTAATACATATATTTATTATAAGTGCATATTAGAATATAGTCAATCTATTAGTGTGTATAAAGCAAAAAAATACATTTTTCCTGTATATAGGTCCTTGCAAACAAATATTTCTCACACAAGAATAATTAATTAAATATGGCGTCGCATTTCTTAAAAGCGTTGCTGTAGGAACAACGCGCACAATCGCAAGGGAGGAGTACCATTTTATTAGAAGTACTGAAAGAAATGTTATAGGATACGTAGGAGCTTGAATGCAGTGAAAGTAAACGAATGAATCATTCACTTAATACATATTTATATAATGTGGCAACAATACAGGATCATTATATATTCCACCCTTACAAAGGGTCATAGCATCAGGCATATAATGTTCTTGACAGAAATCAATAAAGCCACCTATACAACAGGGGTAGTCAATCTTTATAAGCTTGGAAGTTAAATTTTATTTTAAACCATATTCGTCTGTAGAAGTCATCGCATGCATGCATATTGTAGTATAGTCGTATGAGTAGCTATATAAACTTTATTGAATAGAAATCACATCTCCCTGATTACTAATAAAACCTGAATTTCAACTTCTTCGATTTACATATTTAAAAAAATACCAATTTCAATCATAATGCGAAGCAAATTGATTTCAAAAATATACAAATTTACTTTGAAATGTAAATAAAAACAACCAAAATATTATTTAAGCTCATATTTTATTTCATAAAATAATTGTAAATGCAATAATAAATATTGGTACAAAGTAAAAATCTATTTATTTTAATTATAAACGAAAACGATTTATGTTTCTAGCATTGACGGAAAAGTAATTAAATCGAATGGAATGAAAAACCAACAGTAATTTAACATCAGATGACGAGATGACTACAGCGTTTGTATTACCTTGAAATATTTGGTTCAATACCAAGACTAGGCTAAAAAAAATATATCCGAGTCTATATCCTTTTATCTTTCTGAAATAATCTGTAATATTTGGTGGATCGTAATATAAGTAATAGAGTTTTTGTCTCTAATCATAAAAAGATAAATAATATGACGATTACATCTAATTAGTTGTATATTTTGATGTAATTGACGAGTGTTTGCCACCTCTCTTATATTGAGTGTCAACTATGTATGTACTTAGGAGCACCCACTTAAAATGGGTGCTGTTATACAAAGCGGGCCATTAGCGCGGTGCGCTCTATCAGATGATTTTTTGGGTTTTCCACATTATTATACCATTATTTTACCATAGAAGAACAAACTACTGTTGAGGGATATATGTATTTTTTTTAAATAATTAAAATGTCATACCATCAAGCATGTCTTTCCGGCAAAACTCATCATCCGGATCATAAGTGTAAACACCCCGAAAAACACTCATTTTTCACGTAAAAAGTATCGTTTTTACTCACAAACTACAGTTCACAGTACACAAAAACTAAAATTAATTATTAAACCATAATGGTATCGTTATAAGTGTATTCATGAACGAAAACAATATAAATGTCACAAAGAATAAGTTCTTTAGCGACACAGCGGTCTACTGGGTCGGTTGAGCGCTGAATCACACTGGACTGGTCGGCCAGGTTCGTATGTTTTGCTTGACTAGACCCCACTGCATGCGGACACAAAACACGCAATACGCTTCGTTAATCGCAATCAAATCAAAACGTGATAACAACGACAGATCACTATCTCCTGTCCACTCACAATACAATTCAATTTTTAATACGGGCACGATGTATTATTGTATTGGATGCTAGATTGTTTTGTTGTGATGTAGGTGAACGTAGCAACTAGCAAATATTTTGTGGGTGATATTCCGATACTGCGCAGGGCCAAATGTGTCGCACGATCGATATAATGAATGCTGTAGTATATATATTATGGTATGTACGTTAAATGCACAGTTTGTTCGTTTACTGTATATGGCTTAACACATTGTTTTGGCAAAACCTGCACCAATCATTCAAAGGCTTAACAGTTTTTGTTTGATATTCAGTTTCGATATTTCAAGCCTAGTGGGCTTGGAAGCCCCTCGTATTTCATGTTTGACGCTATATTTTTTATCCTAATGGCAGCGTGAATCTGTTCATTAGAGAAGTGAAGCATTTGGTTTCGGACAAAAACGATGTTCAGTTTTCCGCTTTGTTATTGTCTTTTCATTTAATAATTTCTGCTGGTGAATTAAAAATATGTTTTTATTCTTAATTGAAGATTTTTTGAAATAATTTCGACCGGAAACACTTAAATTGCAATGTATTTTATATTAGCATGGACACTGGTTTTACTGAACCAAATAGTGTTTTACTGTAATATAATGAAATCAATTGATGCATAAAATCTGTTGTTAATAATAATTTAACTTTTTATTTGATTTTCTTTCGAAAGTTTAAAAATGAATAGCACGTTTTCTTTTTTAAACTAGTAATCACATTAAACACCGTTTTACATATTTAAAAAAAAAACTTAACTGATTTTTTATGATTCTAACATTAGCATCACTAGCGCAATTTTCTTATAAGCATTGAATTAAATTGAATAATTTCCATTTAAAGTTACGTAAATGTACATTAATTTTTATTAGAAGTATACGAAGTATTAAGTTTCTATGGTGAACTAGAAAATTGAATAGGATGTATGAAGCAAGTTATGCTAATGTTTGTTTTACATTTACCTAATCATTGATAAATCCTATTTATGAATAAGTGATCAAGAATGTATAAAACTTTCCTATCGAATCCGTCTGAAATTTCTTCAAGATCATATTCAAGGTAAACTACATTGCCGTCAGGTAACCATAAATCAAGCAACGAAGAAAACAGAATAAAAAGGAGAAATGAAGCACACTGAAGCATATAATCATTATTACGACGATAGCCAACTTACTGTTGTTTAGTAGACATGCGATACAACAAAAGACAGTGGTGATGGCGCTGCACTTCTAGATGAACAACGGAAGAAACATGAAGGAAACAATTATAGTCAACCTCATATACATAGATACTACAAGGTCATGTAAGTAGGGCTTATATTTGTTAAATATTCGAGTATTCTGAATACAAAAGTAAATAAAAAATCATAATCCTTTATTGGTGGTTTTTAACTTTCATCGCAAATTACTGGTGATTTAACAAATACCTAATTCACCATATACAAACAGTCTTGAATTTCTAAGGGAAGTTCAATTTATTTTGTATATTCCATCATTATTTGATTTGCTATTACATATTTCAAATGTTTGCAAAAGTTAGTAGCAGATTCTTCTAACAAAGTTACAGAATTGTTCAGAAGCGCGCAATAAATTGTGATATTCCGAATTATATTCGACAGCTCAACATCTGTAATCGATATGTCGATGTTTGCCCTCCAATAATAAGTGCTCAAGGGCCTCAGATGACCTTATGACGGCCGTGAACCATCACAAGATAGCATAGAAGCCGTGGTGCAGGTGAAAGGACTTCCGGTGCAGGATAAAGCAAGCAGTCTGCCCCAGCGGTAGATGGTTTGCTTACTTCGTCTTGCGATGACTGACAGAGATGATTCATACATTCTTTACCGGCACTGGCGTTAGATCTAGATAAAACACTTTCCCTTCTGGTTGATTGTTCAGGTCAATATCGCGTTATACGAATAATATTTATGGGTAAAAGTTCATTAAACAATAATATCACACATTTCTTCCTTTCAAATAATATCTTCTATCAGCGAAAAGTATTTTTCAAGTTATTAGCACGAATTACTTTGTAGTGTATGTAACGGATGTAGCGCTTTATAAACTAAAAATATGTTAATTTCCTGTGTATTAAAAAGCAAATTCTTATTTAAATTGTATCGTAAAATAAAATAACATGTATGTATAAGCCTATAAAAATTTGTTATAGATGCTTGGTAAGCTCGCAAATATTTTTATTTTTTTTTAATTAAATAAACTAATGAAAGCAGTACTCAATTCTATTATATTTCAATTACTTTTTATGATCATCATTATTGACGCATCATCCATTCTAATTTAAATGTTTGCTATGAAAAACGTATTCCAGATAAATAACCTATTATGCTATCGATTTGTCATGAATGTCGATTAATTGTCGTGATTTTTAGAAAATAGTTCGTGAAAAAATGTCAGCCAAGTCGTGTGAACGGAACTTAAAATAGAAAATTGAGAGAGTTATACTGCCCTGTGCAAAGTATAAATATGCCAACTTCCTTTTCTACTAAATCGACATTTTTATTGTTTAATGGTATAAAAATATCCATTCTACAACATACATATGTATAAAGTAAATTGAATAAAAGAGTACCAGTTGTACATCAGCTTTTATAATTTATATATTTTTTGTAAATTGAATCAAAATATAATTAATAATTTATTTAATTGCAACAAAGAAACAAAATTTCTTAGGAATGCAGGCGGTTTTATTTTATTCACATTCTACGTTTCGGAATTCCTTATGCCTCATCAGGAGACTAGATTTCTGAGGAAGGCATGTGGGATGTAAAATATAAATAAAAACATTAAAAATCGACTTTGTTCTATTATGTAAACAGCAATCAATAAATAAATATCAATTCCAATAAAATTACAAGTACTTCTAGAATAAATTTTATATTAAAAACAAAATGTTTTTTTATTGTAGCATATTACTAAAGAATTTACACTGGTTCTATTAGTTTACTGTGTTAAGTTATATATTTTCAGACGAAAGTTGTAGTAGCAGTTATTAGAAAAATCGATGGAAAGTACTACGTAAGTACGACAAACTTGATAAAAAGTATGTGATACTGTCAATTCTACTAGTTGGAGACAAGTTAGCGATACGAGTAGACAGTTCTCATATTTATAAATTAAAATAAAACAATAAACCGGTATACATATATTTAACACCTACCGCCTTATATGCATATCGAAACAACCTTTCTTTGTATAGGTGTAATAATTCTTACATATATACATTCCAATACTGTTACAACATACACATGGCATGCGTTGTTGTCGCATTTTTTCGGCATAAATTCCAAGAAGCAAATTGAACGATGAATGTGTAAATATCTCTTTAACTTTTATGTTCCGTGACAAAACTAATAAATGCCACTTGTAATGAACTTTATTTACACATTTTTACGGTGCATTATATACACTCTTCAAAAGATATCTCACGTTTCGTGATTGATTAATATTTTGAACAATATAATATTTATCATTGCAATCTACAGATACTTTTCTTTGCAATTAAAATCGTTCGTTTGTAGTTTGTATCTTATTTCTGAACTATCACTAGCAATGAATTATTGCAGCTAATTGGCTTACGTACACTAACACACTTTAATTCAGTGAATCAGAAGAGGAGTCTTGGTTCCGAAAATATATTTATTGCAAATATGAAAAAAGGTGATGTTACAAAAATTATTTTAGATATTTACAGATATTTTAAGAACAAAATATCTTTGAACACTAAAGTAATTTGGAGTTCAAATTTAATTTGTGTATTATGCAAGAGTTTACAGAAAACAATAGAATTGGGATTCATTTTACGGATTATTAATTTTACAATTATTTTTTACAGTTTTGTGTTTCATTTTAAAAACTTTTATTTGTGGACTTTAATCTATTTTGTTAATAAATCAGTCAAATATAAATTAGTTCTTATAGTGTAATAATTTGTTATTATTTTTATAAAGAAATATAACTGGAACAGTGTACTAAAAATATAATAGAATGAATGTTTAATTTGCTCATGATTAATGAAAGTAGTTCGATTAAACAGATAATTAGATCTAAAGTGCAAACGAATTATTTATCAATGAACAAAAACTAAGTGTACAAGTTCAAATATACAGCTATATCTATTTTATTAAAAAAAAAAAAAACTACTTAAGTTAATTACAATTTACAATTGCTAAGTAATTTACTTAAAAATTCAAAATAATGTATTTATGGCAAGACTTCCTTTCTTTCCTATCTTACCCTTAGTTTTCTGATCTACATTTATCGTGAGAGTGTCCCAGATTACTTTAGGATATGAAACATATGGTCACATACATAAATCAATTATCAAATTAATATATAGATATATTGATTTCTACCAGATTAATAAAGCTATATTAAATATATTGAATTCGTTAAGAAATTTTACAGTATAATTTGGCGAAATTTAAACACGAATTTTATTTTCATTAAATACATCAATAAAAAAAACTGTAAAGAATAGAACGTTTCTTTTATAATTTTCCAAAATATATTGAAGTAGAATTCATTTGAATTTAATCACAGATTTTCAATAATCAAAAAGATATTCTCACGCATTAAAATTTGAATAACAGTCATAAATATTTTAAGAATCTTAAAATTAAATTTTAAGTTATGTAGAAAATATTTTGATGTCGTGTAAAGAATAAATCAATAACAACTTTGATTTATACACGAGGAGAATAAAAGGTAAATTATGTGCGAGTAACTCAAGACTAATTAATATTGTTTCTCTATAAAACAGTTGAGAAAGTGATGAATATCAATGAATCTATACAGTAAAATATCATTTACTCGTTCTTAGATTACATGTTTCGCATTTTAACGAACGATAAGATATATTAACGATATGAATATATGTATGTAGTTCATTAAAAATGATTCAATAAAGTTACTTTTAACTGTGTAGTAAAACTAGTAGTATTAAATTTACAATTGTCCATAGTAAAAATCCCACAGGAATACAGTATCGAGTCTATATAATAAGGTGAAATTCGTTGTGTTGTTTTTTATAAAAATAACATTTCAAGAGTATTTATGTAAAGAAACCACATTTTTCCAAGTTGTGTATCATTTATAATAAAAGGACTTTGATAAATTGTTGCGGCTATATAACGCATGCAAAATGCAAATTATAAAAAAACTGCTCTCTACAGTTAGTAGGTGTAAAGTTAGAAGGTTAACTGGTGTTTAAAAAATCACAGGTGTTTTGAAATATCATGATGTAAATACAAATTGATTAGGTGTAAGAAACAGTTAAACTAGCATTTTTATACGTTTATTTACCATATTCTAAAATAATCGCTGTTTGTAGTTAAAGTATTATTTATACAAAAAATTCGAATCGTGCTCAAAAGTATCAATAACATATTTAATGAACAAGTATATAATACAGATTGTCCTAGTTTAGAATAATAAATCAACTCAAGCTTAAATACTATTATTTTGATTGTAACAAATACAATTGTATGTCGAGTTGGAAAACTGATGCTATTCATGCATGAGCCTCCAACATGTAGTATACACATATGTAGGTTTAGTTGCATATATGAAGGCGTACGACAGAAGCATAAATGAACACCGCTTGGAAAGCAGAGCATAGTTCGTAATAATTTATAATAGGGCGGTACACGTACAGTAATAAGGATTGTTTTATTCATTCGCATATATGAATGAATACATCTTAGATGCATATCTGAAAAGATATGCATTTTTCTAGAATTGTTTCTTTTGAGTGCATTATAGAAGACTTATTTATTATTACGTCTATTGAGCAATTATTTGTTTAATTAGAGACACATATATGTATACGATTTGGAAATACTATATATTGTAAAAAATGTATGTAGGTGAGAGTCAAATGAGATGGTATGGTCATGTTGAAAGAATGTCGAATGAATAGAATGATGAAAAATTGTCAAGATGTAAGAATTTAAAAGATATAATATTAAAAAAAAAAGATTACAAAAAAGGAACAGCTGTGCAGTTTATTAAAATACAGGCAATTTACAAACTCAACATAAAAGTATTGGTTCCCTTAGTAATTGTAGTTTTAGGCAATTAAAATATTTAAAAATTTTACGAATTAATATTTTGACAATTTTCTTACAAATGAAGGAAACACTGGAAAAGTAGTAATAGCTTTTTACTTGCGTCGAATACACCTCTGTTATTCGTATTTGAATTTATTATTTAGTTTGTTTTTAAAATTACGATGATTATCTGATTGTAAAGAATGTATTAGCAACATGCATGAGCATAATGCATTATGTAAAATGGTATGGGAGTAGATAGGTAGGTATGTATTTAAATACCTTACAGAGCACTCACCTTACATGTCATTCGTTTACGTATATTAACATGAGGAACTATATATTAGCTAGGCGAATGTAGGCGCAACTTTGACAAGTCGTTGAGGGAAGAAATTTTTGATCGCATATAGAAATTAAATTAGGGTCAATCATTAAAAGATTCCAAGCAATTTTAGTTAGTAAGTAAAATCAGTATCCATGATTCAGTTGAGGATCAATTCGTAACTGAATTGAGCTGAATCTAGATGCAGAGAGAAGAATGTTATCTACGGGGTATCAGTAAATGCACTTATGACTAAATATAGGTTTTCTCACAGTACAATTTGGTAAAGAATACAGATTGTTACGGTTCTGTTTTGTATGGTATAAGATAGGCGTGCCGCTCCACGCAAGACAAGTGGCGCAACTTGTCCGTAACAAAACAAGAAATGTTGAACTCGCGTGGATAAGAACCACCAGCAGCATGCAGCACCAACATCTCGCCACATCTATACTGCTGCGTCATAACATTGGCAGGCATATATGTTAGTTCAGATCCATAGATATCTCATAATATTTTAACGCTGTGATAATTCCCTATTATATATTAATCAAATTAATAGACATTTCTGTTGGTATTTGTTGAAACTTTTCAATAAAACACTCTTTGAGTTTAAAAAGAAATCAGTTATTATTTATACGTTTTATTTGGACAACATAAGAACATATGTTAATCAATTAAATTATTAAATCATATTTAAGTACAATAATTTTCAAATAACTGCGTTTAAGTTTTGTATATGAGTAATGAGTCTTTTAAATCCTCTTCCTGATTATTAAAAACTAAAGTGTCGATGTTGACGCTAAAGTAGAGGTTTCTAAAAAACTTGATCAATTCTATTAGAAATTACGAAAAACGTCTCTTGAATATAATCATCTCATTAATGTTTAACACATATGCAAACTGTCATCTGTTATATATTGCTTATACATTAATTGTCACAACTGACACACCTATCTAATTATTTTTTTTGATATGAATTTACTTCCGTCTCTGTATATACTTTGCCATAAACCACTTGGACAAAATTTCTCCTGTGACTAAACGCAGACAGTTAGTTGCCGAGACATAATATATTAGCATTCCAAGCCGCTGTAGCTATAGGAAAATAATTATGAAATTATAATGCTATATAATATACAGTTTATGATGTTTTGTGTTATATAATAATGCTTGAGTAAATGAAATAAGAGTTTGAGTTCGTGCATGACAGGTTTAATCATGCAGAATGAACAAATATAGAGGAATGATGAAAGATTGTATGGCATTATTTAAATGGTTTGTGGCCTTATTGGGAAATTGATAATCACATATACATATTTCGGTAATATTTACAAATTATTCAAAAACAGTTATTATATGTGTTTTCAATTCTCTTTTGTTTATATAAAATTAACAACATTATTAATAAATCATTTGCAAATATATAGAAAATTATTTGCTCCTGCGTATGTTGGTGTGTATATATAATTCAGGATGTTCACTATTACTTATCATGTAATTGTAAGTTAAACACGTAATTATAGTTGTATTAAGATATTACTGTGTTATTATAGTAGAATATTCGTTTTGTTTTTCCACTGTTATTTAATATCTAATAATTATTAAAGGATTTTGCAAATTATTAATAATTCTTTTCCAAATGGCGCTACGGTAAATTAAATAAATTTGTTAAATTAAAGCCGGTTTCAATTCATCAATGTCAGTTATTCATTAGTTTAAACAAAAATATAAAATATTTATTTGTGTCCAGTTGCTTCACTATTAGTTAAAATTTACAAATAATAACAGCAATGTTATAAAACATAAAAAAATGATTCATTTTTGTTGAATTTCAAACGAAATTTACTCTAGTAAGTTCTAAGGGCATCGAAAATAAATCAGCATTTATTTTCTAACTGTACATTCGCCGTAAAGTATAATAACACAGATTTTAAAGCGAAAGGAACCCAAACGTAATCTAATATCACATCATTTATCGTCTTTCTTTTCATTATTTTAACCTATAAACTAATTGTAACGAAGCCCCAGAGTAACACCATAAAGAGTGTATTGTCCTCATTTACCATTTATCACCAACATCCAAGAGCTGAAAGCGATCAATTCTTCTTACGGTATCGCATCAGCAAAGCGATCTGATCTAAAATCGATTTATTTATGATTTTGATCAATAACTTACTTCTATACCCACTACGTAGGTATATCTATACATATAATATTCAATACAGCTCGAGGTGTTTTCCGATAGAAAAACTGATCGAGATTGTAGGATAGTTTATGGATCTAGGTTTACCGTCGAATGGCAACACAATTAACCCGCCATTTAAGGAATTGATAACGGCTTTCATTTCAACATTTTCGTTTCAATATACATATATTACTTTCCTTTACGAAGTTATATATATAAGTATTGTAATAAAAAAAAAAGTTCGATCTCGAAATCTTAACAGAAATATACCTTTTGTCCTCTGAATGAAGAGTGTCTGCATGTGTGTGTGTGTATGCGTATAAATATAATTTAAAAATATTAATTATTTTAAAACCGTACAACAAAGAATACCGCATGATACACTCCCATCACCCACTCAATTTGAACTAAGTATTATCAGATAGAGGTACGCAATAAAAACCTGTCTGGTATCACAGTTAATTCGCTTTCAATTCGGACAGGTAGTAGGCAACTATGTACCCTAGAATCAACGATACACCTTTCACTTCATCAAAATCGACATTGATCGGCACGCTGCACTGTATAGGCTCCGATAAACCATAAACGACATTCGTAACACTCACTTGACACTCGAAGAGAAAGAAACAGACTAAATCATTTATCGCCATATCTACTACAAAAATCTCACTTGCTAACTGAAGAGAAATAATTTGGTTTGCAATTAAAACACCTTTATGAAACCACCTGTAATTAGTATAAAATGGGTATTTATTTATACAAATTTGTTGCAACGTAACTCAAATTTTAATTACTAAAAGATTGTTCAAACTATTCGAACTATATAATGCGCGGGTGAAAAAAAAAATTGACATTTTGCGTTAGAAAGTATATTTCTGATATAATTGTATGACACGCCCTTAAGTTTGTTATTAGGTGCGGAGATGATTATTACAACAAATATCCATAACGCAAATTGTTTATTGTTTCCGCAAAATTAATTTCTTGTGTTTTATTTGAAATTCCTGTCAGTTTCGCTTTTTTTTTGAGATTTACTGTTCTTGATAAACAATAAGTATTAATTTAATAAAAAATTGAAATGTATATAGTTCACTTATATCTACAATTACTTTAGTCAATCTTAATGTTAACTGGGAAAGATTATTATCTTTTCATTGCGAACTGTTTAATAACGTCGTACTTATACAACAAAATATGATCAGATTTAATTAATCTGTCATACATATAAAAAATTTAGATATTCAATATGAAACCAAAAATTTTAAAACGCAAAATGCTTATATACAAAGAATCACTAAATTAATTTTAAGTTAGTTAATGACTAGAGCAAACTTTAACTACCGTTAGTTTCATAATTTTACCTTCAATCGCTTAGACAGTAGAGCACATACACACACACTCACGCATTTTCTAAAACAGACTCAATAGGGAAGGTCAAAAAGTATATTTTCATGAAAATCTCGAGTTCGAATTTTTTCATGATTATAATACTTATACCTCGTAAGAAAGTAAAAACTCAGGCATTTTATAAAGCATTTATTCAACGACAACAATCTAGCATGCAATTACAGCAACAATTATGTCGTTTAATATAATTGACTCTAATAATTATGTCATTACTATCAAATGTGTAATCAAAATTCGCGACACAATAATACAATGTCTATTAATATGTAGTATTATATTTTTAAATATTCTATAACCTTTGTCTATTATTTATATATAAATAGCAAAGCAAAACATATCAAACAATTTGTAATTTAATAACCAAACCACATGGAGTATAAGATCAACGATACATAGAAAGTTCTTTTCTTTTTCTTTTTTGTTACAATGAATTCAATCGACAGTAATAATACTCCCATTAAATCGTTTACAAATCAATTTAATTGTATTCACCAAATGACTTCTCTAAAATTATCCATTCAACTGTCACAGACATAAACAACTATTGTTTTACGAATCATTTAAATTTAAGTATCACAAAAATATTTGTAGACTAGGTATCTAAATATAAAGAGAAATACTTGTCAATTTAAAAATATATAGTAAGGTTGTTTTAATTGAACTTTTCATACATTATTTTTGCATCAACATTTGTTTTCTTAAGGCTGAATCATATCTCTATATACCAGAAAGCCAAATAATAATTTATATATGCTCAGTTTGTAAAATGTCAACATATGCGTTAATTTTAACGTTGTACGTCAGAGTAACATCATTTTGTTAAATAGTGATGATATCACTTTGATAGGTACGAACATAAAAAAAATGTCAAGTGTTTTTCCAGAATGATTTGCAAACAATTTGTATTAAGACATGAGTATTAAAGTAGCGTTTCATATTATGAATTAATATTCATGTTGTCGTGTTGACAGCGACACGGTAAGATAAAACAGTACACGCCTACATTTATATCCATAATAATGCGTACTAATTCATATTCACATATTTTAAATGATCTTGTTATGAGGAATTCGTTTACATATTTCTAAAAAATGAATCATTCTCGATGTTTAATTTGAATAAATAATAGCATTTTTTTGGAACCGGTACATGAGTAATAGTTAGAATTTTGAAAATTAAATATATTTGTGTTTTTTGGGATTAAAATATTACAAAATAGTGAGCGGAAATCTAAAATTAAATGTATTTCGCTGGCGACTTGAATTCTCACGTAAGCGACGACACCGTCATCAATATAGTTTTGATGAACTTTATTGAATGTAAAGAAATGGAAAGCGCGAAAGCAATTCAGTGTTTGGCGTTTGGAATAAATATGAGCGCGTATACTAATGACATATTAGTTTTAGAATGATGGGAACGTAGTCGCCTTTCGAGTTGATGTGAAATAAAAATCGCAAAATATACCTACTCAACAGCCAGAAAGGGAAAACTATATACGAACGAGTTCTGTGCTATGTAACATTTATGCTGGTATATACGAGTACACGGGGAAATAAATGGTGTTTGATTTATTTCAAAGGTATAAATGTGTGGTTGGTTAATTATATATTGGAAACGTTTGCAATTTCAAGAGATTGTACGTGTGATGTGGTTATTGAATAGGATAGAATGCATTTTACATACTTAGTAATAACATCTCATTCGTAATCATTTAACGTTAGATTCTGGTAGGCAACGGTAATAAGAAGTTTTAGTCCAATAAATGATTTGAATTCTTTATTTTAATACTGTACAGTTGCATATATACGCTATACTTTGTATCGGAATGTAAGAATAACTCTTTACTATTCCCGTGTAATAAAATAACTATAATATAAAATGAATTACGCACTTGTGTTTATCAGTAATTCCTAATAAGGTCAAAGTTGTTAATCCTGTTGTGGGGTTGTGGTAGAAAAGTCTTTATTTTTTTCTACCAGCTTTTCACTAAATTCTTATTAAGTATTTTGATCAGAAAATTGACAAATCCTTTTTTATATCAAACTTAATCATTATATCAAGATGAACTATCATAAAATATATAAGCAATTATTTAAGAAATGTATTCATTGTTAAATACTAAAAGAAAGGTTTTCTACCACCTCATTTGCTAAGCACAATCTAATTTTGCAGATTAAAATACCTAATTTGTGCACCATGAACTTCCTGGTTTTAAAAACAGCACAAGTTAAACCCAATGACAAAGCATTTCTTTCAAATATCATCTACTAATATAAGATATAACTAAAAGTAATTAGATATTGCTATCAGATTAAGATTTAGATCAAATGACACATACAGTTATCAATGTTAAGCATTACACTGGGTGGTCTTGTATTCATTAATCAAAATGTTTAATTTAATTAATAAATTAATATCATCACTGCATTCATGACATTGGGATCCACATTAGGAATTAATTTACTTATAATATAGTGTCGATTATAATGATTTTTTTTTCTCAATCCCCAATTTAAATTAGAAAAAAAATATTTAATTTAAATCAATTTGAAAATATGTAATCAAGATTATTTCCTTGTCAAAGTTTCAAATATTGATGGGATTTACGAATTTCGATAAATCATAAATAATTTATGTATATTTTATTAATTTTATTAATTATTGGTCATAAAATATACTATTTTTAATATAGTCAACATCACTTTACTTTGGATGGATATACATATTATTAATTTTTGTAGATTATTGAGAAAATAGCAATTTAATTCATTTAATTTGGTGTAGATATTTTAGTGATCGATCAATATATTCGTTTAAACGGGAATTTCTAATAATATTTAATTGTTAAATATAAAATAAATTTTTTTTATAGAATTTCATACTAAAAATCTAAAGATATAAAAATACTACCAATCATTTAATCTTTATTTCCGATATAAGTTTATATAATTTAGTAATGCATTTACCACGAAATTAAAAGAGCATCGATTTTATTAATTATAAATGGATTGTTAATTTTTCTACATTACGAATTCGAATTTCAACTATAACAGTAAGCTAAAACAAATGCAAATAACTTCATGAATTAATTCTCAAAAATGCATAATGAAAAATTTGTGACCAAAACATACACGAAGACGTTGCAAACATAGTCATTTCAAGGTAGATAAAAAGGCATATTTCCGTTAAAATATCGAGATCATTTTTTCTATGATTACAATAATTACCAAACTTTGTATAAGAATGTAATAATGTAAATAAATATAAAAAGTACCTATAATACAATAAATTTATAAATTATGAATTCATCCAGCTAATATTAAATGATAATTACTCAATATTTCCGTTATCAGTTTAATTTCATAATGCATTTATCACGAAATTGAACGAACATGCATTTTAGTAGATTGGTAATGTTCTACATTACGTATTAGGTTTTTAACTATAACAGTAAACTAAAACGAATGCAAACAACTTGATGAAGTATTATTTTGTTAACGTATAATTGAAAATTTGTGATCAAAATGAATAATCTATTCGATTTTCATGAAGCAAGAAAACCATTTTACATTATGAATAGAATAATTGGTATATATCATTACTCTGTTTATGGATTACCATGGCAACGAAGATATCTGGTAAACAAATACGATACCGCACTATATGTTTTACATATATTCATAATCGGATTAGGAGTACCATTTCTATGGAATGATATATCGACTTTTACCAAAAATGGATCGTTTATTCCAAAAGTACTAGCTTATATCATAGGAATTTTACCAACGATAATATCTGTTGCCGCTATAGTGAGCTTCTTTTTCAAAAAGAAACAATATTTTGAAGTTTTGAATATGTTATCAGATGCTCAAATGACCTTGGTATATATCGACCCAAAAGTGTCGGATAATAAAAATACTCGAAAATTCATTATATATTTATTGTGCTCCACTTTACCAATATTAGTACTAGTTGATGTTTTAAATTTGTTTGCCGAGTGGACTTCAGTCAATCAGCCAGTGTTTGACACTTTCGTGTACAGTTATTTCCAATTTCTTCAATTACAGTTCGAAGTTCTTATTTTATTATATGAACTTAATCGGCATTTCAAAAATATTCGATTTTGTCTAAATAATATGTGCAAAAACAAATTAAACCGAAATGCAAGCGATATCAATAAAATTCTACAAAATCTAAATGAAATGAGTAAATTATATTACTCACTGTGTGACATCGGAAAAAATATTGATAATATTTTTGCACCACAAATACATATGAAACTAGCTTTAACATTAATAATATCTTGTGCGACCAGTTTTTCTTTCCCGAACAGTTCTGAGTCTTCAATCTTAATGATCATGTCTAATGTTTTGTGGCTATCAGTGACTATCATTGAAATTTTTATGTTGTTATTGTTTTATTCCATGGTGATGTTTGAAGTATGTATATATTTTGGGTTGATATCTAGTCTTACAGTTGAAAAAAATAATGTAGAAATATAACAATATTATTTTCAAGATCGAACTAACAAATAGATCATTTATAACAACAAAGTTATATTTCAAAACCAATTCCATTGATTCGCTCGTCAAAGTACATTTGTTAAGGAAAACTCATAGAAGAGATATATTTACTGGAAATGGATGTTTCAAACTAGATTTAAGCTTTTTCCATTCGGTAAAAGTCAATTATTGTACTTAATTCATATTTAGATGATGAGTAGTTCGTAACGGAAGGACCCAAACTGGTTCTTTGCGGTCATATTGTATCTTCTTTTAGCAAATCAGTAATGTTTTTTACTTCTTGATAACCAAACTACTCATTATTTAAACATAGAGCTATAGAAGTGCTAATACATTTTATTTATGCTTTAGTTCATCACAGCAACGGCGATGTATACAACAATCTTAATTCAATTTCAAAATATAATCGATAAAAAAACATAAGCTATTAAAACACATACAATGCACACACGAAGACAAATGGCTTTTCGAAAATATTCAGACTGAAATACAGCTTTAGTCAGAAATTATATTTCCGTTAAAATATTGAGATCGAATTTTGTCATAATTACAATACTTACTCAACTATGTATACGAATGTAATAACGTAAATAAATACAAAAAATACCTATAATTTAATTAGAATTTGTCCTGAAAGCATTAAACGATAATTTATCTTTATTTTCGAAATAAGTTTAATATCGTAATGTATTTAGTATGAAATTAAAAGAGCATTAATTTTATTAATTGTAAATGGAGTGCGTAAGCTCTACATTACGAGGTTGAATTTCAGCTATAACAGTGCACAAACCAAATGCAAATAAGCAGATGGAGTAATTTTCAAAATTGAATATTTGTGACCAAAATGAACAATCTATTTGATTTTCATGAAGCAAGAAAACCAGTTAACAATATAAATAGAATATTTGGTATATATCATTACTCTGTTCATGGATTACCATGGCAACGAAGATATGTGGTAAACAAATACGATATCGCGGTATATGTTTTACATATATTCATAATCGGAATTGGATCAACCGTTATATTAGAAAATATATCGACTTTTAACAAAGAAGAATTGTTTATTACAAAAGTACTATCTTATTTCATGGGAATTTTACCAACGCTAATATCTTTAGCCGCTGTAGTGCGCTTCTTCTTCAAAAAGGAACAATATTTTGAAGTTATGAATATGTTATCTGATGCCCAAGTAGTCTTGACAAAAATCGATCCAACAGTGTCAGATAATAAAAATACCCGAAAATTCATAAACTATTTATTGTTCTTCACTTTACCTATAGAAGTGTTAACAGATTGTTTGTATTTACTTACCGAGTGGATTTTAAATAACTCAATATTATATACCTTAATGAACTGTTATTTACATTCTCTTCAATTACAGTTCGAAGTTCTAATTTTATTATATGAGCTCTATCGAAATTTTAAAAATATTCGATTTTGTTTAAAGAATATACGCAGAAAGAAATTAAAACGAAAAGAAAACGATATCAATAAAATACTACATAATATTGATGAAATGATTAAATTATATTGCTCACTGCGTGACACCGGAAAGAATATGGATAGTATTTTTACACCACAAATACAGATGAAATTAGTATTAACGTTGTTAATATCATGTTCGACCTTTTTTTATTTACCGATTAGTTATGAAAATTCAATTTTCATGTTTATAACTACCGTTTTGTGGCTATCTAAAGCTATCATTGAAATGTTTATGTTGTCATTATTTTATTCAATGGTAAATCTTGAGGTAATTAAATATTTTGATTTGGTATCTTCTTTTACGGTTGAACACCAAAAAATAATAACATTAAAATAATGTTTACATATATCAGTATTCTTTTACAGATAGAACTAATAAGTAGATCATTTATAAGAACAAAGTTACATTTCAAAATCTATTGTATTGATTCGCTCATTAAAACACATTTGTTAAGGAAAATCCATCAAAGAGATATATTTACTGGCAATGGATTTTTTAAGTTAGATTTAAGTTTATTTCATTCGGTAAGATTCAATTATTAAACTTGCTGCATGTTTAGATGATGAGTGGTTCGTAAGATTGTTTCTTCTTTTATCAAATCAATAATATTTTTTACTTCCTGCTAATCAAACCACTCATCATCGAAACACAGTGCTATAAAACTTTTAATACATTCTATTAATGTTTTAGTTCATCACAGCAGTGGTGATGTATACAACAATCTTATTTCAATTTAAAAATATATTCGAAAAAAACACATAATTGAGAAAACACACACGAAGACAAATGTCATTTCAAAAAGAGTCAGATTCATTTCAGGGAAAATTAATAGCTATATTTACGTTAAAATATCGAAATCGAATTTTGTCATGAACACATTACATACTAAACTTCGTATAAGAATGTAATAATGTAAATAAATATAAGAAATACCTATAATTTAATAAAAATTTCTCCAGAATATGTCCAATGACATTTATCTTTGTATACGTTATAAGTTTAATTTCATAATGCATTTACAAAGAGCATCAATTTTAATAATTGTATATGGATTGCTAATGTTTTACATTACAAACTCGAATTTCAACTGTAACAGTAAACTAAAACAAATATTGAATTATTTTTTTAATAATAATATCATTGAAATTTCGTGATAAAAATGAATAATCTATTCGATTTGCATGAAGCAAGAAAACCATTTTATATTATGAATAGAATATTTGGTATATATCATTATTCTGTTTATGGATTACCATGGCAACGAAAATATGAGATAAACTAATACGATGCCACAATATATGTTATATGTCGGATAGCAAAAATACCCGAGGATTCATCAAATATTTATTGTTTTTCACTTTATCTACAGCAATATTACTTTCTTTTCTATATTTGATTACCGAGTGGACCTTAAATCAGTCAGTGTTTTATATATTCGTGAACTGTTATTTAAATTGTCTTCAATTACAGTTCGAAGTTCCAATTTTATTATTTGAGCTCTAACGAAATTTATAAATTATTCGATTTTCTTTAAAAAATATGCGCAGAAACGAATTAAAACGAAAAGAAAACGATATCTATAAAATACTACAAGATATACATGCAATTAGTAAATTATATTACTCACTGTGTAACGTCGGGAAAAATATTGATAATATTTTTGCACCACAAATACATATGAAACTAGTTTTAGCATTACTAATATCGTGTGGGACCAGTTTTTCTTCCCCGAACAGTTCTGAGTCTTCAATCTTAATGATTACGTCTAATGTTTTGTGTCTATCAGTGACTATCACTGAAATTTTTATGTTGTTACTGTTTTATCCCTTTGTGATGTTTGAAGTAAGTATATATTATGGGTTGATATCTAGTCTTACGGTTAAAAAAAATAATGTAAAAATATATCAATATTGTTTTCAAGATCGAACTAACAAATAGATCATTTATAACAACAAAGTTATATTTCAAAACCAATTCCATTGATTCACTCGTCAAAGCACATTTGTTAAGGAAAACTCATAAAAGAGATATATTTACTGGAAATGGATTTTTCAAGGTAGATTTAAGCTTTTTCCATTCGGTAAGAATCAATTATTGTACTTGATTCATGTTTAGATGATGAGTAGTTCGTAACCGAAGCACCCAAACTGATTCTTTGCGGTCAGATTGTGTGTCGTTTCAGCAAATCAGTAATGTATTTTACTTCCTGATAACCAAACAACTCATTATCTAAACATAGAACTATAGAAGTGCTAATACATTTTATTTATGCTTTAGTTCATCACAGCAACGGCGATGTATACAACAATCGTAATACAATTAAAAAATATATTTGATAAAAACACATAAGCGATAAAAACACATAAGCGATAAAAACACACACAAATTCACACACGAAGACAAATGGCTTTTCAAAAATAGGCAGACTGAAATACAGCTTTAGGCAGAAAATATATTTCCGTTAAAATATTGTGATCGAACATTGTCATAATTACAATACTTACTCAACTATGTATACGAATGTAATAACGTAAATAAATACAATAAATGCCTATAATTTAATTAGAATTTGTCCTGAAAGTATTAAACGATAACTGATCTTTATTTTCGAAATAAGTTTAATATCGTAATGTATTTAGTACGAAATTAAAAGAGCATCCATTTTATTAATTGTAAATGGCTTGCATAAGTTCTACATTACGAGGTTGAATTTCAACTATAACAGTACACAAAACAAATACAAATAAGCAAAGGAAGTAATTGACCAAAATGAACAATCTATTCGATTTTCATGAAGCAAGAAAACCAGCTTACGATATAAATAGAATATTTGGTATATATCATTACTCTGTTCATGGATTACCATGGCAACGAAGATATATGGTAGACAAATACGATATCGCGGTATATGTTTTACATATATTCATAATCGGAATTGCATTAACCTTTATATTGGAAAATATATCGAATTTTGCCAAAGAAGAATTGTTTATTACAAAAGTACTATCTTATGTTATGGGAATTTTACCAACGCTAATATCTTTAGCCGCTATAGTGCGCTTCTTCTTCAAAAAGGAACAATATTTTGAAGTTATAAATATGTTATCTGATGCCCAAATAGTCTTGACAAAAATCGATCCAACAGTGCCAGATAATAAAAATACCCGCAAATTCATCAAATATTTATTGTTCTTCACTATACCTATAGAAGTGTTAACAGATTGTTTATATTTACTTACCGAGGCGACTTTACATAACTCAATATTATATACTTTCGTGAACTGTTATTTGCATTCGCTTCAATTACAGATCGAAGTTCTAATTTTATTATATGAGCTCTATCGAAATTTTAAAAATATTCGATTTTGTTTAAAGAATATACGCAGAAAGAAATTAAAACGAAAAGAAAACGATATCAATAAAATACTACAAAATATTGAAGAAATGATTAAATTATATTGCTCACTGCGTGACACCGGAAAGAATATGGATAGTATTTTTACACCACAAATACAGATGAAATTAGTATTAACGTTGTTAATATCATGTTCGACCTTTTTTTATTTACCGATTAGTTATGAAAATTCAATTTTAATGTTTATAACTACCGTTTTGTGGCTATCTAAAGCTATCATTGAAATGTTTATGTTGTCATTATTTTATTCAATGGTAAATCTTGAGGTAATTAAATATTTTGATTTGATATCTTGTTTTACACCATAAAATAATAACAATAAATAAATGTTTAGATATAACAATATTGTTTTACAGATAGGTCTAACAAGTAGATCATTTATAAAAACTAAGTTACATTTCAAAATCTATTGTATTGATTCGCTCGTCAAAGCATTTTTGTTAAGGAAAATACATGAAAGAGATATATTTACTGGCAATGGATTTTTTAAGCTAGATTTAAGTTTATTTTATTCGGTAAGATTCAATTATTATACTTAATCGATGTTTAGCTGATGAGTGGTTCGTAAGATTGTATCTTCTTTTATCAAATCAATAATATTTTTTACTTCCTGATAACCGAACTACTCATCATCTAAACACAGTGCTATAAAATTTCTAATACATTTTATTTATGTTTTAGTTCATCACAGCAGTGGTGATGTATACAACAATCTTATTTCAATTTAAAAATATATTCGAAAAAAACGCATAATCGATAAAACACACACGAAGACAAATGTCGTATCAAAAAGAGTCAGAATTATTTCAGGGAAAATTAATAGATATATTTCCGTTAAAATATCGAAAACGAATTTTGTCATGAATACAATACATACTAAATGTAGCGTAACCAATTCTAGCGTCTCTAGCCTTATGTCTAATTCCCGTGCACTCACTCTAGCACTTTGTCTTCAACTGTCCGTCCCTTACTGTTCTACCTACTTAGTCTACCAAGCACAGGCGGGGTCGAGGGATAAGGGAGCATACTCAGCAATTCCTTATCGCTTGCTGGCGCGCCACACTACCTCCTCCTTACTTCATACTTCCTCCTGGAAGCGTATTTTGAGCAGGGCTTCTTCTCTTGCTCTTCGTGGTGGCAATACACGAAGACGTGTAGGTATTGGATCCGGCACTAGGGGAGTTATGGTCTGGTCAAGGGGAACCTCCTCTTCGCTTGATGTCTGCCTCTCCAAGGCAACTTCCCCTTCGAGAGGTTCCTGATTTCGTGGTGGTGTAGCATCTCCGACACTCGAATAGCCCGGGACGTCTTCTGCTGGCCCCGGCGTCTCTACTTCGGTTCTCTCTGGCGTCATCAGAGGAGTGGAGTACCGAGTATTCCTCGACTCCGGTGATCCCGTCGGAGTCGCGAGGAACGCTTCGGATAAGGGGGTTATTCTGTCAGAACTCCGGCTCCATGATGATGTATTAAGCGGAGAGTTGGTTGTCCGGGTTGGCTCTATAATTCGGGATGAATACCTCTGCGGTAGATGTCTCCTTCTAGGGGTTTCGGGCCTCCGGTAGATTCGGATTTCTACATCGGTTTCTTCAAAGACTTCGTGCAACAAATCCTTGACTCGATCTTCCGTTAATCCGTCCAGTCCACATGCTATCATTGGTATAGCTAATTTAACAATATTTTCCTCAACTAATTTCCGCCGTAGAGAAATTAAAACCTTGCGTAAGTTGGTATACGTAGGTTTCTGATAACTTCTCTCCTTAGTTATTAAGTAAAATATTGCTCGCCCTTCCCGCTTTAGCATCGCAGTGGTCCCCACTGTAGATTCCTGTTTCCTCAATTCGGGTAGCCCTCCGAATCGCGATTTGAATTCTGCAGCAATACCGGCCCCCATACGCAAATCTCGTGCTACACAATGCGCTAACGCATATTGAGGGGGAGCATCAAAGAGATCTCCGCTTACTTCCAACAAGGAGAATTTGGCCGGGGTAGCACCTCGGCTGACTACTGGCTCGTCCCGCTTGCTCGGTCGTCCGGGACGTCGGTTGGCCCTTTCTTCTATTCTGGCTTGCTCAGGACCCGGTTGCTTATAGCATGGTTTCATTCGGTTTGCATGCAGTACCATGCGTTTGTGACGAAACGCGCAATGTTGCACCCGGAAGGTATTCATACCCATGCTTTTTAACACGCGATATGGTCCGGTCCATGGCCGGTGCAACTTGAAACTCTCACCAACTTTAGGTGTTGGTTGATGAACCCATACCAAATCGCCCACTTGAAAAGTTGGTGTTCGAGCATCCTTATCGTAATACTCCTTACGTCTCTGGTGTGAAGCTTCCAGCTGATGTCTCACGGTCGCATGGGCATAGTCCAATGAATAACGGAGCTGCTGAAGATATTTCTCTTCGGATTGGTATGATGTTCCCGGAGGGAGGCCATACTGGATATCTGCTGGTAGCCGGGATTCCCTCCCAAACATCAAGGAGAAAGGAGTGTGTTTGGTACTGTCATGTTGGCTCGACCGATAAGCCATCATAACCAAGGGGAGCTCCTCATCCCACGTTCGTTGTCGTTCGCCTGCATAATGAGATAGCATGGCGATCAGTGTTCGGTTAAACCGTTCTACCATACCGTCCGACTGCGGATGGAACGGTGTCGTACGAGTCTTATTAATTCCGAACAATCGACACATTTCTTGAAATAGCAGGGCCTCAAACTCTTTGCCCTGATCCGAGTGTAATGTCTCCGGAGCACCGTATCTACACACAAACTCCTGCACGAAAACACGCGCAACTGTCGTTGCCGACTTATCTGGCAACGGGTAAGCTTCCGTCCATTTCGTAAAGTAATCACCCACTACTGCGACGTATTTATTTCCATTTTTAGTTGTTGGTAATGTAAGCAAATCGATCGCGACTCTTTCAAGTGGTCGTGTTACCAGTTGTGTCTGTAGTGGGGCTTTTGGTCCTGGGGTAATAGCTTTCCGTCTATTGCATGACTCACAATCGCGGCACCACTGCTCTACATCACGTTGCATGTTATTCCAATAATAACGGTCTTTTAGTTTCGAAAGCGTTTTTGTTACCCCCAAATGTGCACCCGAGGCTGCATTGTCGTGATACGCTTTCAACACTTCGCACACTTTACTACGCGGTACTACAACACGATATTTACCAAATTTATTGTCCCGAATACACAATCCATATTCGTCTGTCCACTCCGGTTTTAAATCAAACAGACTTTTTGCTTCTTTTGACAGTTCAGTCGAATTAAAACGTTCACCGCGTAAAAACCGAATCACTGGTTCGCACCGATCATCTTCCAGTTGTGCTTGCACCAGTGGTTTCACGTACTCTACCGGTAGAGTATTGGGTACAGACCCTACCGACACTGTATTAATGATATTCGGGTCATACGCGTTCCTAGTATCCGGTGGTACTGTCGAATTTTCGTTGACTGCCTCCATTCCACATTGCCTGCATGGTCGTCGGGACAACCCATCAGCGTTCAAATGTTTCTTGCCTGGCCTGTGACATACTTCCATGTTATATTCGGCGAGAATTTCTAACCACCGGGCCACCTGACCCTCTGGTTCCTTAAAGTTTTTCAACCACCTTAAACAATTGTGATCGGTCCGGGCTAGAAATTGTGTTCCGATTAGATATCCTTTGAAATGTCTACAAGTTGATACCAGGGCCAGTAGTTCTCTTCTAGTCACGCAGTAACCGCGCTCTTGCTTTGTTAATGCTCGACTGAAGTAGGCAATTACTCGCTCATAACCATCTTGAACTTGACTGAGAACGCCTCCCAGCCCAACACCGCTTGCGTCGACATCGACAATGAATGGCCGATCAAATCTCGGATAAGCCAGGATTGGGGCGCTGATGAGACATTGTTTTAATTTCTTAAAAGCTGCCTCCGTATCTTCATTCCAGCTATAGTTTACCCCCTTGTTCAATAGGCGATGCAAAGGTTCAGCTTCTTTGGCGAAGCCACTAATGAAGCGTCTGTAGTACGAGGCCAATCCCAGAAAAGAACGCAGTTCCGTAAGGTTCCTAGGAGTGGGCCAGTCGCGTACAACTTGTACCTTAGCCGGATCTGTAGCCACTCCATGACGACCCACGACATGACCAAGAAACTCTACTTTTTCCTGAAATAGTCTGCATTTCTTCGGGTTGACTTTTAGGCCCGCTTGTCGCAGACGAGTCATGACTGCCTCTAGCCGCTGGAGATGCTCTTCGAAATTACGGCCCCACACAATAACGTCATCTAGATAGACTAACGCGCTTTCCCAATTTAGGCCTTCCAGTACAACGTCCATTATCCTCTGGAATGTGGCTGGTCCATTACACACTCCGAACGGAAGAACATTAAACTCATAAAGACCCGTTCCCATTGAAAATGCGGTCTTAGCTCGGTCCTCCGGAGCCACTTCCACCTGCCAGTAGCCCGACTGCAGATCCAACGCGGTAAACAGAGTAGCACCAGATAATGAATCGAGTATTGTGTCCATTCGTGGCAGTGGATAACTATCCTTGATGGTTACGTCATTTACCTTCCGGAAATCGACACAGAAACGAGTAGATCCATCTTTCTTCCGGACAAGCACGACAGGCGAGCACCAGGGTGATAATGATGGTCTTATAACACCTGCCTCGAGCATTCGCTGACACTCGTGTTTGGCTTCCTCTCGCCGTCCCGCTGGAAGTCGTCGTGGTGATTGGCGAATAGGTTTTGCGTTTCCAGTGTCAATCTGATGTTGAAGAATACGTGTGCGTCCCGTATCGTTCTTGCTATGTGCTACAGTGTCTTTGAATTGATCAATGCACAATTTAGCCCGCCGTAATTCCTCGGTAGACAAATGACAAGAAGCTTCACTCCAATCGAATTCACTTGAAGTCGAAACATCCGGGGGAGACTTCACATTCACTACCGCGCACTCATACGCGGTTCCTACGCGTGCATTTTTCCGTAAGGTGATTGGTTCAGTTGTTGGATTACGTAATAACACAGTCCCGTGTTCGGCCGACACTAACCCGCGCCCCAACATACAGTTAAATTTGTCCCAACATTGCGGCGATGGTTCTACTACACGCGGCAAGTTCAAATGTTCACCAACTAATTGTATACAACCAAGAATCTCCGTACGTGCGGGAATGACTATTGTCTCACATAATATCGCGGCTACTGGAGAGATAGTGTATTCCTCTACTCGTCTCCCTTGTAGTTCAATGTAACCACCGGCCGGGTAACACACACACTGTTGTTGTCGTAAAAAATCACATCCCAACACACAATCGTCTGTCAAGTTCTCACAAATACTAACTTGTATTCGTATACGTAAATCGGCTATCCGGACTACAATGTCACATATTCCGAGAACCGGTAAAACCTCCCGATTTGCCTGTACTACATGTCCGTTCGCGACTCGTAACGGCGCACTTCCTAACTGTTTCCACAAGGACTTACGCATGAAGCACCGAGATGCGCCTGTGTCCACCAAGAATATCACCGAATATTCGTTTATATGTCCTTTCACTCGTACTACTGCTGTATCCTCCTGAATTCCAGCCTGTCCCATCGTAGTACCAAGCGTCACTCCGGGACTGAACAACGCTTGCTTTAGTTTCCCGAATCCCTACTATCGCGATTTGGACAGTTTCTACAAAAATGACCGTAAGCGTTGCACAGATAGCAACGTTTATTCCCCGATCCATCAGTCTGTCCACGTCGCACTGGAGCAGGTGATGTTACACGGTTTTGAGCACTACGTCGACGGGTATCCCTGAACTGCGTTGGCGAACGCTCCCCACTGTAGACTCTCTGCGACCTTTCCTTATGATAAAAGTGCGTGTCTACTGGTGGTGTTGGTGAACGCCAGCGAACTCTAGGTTCTCTCGGCCTCTCATTGTCTTGTTGATTTCTTTCTAATTCACGAGTGGATGTAGTCAGCTTGCTAACAGCGGTAGCAAGCTCTCCCACTAACTTTGTAAGGCCCTCCAGATCTGTATTTGGTGTGGTACCTGCTGCGCAAATTGTTGCAGTGCTCGCAGGTTGAGAATGATGTTCACGTATCTCAGACAACCTCAGCTTAATCCTTAATGCCACTTGAGCCTCCTCCAGAGCTTCATTAAGTGTACCTGGGTTTTTCCGTGCTGTCTCCTCCGCCACTTGAGCATCAATTCCCAACAAGAACTGTTTTAATACCAACCTCTCACGTGTGATGTCGCTATGATCCGTAAACGCGAGTCCGCTCAAAAACCGTAAACCCGCCGCGAACATAGCCAGCGTTTCGCCATTCTCTTGTTTGCGCGCGCGAAATCGTATTTCCGCGTCATTTATTTCTTTGGTAAATGTCGGTTTTAACGCAGCGCATGCAGTAACCCAATCCGCACGTTGTTCGTTTGATAAACTCCGATACACCTGACACGCGGATCCTTCCAAGTAGAAAGGCAACGCCGTAATCTTTTTCTTATTGTCCCAGTCTTTAATTAACGCGAAAGCATCGAATCTTTCAATCCACTCTTCCCAGTTTCCACAACTAAACTTTGGGTACTGCACATCACTCATTTTTAATCTTTTAATTTTAATTTGCGTGTAATAAGTTCGATCACACCGCTGTCACCATTGTAGCGTAACCAATTCTAGCGTCTCTAGCCTTATGTCTAATTCCCGTGCACTCACTCTAGCACTTTGTCTTCAACTGTCCGTCCCTTACTGTTCTACCTACTTAGTCTACCAAGCACAGGCGGGGTCGAGGGATAAGGGAGCATACTCAGCAATTCCTTATCGCTTGCTGGCGCGCCACATAAACTTCGTATAAGAATGTAATAACGTAAATAAATATAAGAAATACATATAATTTAATAAAAATTTCTCCAGAAAATGTCCAATGATATTTATCTTTGTATACGTTATAAGTTTAATTTCATAATGTATTTACAAAGAGCATCAATTTTAATAATTATAAATGGATTGCTAATGTTTTACATTACGAACTTGAATTTCAACTGTAACAGTAAATTAAAACGAATGTCTTAGTTTTAATTTTTTTAAGAACGTATCATTGAAATTTCGTGATAAAAATGAATAATCTATTCGATTTACATGAAGCAAGAAAACCATTTGACATTATGAATAGAATATTTGGTATATATCATTATTCTGTTTATGGATTACCATGGCAACGAAGATATGTGATAAACAAATACGATACCGCAATATATGTGATACATATAATCATAATTGGATTTGGAGCATTATTTATATTCGAAAATATATCAACTTTTACCAAAAATGAATCGTTAATTCCCAAAATACTTGCTTATGCCATGGGAATTTTACCAACGCTTATATCTTTAACCACTATAGTGCGATTCTTTTTTAAAAAGGAAAAATATTTTGAAGTTATGAATATGTTATGTGATACTCAAATTACCTTGGCAAATATCGATCCAACAGTGTCGGATAACAAAAATACCCGAAAATTCATTAAATATTTATTGTTTTTCACTTTATCGACAGCGATATTATTTTCTTTTCTATATTTGATTACTGAGTGGACATTAAAAAACTCATTGTTTTATACTTTCGTGAACTGTTATTTCAATTGTCTTCAATTACAGTTCGAAGTTTTAATTTTATTATTTGAGCTCTATCGAAATTTTAAAAATATTCGATTTTCTTTAAAAAATATACGCAGAAACGAATTAAAACGAAAAGAAAACGATATCAATAAAATACTACCAGATATACATGCAATTAGTAAATTATATTACTCACTGTGTAACGTCGGGAAAAGTATTGATAATATTTTTACGCCACAAATCCACATGAAACTAGCTTTAACATTATTAATAGCCTGTTCCACCTTTTTTTATTTGCCGATTGGTTATGAATATTCAATTCTAATGGTTATAACTACTGTCTTGTGGCTATCTTTGAATACTTTAGAAATTTTTGTGTTGTTATTGTTTTATTCAATGGTAATGTTTGAGGTAATTATATATTTTGATTTAATTTTTGTTTTACGTTTAAACATAATAAAAACAATATTAAAATAATGTTTAAATATATCTATATTATTTTCCAGGTAGAACAAGCAAATATATCATTTATAAAATCAAAGTTACATTTCAAAGTCGATTCCGTTGATTCGCTCGTCAATGCACATTTGTTAAGAAAAATCCATGTAAGAGATGTATTTACAGCCAATGGATTTTTTAAGTTAGATTTAAGCTTTTTTCATTCGGTAAGAATCAGTTATTGTACTTGATGCATGTTTAAATGATGAGTGGTTTGAAACCGAATCTATTTCTTTGCATTCAGATTGTTCTTTTATTTAGCAAATCAATAATAATTTTTATTTCCTGATAACCAAACAGCTCATCTACTACTCATCATCTAAACACAGAACTATAGAACTGCCAATACATTTTATTTTTGTTTTAGTTAATTGCAGCAACAGTGATGTATACAACAATTTTATTCCAATTTAAAAATATTATCGACAAAAACACATAATCGATAAAAACACACATAAATAAATATTAAGACAAAAATAGACTCAATTCAGGGAAGGTCAACAGGTATATTTCCGTTAAAATATCGACATCGAATTTGTTAATGATTACAATACTACTAAACTTCGTATAAGAATGTAATAACGTAAATATAGATAAGATATAATTTAATAAACATTTGTCCAGCAAATATTAAATGAGAAATTATCTTTATTTCTGGTATAAGTTTAATTTCGTAATGTATTTATTAAGAAAGAGCATCAATTTTACTAATTGTAAATTGATTGCCATTGTTCTACATTACGAATTTGAATTTCAACTGTAACAGTAAACTAAAATAAATGCATATAACTTGATGACAAATTATTTTAAAAACGTAAAATTTGTGACCAAAATGAACAATCTATTTGATTTTCATGAAGCAAGAAAACCATTTTATATTACTAATAACATTTTTGGTATATCCCATTACTCTGTTTATGGATTACCATGGCAAAGAAGATATGTGATAACTAAATACGATGTCGCAATATATGTTTTACATATAATCATAATCGGATTTGGAGCAATATTTATATTGGCAAATATATCGAATTTTATTAAAGATGAATCGTTTATTTCAAAAGTATTATTTTATGTCGAGGGAACTTTACCAATGCTAATATCTTTAGCTGCTATAGTGCGCTTCTTCTTCACAAAAGAAAAATATTTTGAAGTTATGAATACGTTATCTGATGCGCAAATGATCATGCGAAATATCGATCCAACATTGTCGGATAACAAAAATACGCGAAAATTCATTAAATATTTAATGTTGTCCACATTACCTTTACTAGTATTATTAACTTTTTTCTATATGTTTATCGAGTGGACTTTAAATAAATCAATATTTTATACTTGCGTGAACTGTTATTTCCACTTGCTTCAACTTCAGTGTGAAGTTCTTATTTTATTATATGAACTTTACCGGAATTTTAAAAATGTTCGAGTTTGTTTAAAAAATATGCGAGGAAACAATTTAAAACCAAAAGAAAGCGATATCAATAAAATACTACAAAATATGGAAGAAATGAGTAAATTATATTACTCACTGTGTGATGTCGGAAAGAATATTGATAGTATTTTTACGCCTCAAATCCATATGAAACTAGCTTTAACATTATTGGTAACTTGTTCGAGCATTTTTTATTTACCGATCAGTTACGTGACTTCAAATCTAATGACTATAATTACTGTTGTGAGTCTATCTACAACTATAACAGAAATTTTTATGTTGTTATTGTTTTATTCATTGGTAATATTTGAGGTAAGTATATATTAATTTGATATCTTATTTTACGGTTGAACACTAAGTAATACAATAAATAATGTTTAAATGTGTCAATATTGTTTTCTAGTTAGAACTAACAAATAGATCATTTATAACAACAAAGTTATATTTCAAAATCTATAACATTGATTCGCTCGTTAAAGCACATTTGTTCAGAAAAATCCATGAAAGAGATCTATTTACTGCGAATGGATTTTTTAATCTGGATTTAAGCTTTTTTCATTCGGTACGATTAAATTATTATATTTAATGTATGTTTAGATGATGAGGAGTTCGTTACCGAATGCCCCAAACTAGTTCTTTGCGGTTAGATTGTTTCTTCTTTTGGCAAATTAGTATTATTTTTAATATCCTGACCAAACAGTTCTTCTACTACTCATCATCTAAATACAGAACTATAAAGGAGTTGATACATTTTATTTTTGTTTTAGTTCATCGCAGCAATGGTGATATATACAACAATTTTATTTCAATTTAAAAATATAATCGATAAAATACATAATCGATGAAAACATATAAATCCACATTCGAAGACGTTCCAAAAATAATCAGACTCAATTCAAGGCATATATCCGTTAAAATATCGAGATCATTTTTTTTATGATTACAATACTTAACAAACTTTGTAAAAGAATGTAATAACGAAAATAAATATAAAAAATACCTATTATTTTGTAAAAATTTGTCCAGCTAATATTAAATGATAATTAATCTATATTTACCACGAAATTGTGGGACATACATTTTAGTAGATTGATAATGTTCTACATTACGTATTTGAATTTCAACTATAATAGTAAACTAAAACTAATGCAAACAACTTGATGAACGTATAATTGAAAATTTGTGATCAAAATGAACAATCTACTCGATTTTCATGAAGCGAGAAAGCCATTTTACATTATTAATAGAATATTTGGTATATCTCATTACTCTATGGATTACCATGGCAACGAAGATACGTAGCAATCAAATACGATATTGCACTATGTTTTTTACATATAATCATAATCCTGTTTGGAGCAAAATTTATATTGGAAAATATATCAACTTTTACCAAAGATGACTCGTTTATTTCACCTACTTATTACTTCGTATAAGAAAATAAAAATACTCATTGTTAATATAATTTGTCGATCAATTATTAAAATTTAATTCACTTTTATATACGATAAAGTTTAATTTCGTAATTGCATATTCCACGAAATTAAAAGAGGAACAATTTTATTAATTGTAAATGGATTTAGTACATTACGAGTTCGAATTTCAACTATAACAGTAAACTAAGATAAATGGAAATTGAAGATGAAATAATTTTTCTAAAAACATATAATAAAAAATGTGTGATCAAAATGAACAATGTATTCGATTTTCATGAAGCAAGAAAACCATTTTACATTATGAATAGAATATTTGGTATATATCATTACTCTGTTTATGGATTTCCATGGCGACGAAAATATATGGTAATCAAATACGATATCGCACTATATGTTTTACATATAATCATAATCGGATTTGGAACAAAATTTATATTAAAAAATATATCAACTAACACCAAAGATGAATCGTTTATCCCAAAAGTACTATCTCTTGTCATGGGAATATTGCCAACGTTATTATCCTTGACCACCATGGTGCGCTTCTTCTTCAAAAAGAAAAAATATTTTGAAGTTATGGATATGTTATCTGATGCTCAAATGGCCTTGACAAATATCGATCCAAAAGTATCTGATAACAAAAATACCCGAAAATTTATTAAATATTTATTGTTCTCTACTTTACCTATAGTAGGATTCGCTACTTTTTACTATTTGTTTACCGCGTGGACTTTAAATAAATCAGTGTTTTATGCTTTCGTGAAGTGTTATTTTTACTTTCTTCAATTACAGCTCGAAATTCTTATTTTATTATATGAACTCTATCGGCTTTTTAAAAATATTCGATTTAGTCTAAAGCATATGCGAAGAAATAAATTAAAACAAACCGAAAACAATATCAATAAAATACCACAAAATGTTGATGCAATGAGAATATTATATTATTCACTGTGTAACATCGGAAAGAATATTGATAATATTTTTGCGCCACAAATCCACATGAAGTTAGTTTTTACATTATTACATGGTTGTGCGTCCCTTTTTTACTTACCCATCAGTTATGGGCGTTCAAATATATTGGTAATAAATACCATTTTGTGGCTATCTATGAATAGCATTGAACTTTTTATGTTGTTATTTTTTTATTCAATGGTAATTTCTGAGGTAAGTACACAAAGTAATAAAAAATAAAGTTGAAATACACCAATATTGTTTTCCAGATCGAACTAACAAATAGATCATTTATAAAAACAAAGTTATATTTTCAAATCTGGTCCGTTGATTCGATTGTCCACGCACATTTGTTGAGGAAAATGCATGAAAGAGATATATTTACAGGCAATGGATTTTTTAAACTAGATTTCAGCATTCTACATTCCGTAAGTTACAATTATTATACTTGAAACACGATCAAATAATGATCATTAATTCGTAACTAAATGACCCAACTAAGTTCATTGCAACTAAATTCCTGCTTATTTTAGCAGCGCATCTACCACTCATCATCTGCCTGCTAACACATTTTATTTATGTTTTAGTTCATTGCAGCAACTGTCATATATACAATAATCTTGTTTCAATTTAAAAATATTATCGATGATAAATCAGATGTTTGAACAATAAATTTTTAATAATGTTTTAATTGTTTTGTATTTTCTGAATATCTGAAGTACTCAGCACTAACCAACACCTACTACTGGAGTCCTGACAAGAATTTTAAAATATGTATAAATTGTAATTTCATAAATATATAAATTCACGATTACTTAAGCACTTTTCATAGAATTTATGACGCTCTAAATATTCGCAAAACCAATTTAAGGTTGAGGTAAAAGAACGGGAATTTAAAATCCCTAACATCAGTAGTTCCGCTCGGGCGGGTACAGACTGGGTTGAAATGCCGGTCAAGGTATCAATGAATACATATGCTGGATTATATACATTCTAAATGAGTAGTTATACGTCGCGACCTCAAAATTGTAACGTATCTAAATATTTAAATGAATGAAAGCGAAAATTTGATCTAATGCCATCTGAATTGAATAGGTGGTACCATTTTTGTGTAGCAATTGGAGTACAATACAATATACTTGATCACGATTTAAGCAAACGTAGTCACGATTTCAGATTGTGCATCAAATACATTTAATCAGGTGAAAGCAGACACCGTGCAGATTTTTTTTTTGCTCGGTACACCGAACCGTCATCCCATAAAAATGAACAGGTGTGGTGTCCGAACAATTGAAATACGTCTTAACAATATTCGTATTTTGGTGACTACAATTTATTTATGCGTTTCTTCGCAATTTCGAAACAAGAGACAATCCAAAAGATAATAATATTGTAACACATAAATAACTTTTGAATATTATATAATAGTGAACTTACAATGAATACTTGAAAGTAGAAGAAGGAATAAATCATACCTGAAACAGAAAAATACCTTTCAAATATGTTTTTTATTCGATGTAGATAAATAGAACAAATTAAAAATAAGAAAATATTTTATGTTGAAACCCACAGAAACATCTAGGACTTACAATCGGAAACAATCCATTATTGCAGCAATAATTAAAAAAATACATCGTCATCTATCTACTATCTTTTCTGAATTTCTAGAGCTCAGGGTCGTTTTTTTTTTTCTAACAAAGTGCGATCAATTAATACCGAATTACATTTAGTGTCTTTAGCCAAGCAGTAAATCTATTGATGGTAACATCCAACACTTAGACATTAATAAGGTAAATAATTACGAAGAGATTTCATCGATAATTCTTTAAGGAACATTTTTCAAAACAATTCACATTATTAAAACACAATTTTGTGTTACTTCATCAACAAATTTATTGTTGATCTACACCAATTTTATTGTGAAATTACACCCAACAATCATGTATTACTACTGAATTTCAAAACAAGAAATAAGGCATTCTGCCTAATGTCTTCTAAGCACCATTATAAATTAGTCTTTCTAAATGTATAAAACATCCAAATAAAGTTTAAAAACAAAATATACATTAAATAAATATATTTGTATATTGGGGAGGTGTGTATGTGTGTGTATATGTACGAATGAGTGTAAATGTGTGTGTGTGTGTACCGTTGTTATTTGTCAGGGTTTCAATAAATTAGAATATATTGCTGAAATTTGAATAAAAAAATAGTAAGAGAATCTGGGTTATTATTATGAATGTTGTATTATAGTCACGTTGTATATAATGTAATGGGCGTCGTTCAAGTCCTTGAGATTGATGGCGTGAAATCGGCGCTAATATACACACAACAGCACCATGCTAGTGCTAGGACATAATAATTGCCCCAGCGTTTAAGACGTTCTGCAAATTCGATTTATCGAGTAATTATATTGCGTTTACCTATTGCTAGCAGCGGCACGAAGCGACACATTGCCATACCTGCATTAATAACGAATAGGCAAAACTGATAGTAAAACGTTATTATTATCAATATATATGTATTTCAACATGTCCACTATTAGACATCTATAAAATTACAATGCACTACGTATATTCCATGCAAGTTGTAAATTATTCACAGATTTATATCTATCTTTCTACATACATACATATATGTACATCTATCAATGTACATACATATGCCTTTCTATTCTACGAACAGTATGGAAAGGTTTTGGGCTATTTCTACAAATTTATTATAATTTCCATCATTATTAACATATACACACAATTATTCACAAAAGCCTATATTTATCAGCGTTTAACTTCTCTCAATAATAATAATATTTACAATAATTTAAACTATTACAACCAAATAAACCAATCAAACTTCTATCTCTATATAAACAATATACAATAATAATAATAAATAATCTTTCTAATTATTTTAAAATACTATATTAAAAATAATCTGTTTAAGTTTGTTTCCATATGCAAATGAGTACAGTGAACCTTTCGAGACTTTCGTATTGCACGATGAAATATTATTCGGAAATTTGTATAAGATAACGAAACAATAACATTTCAATTTCAACATTTGATATTCAAAACGCGCATAGAAAAAAAAAATGATTGAAATTTAGGTTATCGTAACATTTAGATACTGTAAGTGTATACAAATCAAATCTGTAAATCGACTCACAATAAAATACTACTGGCCTACAGTAAAATCGTGACCTATTCGTCAAACAATCTACGCAGTGAAAAGTGAAAGAAAAAATATGTTTGACTGCTCCTTCGAATGTACATAATTCATCTAAACTGCATATCGAATTATAGAAAATCTATAACAAATGTATTTAAATAAATAACAACGTTTGTAAATATTGAAATATAGGTGAGGCCATAATAGACGTTCTAAACTATTAAATTATTGCGTTGAAGATATATATTTTTTTAATTATAACACACTTCACATGTCACCAAAAATCTGCACTTTAGCATATATTTGAAAGTTAAATGCTGTGTTGCATATCTAACAAATTTAATTATCGTTTAAATATTTAATCAAACCAAAATGACACTTCCGATAGAAAATTACCATGACTGTCAAAACAATGACGTGGAACTGGCCCATCATACATGGATACACGGAAATTAATTTAAAAATGACGGCAAATAAGATTAATTTATGATTTATCAGTTTTCATAATTTGTGTCAAGTACAAAAATCCATACGCTTGTTGAGATCTCAAACACCAATTCAGTTACCATATTCGCAAACATCATCACTCACGAAAGAATTTATTTCCATCTAATCAGACCCTGAGAACAACCGTTGTGTTTCACTTTTATTCGTGCCAATTTGATAAAATGAATAAATGAATATAATTTTATTGATAAGTGAAAGTGATATATATCTCCTGATTTTTTGACAGTAATTCGTTTGGGTCTGTCCGTCTGTCACAAACGGTCGTGACTGTTCGTCCATCCGGTACTTATTAAACGGTTCAATTCCGTTTGTATTGAAACACGATAACTCATATATATATTTTATTATTACTATTTCTTTGGCTCTTTTTTCCCGCGGAGATTTCACGTTTCCGTTATTGAAAGTGGCGGTTCCTTTCTTTATGCTGTCTCGTCAGTGCACTGGCATGGCATAGCACAGCGCAGTACACAAGGTCAAGTACAAGTAATTACATGGAGTTTTTTCACTTATGTTAATGATACTCTGAGAAAGAATATTTCAAATACTTGTATAGATGTTTAAAAGTGTTACAAACATAATAGATGCACGACTACTATTTATTAATAGTTGTTAAATTATTGTTTTATTATAAGTACTTATTGTTAGAACGAAAAATGTTTTAATTTCATTGATGAAATTTTGACGCTCTGCATCACCGTATTTTTTTAAAGTCTTGATATGTTAAGGTATAATCTTTTTTTTCAATTATGGAATTTTGGATCCAATAAAAAAAAGTTAAAATATGTAATGTTATCTTCTGTATGAATAAATTTTTGAGATTTTTGATATGTACGGGTATTATCTCGGTTGTGCATTCTTCGTTTTTACCATTAGTTATTTTAGATGTTTGTAATTAGTTACGTACAGAGCGCAATAAATAAAAATCCTAAGTAATATTTCTAGATACGTGTTCTACATCTTCGAATATAAACACTGTTTCTTTATAAATAATTGCATCGTCACTTGAAAGTTAATTATATTTATGGACATAATTAATTAATGTATAAAAAGTAACTTTGTTTCCAAGATAATAAATTTGGTTCAAAATGAAACTCAATCGGTAAACAATAAAAGTAAAAGGATTCACACCATTTACAGTTAAAATTTACAAGTTTTTAACAGCTAAGTAAAAGTGAATGTTATCATATATAACTCCAAGTCATTAAATGTGCGAAAAAAAAAAACGTAATGTGTATGATCTCTTTGTCACCGCTACAGAACACGCATATCACATTCTTAATGTTTGCATTTCAGTCTTTGCACACTTCTAAAATAAATAATAGATAGACACTGAAATGACATTACTCTCACTTCGAATGACAAAAATCATATTTAATAGGAAGAGAAAACTAATTAAACGATTAGATATCAAATTATCCTACGGTATAATTTCTTATAGTAATTTTTAAATTAAAAAATATTCTTCTCAATCTAGCCATATTTTATTATTATTTAAAAACTGAACGCCCTCATCTTAAAATATATATTTAATCATGTTATTGATTTGTATAACATTTTTCTAAAATTTCTAAACCAAATAAAACTAAATCATACGACAAGTTCTACGTATAATCTGATTTGAACTTTAATATTGTTAAAGCATGTTTGAAATAGTTAAATAACCACAAGCGGTTATAAACAAGAATTATGTGTTTAAATCAACATATAGAAGAGAAGGCAGTGATTATAGATGCATTTATGTTTGATTAAAGTATGCATACGTAGTACTTTCATAGTAATGCTTATACTACGCCTACTCTGATGATGATTCGAATAGAGATTTACCCCTGAGATATTTAAATACAATCAAACTATATATGTATGATATATTATTGAAAGTTTTTAAAAAAGTGTATCTGCTCTCATAAATTATGATTGGAAATGGATCGAGTTTTATTTGAGTTATATTCTAAGAAAGGTCTTACAAGTTAATATGAAAACAGGATTTAATTACAATAAATGGTAAACTTGACAGAAAATGTTTTAGATGCATTCACATTTTCACAATCCTGTTCCATTTAAATGTGTCGTTAATTATATATTTTAATCATCCAAAAACAACAAATTTCATGATGAATAATATGCTAGTTTAATTTTAGTATTCTCATTTCAAGCATCAATTTATGTTAATGGCGAATTATTGGAGTTGACTTCCAGAAGATTGTAGATTAAATTATTTTCAAAATTTTCCAATTAATTCCAAGTTTTATAAAAGTCATTTTTTACTATACTAACAAAATCTAATCGAATGTATATTTATTGTCTACATTTCGATTCGATTTTGTCATATTCTTTTCCTTTATAAAACTAAGTATAATAAGTGAAAAGTAATTGGAAGGTTAATTGAAACGTGTTCTTTAACATAAGGTTATGATCTGAGTTTCATTAGATATTTTTAATTTCAATATTTATAGTTGTTAATTTTTTTTAAATATTGGTTATTCAAACGAAATGAATCAAATTTACCGTAATGTATTCACGTATAAAGTTGTGGTTTATAGCAAAGATTGTAAGCACGCAACTTAGCAAATAGAAATAAACTCATCACATTCTAAAATATTTTTTATGTCTCCCGTATACACGTGGGTTGCTGCAAGCCATTCTTCATCTAAGTTTCTCCGCACAAAATAATTTAAATTTTACGACAGACAAAACAAAACGAAATCTGAATAGAACAACAAAAATACGCATAGGCATACATCGTTTTATTTACTCATAAAATAGCAGGTACTTCTTAAAAAATTAAAGATTTACTACACAACCATAAATATACTATACGACCGATTTAACGTAGTGTGTACCTAAAAGAAGAACTCTATTCGTAATTAATCAGCACCTTCTCACAAAAATTAACAACCTTTCACGTTGAAGAGATGGGCTTGAGAGAAATATCCGATAACTACAATTTGTAGTTGACTTTCATATGAACTGAAGATATTAATATAAATTGACATGTTATCATTTGTTAAAACAAGTTATTTTATTCAATGCACTTTCAATCTGCATTTTTGTACTTGCTGTTACTATGTTTACCTACTCTAAAAACATGATGTTAATGGTTCTCATGTCTGTGTCAAACAAACAAATTTAATAAAACATCATTGACACGACTCTAAAGTGTTTTTTATTTTCATATATGTATGTATACATTAGTCGTGCTCATTTCACGAATGATATCTAATACAAATACTAATGATTAAATTAATTAATAAGCCGAATCATAGTTAACAGGAAAACATAATTTTTATTATGTTTATGAGTATATTGAAAATCAACAGTTAGTGAATAAATTATTTAATATTTCTTTAAAAAATATGTATTTACTTGCATTACATAAACCAGGAAATATACAGAATCAACCAAAAAATATATGAATAACTTTAACTAGTCGCGAATACTTTTTCAAAAGAAATTTATAATTTTGTATTATAATATTCAATATATCTAAACAAGTTATACCGATTACGTATAAGAAAAACCGGTGCAAAAGACTGCAGATGTATTTCAATCCAAACCAGATAAATAGGTTGTAAATTAGAGTTTTAAGTTTTCAATCGAAATATTTAATTCTGACAGCAATAGAATACCTGACCCAAATTTAGGTGAAATAGAGAAATTAAAAATATGCAGTTCTCAAATGTAGAAACTATTTAAATAAATGTTTTAAATAAACAATAATCTGATCCGCAAGATAGAATTCGACATGAAAACGCGCATGGCATTAATTAGAAAGAGAATGCCAAATAGTAATCTATATTTTTTGTAAGCATGAAATTTTAAATGCGAAACTAGTTGAAAATATGAAGCGATTCACCTAATTTCCACCAAAATATAAATCTATAACGTTTTTCTATTGCCGTGGAATACTTTCAAAATTGCCCTACACATTTTGCACTCTTTGGTACGTGTATATTTGAATGCTTATTTAAATTAGAAACAAGGATAATTGTTTTGTTGAATTTTAATATTTAGTTTTTGATGATAATCTACAATACTTTCTTTTATATTATCTGCATAAGGATACATTGTGTGTCTTCGAGATCTGCCTATATGAGAAATAAATGGAACACATATATAATTAACTTTGTGAGGAGAAAGAATAAAAACGTTTTAAAGATGTCAAAAGATAAAATTGTTCAAATGATAGGTAGGCTGAAATAGATCTTTCCGCTGTCGGCTTCTATTATGCATATTTGCAATAGGAAAAGATTTATAAATGTGAGTATACTATGTAAATTTCAAAATGCACTTTGTGTTTTAAATAGCGGCGTGAAAGGAATTATAACCGTCTTATGTCAGTCAAATATTTACGAATTCAAAAGGAGGTTGAAACTATTGTTTTCACGTCACAATACTTATTAATACATCCTAATACATCACTTACTTCAAATCAAAGGAACGCCTACCTGCTTGCATTATATACCATTTTATTTTATATGTTATTAAATTATATGATTATTATATCGCGAAATTAATAATAACTACTTTAAAATAATAAGCATTTGTATACATTATCTCTAACTAAACAATATGCCTAAAAATTGCGTTGCAATTTCCTTTTCAACACAAATATAAATAGGTATCTGTTTCAAATTGAAACTGCCTTATAATTAATGTACAATCCATCATATACGCAAACAGCAAGACAATATATCACGTATTTTAATGAAAAGTCTTCACTTCGTTGAACCTTTAATGAACTATTCACACACCCACATTAATTAGAATAATCAATCACAAAACAGATATGTTTCAGACATTCAAACAGGTGCGGAGCGCAATTAAATGCCCTATAGGTATATAATTTAAGTTCATTCATTTAAATTAATTTAAGATTAGTACGAAAATGCCGGAGACAATAACTGAATAAAGATATTTTACAATGTGTTTAAATACATGGTTCATTAAATTAAAAGAGGAAATAATTATTTATTTTAAACAATTAACTTTTGCAATGCAAATTATATAGTGAAATCTCACTAATTTAAATTGATGACAATGGTATTTATTCTTAATTATGACCGATGCAATCTCATATATGTATGTTGGATATTCACTAACAGTAGACTAAACGATTTGCGATTATTTGCTTCGGTTCATTTATTGTATTCACGGCCCACTGGATATATGATCTTATTTTATGTGGGTGGTCGCTTGTATTTATAACACCGCATAATTGGTATTAAAACCTAATGGTATACCATCATTTCTATGGTTATTATCACTTCCTTTACCGTGAAATCAGGTTAATGAGAATATTGGTTATTCGTAATACTAAAAATTGCACAACCATTACCTAGTTCAACAAAAATGTTGCATCGTAAAAAAACCTTACTACATTTGCTCCACTCCTAAATAGATCTAAATGTACATGAACTTTTGATGCATCAAACATTTTTTATATATTTTAATATCTATAATTTATAAACTGCACTTTTATTTTCGAAATCTACCGTTAGTAGGAGATTATATTTTCAAGGAGACCCGGTACACATTTATGAAACAATATATAGATTTTGTACTCATTTTTGCGAATACATTTGTTATACATTCGTTTAAAAAAAAGTGTTTCCCACGGCAATTTGTATATACGAAATTTTATATCAGTTGTTTTACGTTCGGCATTTAAATGAAATGTTCATGTTTGCTAAGCCACATACATATATAGAAAATAATTAAAATGTCAAACTATTCAAACGAATTTCGCTTTTACCAAATTCACTCTTATATTTGGATGAAAAAAAAAACTAAAATTAATTCATACATACGTTTCAAATCGTGAAAGTAAAATTTCGTATATCATTAATCAAATTGTGATATAACAACATTTACAGCACACATGCGAGATTAGATACCATGGGCACGCCAAGCAACTTGTAAAAAAATTATAAAAAGTCGGAATGAAAGCACATATACACACACAAATATCAATCTGCAATATACATGGTCTGCTAAAATCTCAAGTAGATTATAAACATCTCAAAAATGATTTTAGGACATCACTAATTCGATTAATATTTCATTACCATATGGTACAGTTAATCCGTACCTAATATTTAATTGTAGTATAGACATTAGTAATGTGACTTAATATATATGTGCACTCTATGTAACATAATACAAGAATAAATTGGGGATAGCAAAAATAATAATTTTTTCAGAGGAGTAGGAGCGACAAATTTTGGTCTTACGAGCGAGCAAGCGCTCGAGCGACGACTAACATCCAGAATATGAGTAATATATTTTTGGATTCAGGACGATGAAAAACGAACATTTTGTTAAAGACATTTTTGGAGCGTGACACACAAATGCTTTATCAAAAAATCACCCCTCACATAATGAGTCGTTCTCTTCGCGATAAGCAACAGAAATTGCAAGATAATTTGACAGCATTCATGTTGCAGTGAAAGAAAAGAATATGATTATGCTTAACGGACCCCTCTCTCATCGCAGCGCAAGCACAACAGAAAAGATGAGGTCTTCTCTATCCTATTTTGTAGGCTCCTTTTGACAGGGGAATGTAAATTGTTCTAGAAGCCTAGTTAACTAGAGTGTTTTTAATAAGTTATAAGAAAGTATCCGAACCGATGGTATGGGTAATTAAATGGAATTACACATTGGATATAATTGATTAGTCATAGTCAAATAGATAAATGCATTTGTCATTGCATGCACAATAAATCACCAGTTTAATTAGCCAAATTCAAATATGAGAGTTATATTATTTATAATATATACAATTTCTACGAACTATTTTATCACAAAATAAGCTAGATCCGTTTTATAGAAGTTTAAATACTAAGAGAACTACGTATGATAGGGATCGCAAATTGCATATACTTATGACGATTAAGGTTTTCTATTGAAAATAATACATTTAGAATAGATGAAAACGAGGAAACTGCTTTGCCTTGTTAGGTAAAATGTATATTTACGAAAAATGCAGTTATTAAGCATCTGTTGTTGTAGTGATTTCGACATTTTAGATGGGTATTTGCTTAGTAAAATAATTAAAATGTTCTCTGTAAGCATCAAACATTTATACATTACCTACAGTTATATAACGAGAAATAAGTACCTATCATATAAGGAAGCATCACCATATGCTGATTATTAAACACTTTTCCCCTACATTTTTATTTTTTGTTTTCTGTTAGATAACCACACTAAACTAATTACAAGTATTTATTGAAAGTAGGTATAGTAAAACAGTTTTTTTTTACAATCTCAATTTAATAGTATATTTCGATTGATAATAATATATACTTAACGCATTACCGACATAATATTACTTCATTCGTTACGTGGATTCAGGTTAAGTATTTTTTACGTTACAGTTTATTTGTTTATGTCTGGTCCATAACCACTAGTTAACAGGAGACGTCCACCTTTCTTAGGATAGTGTAAATAATATTATATGTTAAATTAAAAATAGCATTTTGTAATAAAAAAAAATTCTAAAATCAATTTTAATAATTCATAATTTCAAAATTGTGCAAATCTAAAAAGACTTTCCTTTAAGCATAATATTAAAATATTTTTAATTTCCTTATTAAATATATAAAAAAAAACATCAGCAGTGTTTTGCACTGAACTTTCTTATACGTAGTAATGTATCTCAGTCTAAATATAAAGGATATAACAAAGTACAAATTTTGTAAAATGTAAAGAAATATATTATTATTCATTATGTTATTAGTATTTATCACGACATTTTTTAGTTGTAAAGTGTACACAAACATACACACATACGCAGGCGTCGTTTTTTTTTATTCCTATACTTGTTATAACGTATAAGAAATTAATTCATTGATATATGCCAAAGAGATTTTTCACTTTTATTTATTATAGAAAGTGATAAAACTTAAATATTTGAGCATCGGAATCAACGAATCATGTTGAATATGCAACAGATGCCTTATGATGAAACAGTACCATAGCTATAATAGTGTTAGCGCATTTCATAATTATCCATACTTTACCTATAATTAATTTATATAATATTAATTAACAAGAACCTAATAAAATGAATATGCTTTCATGCAATAAGTTTCAATTGTTTAAACGCGCGGTCAGAATTTTAATGTATACTTGTTATATATAAAATATTTTGGCAAATAAAACAACAATTTTTTAGATAATACTCGATAGGTCAATCTAATAATGGCACTAGTACTAAATTATCTAAATATTAGATAAATTGATCAAGATTGAGCAACATTAGCGTAATGGGGCAAAATAACATATTTTATACAAAATATATTAAAAGAAAACTAACGATAGATCACATCCTATCATATAAGAAAATAAACAATGAAATAATTGAAGCGCTAAATTAAATGCACCGTTTATTTTATGATGGGGTAATGCAGGATTAACAGATCCCGGAAACCGGTAACGAATGATCGCTTACTTGCTGTGAGCTTATCCACTACGTAATAATATATAAGTCCCTTTGACCTCGATACGAAAGTGCACAGGTGAAATCTACCGTATGGTTACACATACACATATCTGCTTAGACTCGGTACTATTATAGAACGAACGAACGAAGGGAAAAAAATCAGGAACATGCTGTGGTGCGCTAGATCCACATGACATGAATGAAGACAATCACTGTATCGATACGGACAAAAATTACTAGTAACATGAAGTAGGTTTGTTTTACCTATTAGTGAACACATGCTGTCAAACACGAAATTACTTATGTATGTGTTCATTAACACGTTGATTCAAACATAAATTTACAACGTTCAAAGAAAACGTTATTTTAGTCTACAGTCACTAGAGTACATATTATGCTTGAAATTATTATTCTAGTTGCATCCCAAACAAACATTTACTCGTATATACATTATATTTAAGTAGGACATTGAAAAAATCCAAGATGAGATTATTTAGACATGCTGAAAGAATGTCTCTAAAATGAATAAAATGATTACGCTTTCTATTAGGAGTATCATTTATTTGTTAATAAATATGAATTTATGAAAATAAAATTTTCACTATTTAGAACTAGTATAATGTACTGGGAAATACTGAATTAAAGGTCGATCAAATATTATTATATATTATTCTTCATAATATTGTTATTATTTATTGTTTAAGTTCGCTATGAAATTTATTAAATCTACGATTTTATTGGTGCAAGCAAATTTATATGGAGACTGGATGAAGTATGAGCGTTTACTTGAATATGAAGTAATAGGCCACACTAGATTACATAAAATAAAAAATTGTACCAGAGTAGTAAGTAATTCAGACAAATTATATAAAATATATAAAATGTGCAAAAAGCAGGTGATGATAAATTGCGCGTAAAAATTACATATAATGCGATTAAGTATATAATTAATGTAAATTTAAATAAAATTATAACCATTGCGCATAGCTAGGAAATTAAATGGGGTACGCATAATAAATCTTGGAAATAATTGCATAAAAAGAAAACTATTCAAATTTAACAAGTTAATCCGTAATAAAAATGTTTAAAATGACATTTAATAAAATTCCGCTCACAAGGAATTTTTTTTTTTTTTGCAAAAAATTTCAAAACCATTGGCGCCTGAGTTAATTCCAGTAATATAGCAATACTCAATAAATGTAATGAACTGATCCGATATCTAACTAAAATTCATGGACATATATCATTTTGAAACATTTTAAAATGGTTAATAGATAAATTATGGAAAGTCCATTTTTAACTAAATAATTGATCATTCTTAAACATATAATCCAATTATATAGTTCCACATTGATAAATAAACAATCCATCAGATAAACGAATTCACACTGATCTGATTTTGACGTCTAATAATATAATATGGACGCGAAGCATCAAGAATGCAAATAAACCCATATTTTCAACTTAACACCTTTACTTAATTACTGATATTTAAATAATGCATGCAACAAATAAAGCAAATAAATACTAAAATGCTTTATTCTCACATTTAGATTTAAAACATATTTTACCGCAATCTATACTATTTATTATACCATATACTACGTTTATTTGTAACAAATATGAAAGCATTAAAAAATATTTCATATTAAATTTTTTAGTAAATTTATACGCAGATATAAACGAGCTAAGATTATTTAACTAATAGCTATCTAAAAATCAATTTAAGAAAAAAACATGTGATGCGGATTTTTAATCTTAATAAATTACTTTTAGACATATCTGGTTCAAAATCACAACTAGATCTAGACTTTCAACTGATAACAAATTAATATAATCAAAAAGTGAAATTTCAGAAAAATAAATACGTTGTAGTAGCTGAGTACCTATAACTTTATAAAATATGAGACAATGTGAATTTAAATTAATTAATTGATAAAAGAAAATAAAACTTTCGAGTAATCTATTCTATATAGTAATTTGAATACAAATGAACCACTCGGATAAAAAAATGTTATCACCACTGATAACATTTCGCTTAATTCTGTATATAGATGAAGCTAAATTTGCAATTTTATTTTTAATCTAGTAATACTTATTTTGAAATAAATTGCATGATGAGAAGAACCTAGTTTTTATCTATTTCAAAATATATAATTGCAAATATAATGCAGTTATTTTCAAATGTTGAAATGAATATTTTACACAAAGTAAAAGAAAATCGTTAAATGGTTAACACAGTCACACAAACGCAAGTGCATACGTCCTTAATCTCTAATTGAATTTGCAAAGCACGCAATGACAAGATTTAACGGCATAGCACATTCTAGTGAAGCATACAAAATAAACTCAATGTTTTTCGATAAAAAAAAAACATATTTGAACGATATGAACAAATATGTATTGAAACTAGATATGCATGTAAACAAAACTATTTTCAGACAACAGCCTTGGCCATCATTTTTCCGTCACGGAAGTTATAAAATAAGTGGTTAAAAATATAGTTGCATTAGGCTTGGCAGAAAACAAACAGGTTATTCAATAACACCACCAAATTTTCATTTTAATATCATTTCAAACACACATGCTGTAACCAGGCGAAAAATACATCGCACTCTAGCCAAGAATACAATAGAAAACAACAATCTAAGATGAACATTTTATTTGTAATAAAACTCAATTCATAAATTATCTATACATGTGACATAGCATATTTTAAATATCTCTTTAAACTTAAAACGACAGTCTTGCTGGCTATATCCTGTACTGTATTATATTTTCTGCGCACTGCAGAATGTGACCACATTTAAAAATTATACTTTTTTTTGTGTAAAACTAACGAAATGAAACGTTGCATGTTGTGATCTTGTTTGATACAACTTGATGTGAAAAAACAAATTAAAAAAAAAACTCACCTGAATCTGACCAACACTCGGGACATTCTTGACATAACATTGACCAATCGAATTGCAAGTCTTGAAATGTAGCCATTTCAGTTTGTTTTTTTGAACGACACAAATAACACAGAATAACGATACACAATTGCCCGTTGTTTTTACGGTAAAACAATCAACAAAACGCGATAAAATAGATTTTCTAGTATCATTTCTCACGTGCGAACATCCAAAATACCTGTATGTATCGCGCGCTGTACAAACCAAACTGATTGTATATGGTAAACGCACGCTCCCACCACAAGACTCCACTTGCAAGATCCAATAAGAAATGAAAACCATTGACCTTACCACATACACGAGAAAATATTTACCAAAAATATTCACTCGGCTACTTACACTGCATATTAATATTTTTACATTAAATATTATTTTTGTATCTTATATTACTTTTTTCCGTTGTTAAACACGAGTGCAATTGTTGTGCACCTCCATAAATAGTACTAGTACTAGGATCGCACAGCAATAATATATATTAAAAGTTTAAACATATGTATATAGAATATACAATATGTGATAATAGTCTAGTAGTCTAGTAGTAATCTTAGAAAAAGAATGTTCCCATAAGTTGTCAATTTAAATTTGTTTATCTTAATTTTCAGTCTTTAAGTCTGTTGCTGCTACTAATTTTTAGTATCTTCTAAAAATTAGTTGCCACAAGAGACTTTAGTACTAAAAAATAAATAAATAAAAATCTGAATATGTTGCAGTTATAGTCATAATGTAGCAGTTGCTAAAAATGTGTTGCTTTAACAGATTTTATTAGTAGAAAATGTAGTAAACAAATTCTTAGTTATAGTATCGGTTTTTCGCTAAATTTGTAAATTAAGGCGATGTTCCAATTTAAAAAAAGATATTAACATTTCTATAAGTAGTAACCGGGTAATAAATACACTGAAATTAAACTTTAAACACGTTTTTCTCGAAACTACATTTTTAAAAACGGTGTGCACTCTAGCTCAAAAAATAATTAAGCTATTAACTCAAATCATTTTTTAATTTAATAATTAACTTATAATGCAGAACGCAAACCGACATTTTGACATAAATATACATTTGTTCCATTTTTATTCAATCCCAAAGGTTCAATTTTGTGTACAAAACATACGACTTTTCTTAAACACACTCTATTTTCTAGGTTTTTTTTTAATTTTTAACTTTTTATTGGCTTACGGGGAAGGTAATTTTGTTCTTAATAAAACCCTGTTAGATTTTTTTGTTTTAGACATCCTGGACGGGCGTTATCGTGCACACCGCAAAACACCTTATCTCCGCGGCCTCTAATTTGTCACCTCCTATATAAGTAATTATGCATAAAAATAAACAATAACATTTTTTTCTGTATACTGCATGAGTTATTTAATATTGTAAACAAAAATTTTATTTTCTATCTAATAAAATAAGAGAGAAAAAAAGTTATTAAAAATAGTCATTTATTTGACCAAAAAATTGGAACATCGCCTTAAGTTAGTAATTATTCTCTCATACATTTATCTAAAGAAGACGATCATTTATTTGATATTTATTCAATACTCATTTGACCATATTGTACACAGTTTCTGTTAAGGTCCCTAACGATTCTCTCTCTTCTTGAGAAATCACAAATACTCTCACAACACTCTTTTATGCAATAGTCACTCAGTGATCCTTTAGTACTTTACACTCAAAATTCATTTATAAATCAACTATATAAAAAATCCATAATACTTTCAAATAAAATTGTAATTCTAAACATAAAATAATTCTACAAACAATATACGCTCTATAAAATTATATGTAGACATACATTTTGACTACAACATATCATTTTAAAAGTGTGTTCAGAATTATACTAGGAGGTATTTAAAATACTAACTAGTATTTGACGACAAATACTCGATGAATTTTATTGACGGAATGAAATAACAGTGTCTGATCTGCGATCAACGGCCAGTAACAACAAAACCTGTTCGACGGGCCGCGATGAGTTAAAAAAAAATATCCGCAGAAAAGAAAACAGATGTGAGCACCAGAAAACATTCTCACTTGTTTGAGCACCTTGCTGCGTTCCACCCATTTACTTTTTGTCTCGATTTAAACAAATTCGCTTTTATTAATGAAGACTTTTTTCATGTTGCTGCTCACGAACATACTTATTAATTATTAACGAACTATTCCCATGCGTTTTTATGATATACTTACAAAAAAACTGTAAAGCAGTTTTACTGTGGTAAAATATATATGTAGAATAGCCATTGTAAGTGAATTTGTTTTGGCTTTTTAGAACAATTGTTAACAGTTATTTTTTAATGCCTTTTTAATTTATAATTCATTATATTTTTACAATTTTAACTTGAATAATATGCTTAATTAGAATAAAATAATATTTCAAGAGTTATTTATATGAGAGGTGTGTACTCGACAATAGAGTATTACCGCATTTTCAAGAATAAGTACAAAATTTCCCACCTCAAAAAAGTGTATTACTGTTTGTTTACCGGAACCATATAATAAAATATTTGTCATTCTTATTAAATACTAACATTAACGTAATAAATCAAATAAACTTAATAACCAAATCGTCTAGTAAAAATTTTGATTATACTAAAAAAAAGTTCGGAAACATTTTCTTAAATCTTATGAATTTTTTCACTATAACCAACTATTAGGAGCACTTTTTAAAATTAATTATAGTTTACTTATAAAAGGGCTAGAAAGTGTATTTTTTTAAAATAATAATTAAATTAGTAATTATACATGTGAACGAACGAAGAATGTTATAATGGAAGAGCACCAAAGGTAAGAACGAAATGTTGAAAATCGAAAAATAAAAAGTATAACCGGTATTTGCCGTAAGGCAATTCGTCAAAATATTAAATTATATATGCAAAGAACGATCGAAAGTTATGATATACATCACGACAAGAAAGATACCGTATAAAATAAATAACAGGAAAGGTAGAAAAATTAATGAAAGTATAAGTTAGATAGACATGACTACCTATACTCGAGATATTTGGCCAGGTGTGTTTTTTTTATTATTATTTTAAACGCCAAACAAACACGAAAGTAAAATTGACAGGTCTAAAATTGATGGACTCCTACAATTTTGGCAATGTCCTATCGAACATGGAGGGGGTTTCACCTTTTACTATTTCTTTAGCTAAAATCGTTATCCGGTGATAGTAAAGCTGACAAATTGATTAAAGTTATTTTCATTCATAGATTTTTACTTTTACTATATATTAAGTAAATTTTCGTTGCATCATGGTTCATTGGCTCAAAATAAACATTCAAATGCTTAATGACAGGTTTTTGTTAGAATTAAACGATATTTATGTTTCCGTTATTGAAATAAAAGGAAGTTCAATTAAAATGTAACATTCATAAAAATGTATTTGTCTCTTTAATTATTATTGAATTATTTTGTCGAGAAGCACGCGCCTAATAATTACTACATTTAATTACTAAATGAACTTAGTTTTAATTTTAAACCAGACCAGAACAGATAAAAATATTTTTCTATAAAAATCATTGTACGATGACATGTAAATAAACAATTATGTAGGGTAGTTGACTAATATCGATTTGTATAGATTTCAAGGTCATTTTTGAAGTAAATATTTTATTCGGAATTAATGCTTAAACTATAGTCTAAGCATTGATTGAATTATTCACTATTTTTTATCTGCAGCTTATTAATATTCTAGCATTAAAAAAACAAAAAAAAAATAAACATTTCATAATATTACTTGGTAGTCTAATAGATGAAAACATATTAAATAATTTTTTTTTTAATAAATAAAAATTGTATTTGGTATTTCTCAAATTTCAGTAGAACAGTTTTGTATAGGTTAAAATATATTTTGTTAGCGTACATCATCGAAGAAATAGTATGACTGTCGAAAATATGCACTAATATATAAATTGTAATTACCTTGTTCGTAAATGCCGCAAAATGGACAAAGTTTACCATCATTGCAGGGTGCTGAATGAGTGTTCGAATTCATATCCATATTGAAATGTTCTTCATTCGTTCTAATCAACGATAACAGGATGGAATTTGCTTCAAAACTACAAACGTAATTAACATTAAACATAAAGATACTTGAATATGTTTAAATAGCACATGAAACGTGGTTTTGAACACAAACTACACTGCATTGCCGTATTGCTGTATGACGGTTGCCTAATACGCAGGCGCGTAACAATTCAAACATTGTTATGATTGTTATATGACAATATTAGCTCAAATTTTCATTATAAATAGTATAGAAATAGAATAGAAAAAATTAATAAAAATTATTAATTGTACTTGAATTCATGTTTCTATTTATTTATACAGGTTTTATAGAATTTAGAACCACAACCACCTGTATTTTAACTGTATTCAAAAATACATTGTACATTTTAATAATATGAAAAATAAACAGATAAATAAAAATATGTGTATTACTGTTACTATATATTCGCTAAAATGTGTTACAGATTAATAAATAAAATGCAATGAGTTTCTTACAACGAAAGCAGATGAAATAAATATTCGCACAAATATGGAATATAATTTTTAGTTTATTTAAGACATTTCTACAATCGGAAAAATTAAAAATACTCGGTATAAAAATGATATAAATTATTATATAATACAAATTATTATTTTACTGTAGTTATTTCATGTAAAATATACACATAAAACCTATATTTTTATTTAAAAAAAAGGAGTTTTAATTGGACATATATACAAATTTAATCAATTATTTTATTAAATTCATTTAAAATACTTACGATAATGTAGAACAGTTATAGTTACAAAATACAGTTATTTCATGAGTTTTAAGAACCCAGATGTATTTGAAAAATATTTCGCATTTGCTTCTTCAACTTTTACTTCAGCTGCTTGCGGGTTCACAATTTCGAGACCCTGTAATTAATAAATATTGATTTATATTTAAATAAACAGCATATATGTTAAAAGTTTACCTGTAGAGGAGTAAACGCAACACTGGATGCAGTACCGGAAACTTGTTTTTTAACCGTTGTACTACCGCCCCAAACTTGTTGCTGCTTTTGTAAATTCTTCTGTAACGTTTTCGATATACGTACTTTTGTTTTCTCGTCAATTTGTGGCAAACGAATTCGACCGGTGCCTGTTTTACCAATTGTACCACGGTTATAACCCAAATCTTCTTGATAAGCATCATCTTCAATCTAACATAAAATAAAAAACTCTTTAAATTATTTTTCATTTTAGACGTGAACAACTTTATAATTAGTTAAATATCACAAGTTATTGAGTCCAATTAACCAAACAGATGATTACTAATATTTCAAAATCTAATTTGAATATAAAATGTATTTACATCAGCAAAGTTCATTCGATTTGCATGTTTTCTAAACTCAGTCATCGCATAGCGTTCTTTCATTTTACGAACACGTTTGCCCCCGCGACGCTTCCGACTAGCTTCAATTGGTTTCGGTAGAGGTTTAACAAATTTAACAGGTGGAGGTTCTTGTAGTTTATCAAGTTTCTTCATGATTTCTTCACGTAACATTTTACCGATATGACCATCTGTGCTTTCATGACAAGCATCTACTCGAGCGGCTAATGTACATTTTGTTGCAACTAATCTTGCTGCTTTCCTACGTAAATCCTAAAGAGATTTTGTAAATTATAAATAGGAGGAAGCTTGTAGTAGAAAAATATATATTATTACCGGTGGAGTGTCTTGAACAATCTCTGAATAATAAATAAATCCTGTGTGAGGCAACATGGTAACTTGTGAAAAACCTGATAAGGTTTTCTTTTGTTGACCCAGTACTAGTACGTTGCAAGCTGGCATTTTCGATAGTTTCGTTAAACCACCAGCAATTCCCATAACTTTAGCAGCGGTTGATGCACCCACAATTATTGATATGTTTGGGGCAATAAAAGCCATACGACTTTCAACGTAATCAAATATTTTTTGTTTAAAGTTATTCAGTTCAATGGCCATATCGCAAGCTTCATCAATTTGTTGTTTTTCAAATTCAGTTAAAAGTGTTCTAAAAAATAAAATGATTATTTCACAAATCTATATTGTTATTATTTAATTTAAAGATTAATATTAGAAATGTCGAAGACAAGTTATAAGGAGCACATAAAAGAATTACCCTTGTGTTGTAGATGCTGTGACGGACACAACCATAATTGTTGCTTGCGTCAGAAATTGTTGTAATATTTCATTATTTTTCGCCTGGTCTAAATCGTTGCCCAATTCTTTAACAGTCCAAACATATTCTAAAGGTGAAACTACAAGTGAATCTAACTCAGGGAAACGTTTTTGATATTTATCTCTAGTAAAACGGTGTATTATAGCTGGAAATAACAACAATAATGAGTCATTTATAGAAGATTATATTAATTATGAATTGAGTAAACGTTCAATTTTTATTTGATTATGTGAGAAACTGGAATACTTATAACAATAGAAGTCCGAAACAAAAATCAATTTTAGTAGAAATTTTTTAATAAAAATAAATAAGATTTTAATTCAAAAAGTATCGCTATTTATATAAAAAAAATACATATGCTCAACTATTGAAACAATATAAATTAAAGTGGATAGTTATTGAAAATAGATAAATATTGGTATTATTATAAATTATATTTTGCTTTCCATATTAATTTTTTCCAATTTTTCGTCAAAGACAATTAAAAATGTTAACTGTTTTCACACGCAAATAATCAACTTGTTGGACTGTACTTATTACTTATTTCATTATCAACGTCTGCAGCAATATTATTAGCTTCAACAATCAGTTGATACTCAGGATCAGATTCGACTGGACCAATAATTTCTTCAGATTTACGTATTTTACTACCATACCCATCAATCTCTTTCATTATATATTTTAATGTTTCAGAATCGTGTAATTTTGCCAGTTCCCTAATCGAAGTAATTCGAGAAGTATCAATTTCCATTGCTTCAATTTCTTCATGTTTGATGTCTTCTTCTTTTATAATATTATCTTTAGATTCTAGGGCTTCAACTAGTTCATCATGCTCGTTTTCCTCCAAATCAGCCAATAGTTCGTCTGCCAACGACATTTTCGGAAGACTAAATAAAATATTTCTAGGTTAAGTCAAAACGTAAGTAAAACGATGATAATAATTTAATAAATTTTAATTGAAACTGTGTGAGAAACATCTTTATGTAACTTAAGATTCATTTAATATCTTAGGTAATATTATATATTATAAATATTAACATTTTACCCAAACTTAAAAGTTGATCACTACAGATCACTTAAAATGACTTTAAAATACGACAAAAATTAGATGAAAAGCGCGGCCTTTTTAAACTTCAAGGATTACAATAATAAAAAAATCTTTGGTAATACATATATTTATAAAAATTATCTTATACACGTTCGGTAGTTTCTAAACCATTAGTTACATAAAACGAAATTAAATTTACTACACAAATTTTGAGATTCAAATTAAAAATTTCCATATGCTCTACAACAAGATCATCACAGTATTTGCTATTGCACGAAAGAATTTCGAAAAATTGCGGACGGGTTAAGCACATTCTACATAAAACATGGAAAAATTGCTGAGTCATCCAGCCATGATATGGCATAAGAGTTTCCGCGTATGCGATCTTCAACAGCGCATCTAAACGATCAGATATTCCGTTGTTTTCATGCGATTCGATGATGGAATCGAAGAATTTTGATATAAAATGTAGACCCCTACACAATTTAAACATTCAAAACAAAACACCCACATACGAGCAAACCATTAATTGTAAACACATATTACCTTCTCAGCCACTGCAATGCAGTCGTAGCAATTCTTTTATTTTCCTCTTTTTCATGTAATAATATATCATGCAGATACGTGTATCTAAGTTTATTACCTTTATATACAAAATCTATTTTCTAAATTATAAACAAAATAAATCACGAGAATTATCATGCAAACAAAAACATATATAATAGACTTACTTCTATATTGTTGTTCATGTCATATTTTACAGGTGCGAAAACTTTACCTAATTTTTCTAGAAATTGACTGAATTAATTAATTCAAAAAGCGTGATATATGTGAATATTTCTTACCAACTAAATCAACGATGCTTCTTGCTGCGTTTAGAAATTCGGAAGTGATAATATTGGCATTTTCGACATCAGGAAAGTGTTGCATACATGAGAAATACGTTTTGTGATTTCTCTTTGTTGATATGTTCTTATTCACAGACATTAGAATGAAAAATGCACGGAGACGTGATATAGTCAAACAATCGACATATTAACTGTTGTTAACAGTAATAAATGTAAACGTGTATTATTATATGTATCTAGGATTTGTTTTGTTTTAAATTTGACAGTTAGCATATGGCATTTCAAGGTCAGGCAGGACTGTATTATACAGTTTTTCACACATTTTATCCAAAATATATTTTTTATAGACACACATTAAATAAATTCCATGAATAATAAACCAATTTGGTCACAAATTATATTGATATATAGTTAATAAAACTGATTATGATCTGGAACTTATAAAAGATATTAATTAGAAAATTGCTGCATTAAATATATTTTCTTAAATTGATTATTAAATAATAATAGTTCGTCTGTTATTAATAAAATTCAAAATAATAAAAAGCACAAATTATGTAGATAAATGATTATGTTAAATATAATATAAGGGTTACTTATTCGTATTATTAGTAATAAAACAAAAAGTGATTGCACCAAATATTTTTATTTTGAATATCTCTACACCATATTCCATCTCAGAAAGTTGACATTAAGGCTATAATTTCATCACAGGATGCTAAGTTTTGGCAAATATAGAATCTCAAAAGTTATTAAATGCATATTTGCGAATGATTAAAACGGTTACTTAAAAGTGCTATAGAGTTGTGCTATTCAAAATTTATGCTTTAAAATATTCCCAAGAGAATCCTCAACAATTAATAATAAAGACTGACTAGAATCTATACCAAGTGCGTTCAATTCAGGCATTTGGAATGTTTTTCTTGGCTCATTACTGAAATCCCACCATTCCAGCACTAATCCAGTATTATCGTTTCGAATCTCTATAACACAGATACCAGCTGATGATTTTATTAGCCGATGTTCATTGATGTTTAATTTATGATTTGCGTCACCGATTTTGTTAAACCATCTACAAAAAGTAATTTTTAGGCTAAGTTAGTTAAAATTAAAAATTGAAATAGTACCTGTGATGGTACAACAAAATTGAACAACTTCTTGTCCAATAAACGCCACTTTTCGTGTCCCATTGTTTCTTGTGTATTGGCTTACTAGGATTGCAAATCTTGGTGAGATCATCTCTAGATTTTCGGTTATTCGGTAAAATACTTTGTGTTACTTTTATATTTGGTGTAAAATCTACAATGCAATGTTGTTTCTCTGGCGGTAGTTTCTTCAACACTTTTGATTCTTTCTGCGAAACAGTAAATGTGAATTCTTTATTGATTTCATCGAAACCACGTCCCATTATGCCATCGACAGTGTGTCCAAGATCAAACGTATGACATAATTCATGACAAACTGAACCTAGTGTTGTTGCAAAACATCCACCATAAGTACCCCTAAAATATTGACTAAAAATAAAACACCCAAATCACACATTTCTGTATTAAATTTACCCTTACCTATAACAGCTATCATCCATAAATAATTTCTTATCAATGACTGTTTGATCCTCAAAGCATTTAACTACTTCCTCCAGTTTTGTTGGCCATGTATGAAGACAAGCACTACCAAAAATCGCCAATCCACCACCACCTAACGCTGCATAAGCTTCAGTCAACCGTACAATATCATCATGCGTCGTAATACTATCATTGTATTTATCTCCTCTATATCTTGTGCACGAGATGAAAGCCAAATATTTAAATTTATCACTAGCTAGTTTGGAATCCATCAATTCGCGCCCGAAATTACACCATAATTCTTCTTGTGTCATTTGCCGCACGTGTTCCACATCCAAATCACTCGAAAACACTCTACATTTCCCGGCAAGTGGTTTCAAGTCAGATTCAATTTGGAATGTCTTCCGTGACAAGCCCATTTCGTAAAATTTCTCAGCAACTAAGCACTGGATTAATTTTGTGCCCAGATCAATACGTGCCAATGCACTTTCAAGTGAATTATCTTTATTGGCAGGTGATTGAAACGTTCCGTCATGATTGTTACAAACGATATAAAGAGGCACTACATAATATTCAGTAGCGATAGGTTCGAAATATAAAATAAGACGAACATGTGTGCAGCAATAACTTATAGTAATATCATTTTTGCCTCGTTTTAAGCATACCAATTGCGCAAATCTATCACTATTAATTAAAGTTGTGCTTTTATACGTATTATCATCGTTCAAGATTTTGAAATTAACATTATCTTTCTTATCACACTCGTTAATTATATTGCTAGTAATTTCACCTTTTATTATAATAACAGAATAACATAACTTGTCATTGTTATTGAAGTTGTTGATCTTAATTATATGATTGTTAGTCGACATTCTGTAGTGTTTTTAATTATTTAACTTGCGGCATTTATTTTTAAACACATAATAAAATCAAACGTCAAAATGACAATTGACATTCCTTCTCTTTCCCTTCATTTAACACTTTGCTCGTGTAATTACAGCTTTAAAGGACCATTTACGATCAAACTTAACCCACTTCTTGTTACTTTAAGTTTTTACGCATAGAGAGTCTATACTCATTAAGTGTAAGTTTTTAAGCATACGTTTGATGGAGTACAATGACTATCATATGTTATTTTATTTTAAATCTATATAATAATAATTTTAAATTTGTATATAACCAGTTTTTATATTGGAAACACTTCTAATTCACATAAAACCGAGAAATGTTCCGTAATAGTAACCGTATAACTGGTTACAAACAAAACTTTAAAAATTGTATACGAAATATATTTTTAGAAATATATATTAGTATATAAGCGATACTTGCATTATTTATTAATATCAAAATAGAGAAAATAATTTTTTTTAAATTAATTTTAAAAAAATTATAACCGGATTATGTAGTTACGGTGAGTAATACGACACGTTACTGTTGCGATAAGTTTGATAGCTGTCAGAAATATTTGCGAAATTGCTGGTATAAATATATTGCTATAAATTCTATGGTATTTTGATCGTTGTTGATATTTACACATTAAAGCCGGCGCAGATATTTCGTCAAATATAAAATGACGGCGTTAATAACCTACCATTGTAAATGTAAATAAACAGGTGACAAGATGTTTTTAAATTGACAGTGTCCTGCTTAAATGAATGTTATGGTGAAAAAAAACACTTTAGTTAAGTTAATTCGTACTAGTAAAAATGTTTAAATTAGAATCATATATAACACCGATACTCCTAAGTTACGTGAACAAATACATCAAAAACTTGACTCCCGAGGATGTACAAGTAAGTAATACTATAACTTATGCTTAAAAATATATATATATAATGCACAATTTTCGATTAGGTATCACTATGGGGTGGTGATGCATCATTCCAAAATTTGGATATGCGTTTAGATGTTTTAGAAAAAGAACTACAGTTGCCATTTTCTATATTATCTGGTCATATTCACGAATTAATTGTTAGTGTACCATGGACCAAACTTGCTTCAGAACCTATCACCATTACTATCAATACTATAGGTAAATAAAAAGAAGAACTTGAATTTCCAAATATTTCTTCTATTTATCATATATTGAATTTTCCACATAGAACTCGTTTTAAAACTGCAAGATCCAGAGTATATACCCGATGTTATCAGAGAGCCGAAACGTAAAACTAAAAAGTATGCTACTCTTTTGTATAATTAAAAAAAAAACATTTTATATTTAATATATATAGTATTAATTATTTTAAAGAATACCTAGTATTCTATTTTGCAAGATTTTTCATTTTTACCGCTTTAAATAACAAATCTAGTTAAACAATATTGTGTATTTGTTAATGATCTCATTTCTAATTATTTGTCGTGGAACATTTTTTAATATTCTGAATTATATATAGGCAAGACATTGTTGCTCCACCTGGTTATGTTCAAAGTTTAATAAATAAAATAGTAAATAACATCACCATCCATTGCAATAATTTGATTCTGAAATATATAGAAGAAGATATAGTTGTATCAGTGAATATAAAATTACTAACGTTTCAATCAGCTGATGTGCAATGGAAAGCTGCATTTACCGGTATTATAAAACACGCTCATACCAAAAATGCAGTTGTTTATTAATATATCATCATAGATTTATCACTTACGCAATTGATCATGAGAAAACTGATAACACTATCAGATTTAACAGTCTGTATCGATAAAAGAAATGCCGCTGGTAAAATTGAAGTATACCAAGAACCTGTATTGTACAGATGTTTTATAGAAATGCGGTTGTATAAAAAATTTCGCCATACGTTTGCCGAAAAAGCTATAAATACACGATTAGATATCCATTGCGTCCGGTAAATTAAAAAAATAAATAATTTAATTTTAACATATTATTGAAGTTGAATTTTGTAGGATGGAGTTTAGCTTAACTGAGCAACAAATACCTATGGTGATGCGCATTATTAATTTGTTACTGGCATTGCATCAAGGTTTACTAAAAAAAGATGAAACTGCTAGCGCGCATCATATAGCTACTTCAGTTGAAGAAGGTATTTTCTATTTATGTGTTGTCACATTTGTTGCTAATTATGTATTTATGTTGATTTGTAGTACAAGTTGATAGTAAATCGGAAACTTGGACGGGTTGGGCTTGGAATATAGCTACAGGTATTTTACCATTTCCGCTTGAAGATGTCGAAACATGGCCAAGCAGCGATATGAGTATTGGAACATATTGTGATTTTACGTTTCAATTTGGCATTTATATTGATCATGTTATATTTTCTTTTAAAGTATGCTTCCCTTGTATTTCATACAGGACAATCGAGTGACATTTTATTTAGATTTCAGAACCTTATACTACTAATAAGGGGTATAACGCGCAACAAAAAATCAAATACAGTCCAGTGTTATGCTTACAATTCAACGGTTGTTATTCGGATACAGTTCTGAGTGGCATTGATTGGTGTAGTGTTCAATCGGGTATTGCAGAAGCTCAACTTATTCCAAAAGGATGTTGCACTTGTGGTGTAAATGATAAAGTGGCCGATGATGCGCAGATACAGTATTATTTGAAAACAGGTAAACTACTAAACTGGAAATTAATAGTAATATGGCTTTAGAAAACAGTTACATTTTATATTATTAATAATCAATCACACATTGAGGTATTACATAAATTATTCATGAATTGTGTATTTAAGGATCATATGAGGGTGATCATATATTAGATTCGCTTTTTGATGAAAATAGAGACGATCATACAAGCCAAAGAAAAGTGTTTAAACAATCATGGGACCATTATGTAAATACTATAACTGAAGCAACAATGCTTGAAAAAGCACCTGCATTCGCTTTTGATTACCTATATCATTTAGAAGTACCAGACGATTTAACGAGTGAAAAAATTTCTGAATTAGGAAGTGATTTAGAATATAGGTAATTATCATAAATGGAAGTAATATTCCTATTTTCAATTGAGTTGTGACAGCGAGAGAGATGCAATGCTTCCCCTTCTCCAAATTCAAAACCGGGGTATAGCAATATGAGATATTAGCATTGTGTAAATGGCCGAAAAATGAAGTAATTGTGGTATGAGCTGAATTTCAGAGGTATAGCGGAAGAATTTTGCAAAACGTTGCATTGCCACCACACATGCCAAGGATGTATTTATGATATAGAATTACTTTTGGTTTTGTTAGGGGTCGAAATAAAAACTTATTTACAAATGAAAATTCAAATATGTTACACTTCAGTTCAAACTAGCTGCTGTGAGCGCTGGTGGTGGTAATATCTCTAAGCTCAACCTGTCAAATCTGAGAGATATTATAACTTTTACTCAACGTAATGGACCGATAGCAACAAGAGATATTGTTTAATATTAAGTCAAACAATATGGAACAAGAACAAAACAAAATTAATGAAATAAAAGATAAATTTTAAAACATATTCAAATTATAGAAAGTGACACATTGAGTTTCGGGATATAACCACCACATGCGCTCGCGGTAGAACACAAGTAAAAAATATTTGAATTTTCATTTGTAAATAACTTTTTATTTCGACGCTTAACAAAACCAAAAGTAATTCTATATCATAAACACATCCTTGGCATGTGTGGTGGCAATGCAACGTTTTGCAATATTCTTCCGCTTTACCCTCTAAATTCAGCTCGTACCACAATTACTTCATTTATCGGCCATTTACGCAATGCTAATATCTCATATTGCTATACCCCGGTTTTCAAAAGTGGAGGGGGAAGCTAAAATGTGCTCTTTTCAATTTCGGATCTCAATATCTACATACAGATTACTATATTGATTATGTATTTTTTAGTAATTTAATAGAAAAAGCATTGTGTCGACTAGTTGCTGGTCCTCTGGAAATACTAGTGTGTTCAGGCTTGATCCATCGTCTGAGTACGATACAACAAGTCATGAATAACTACGATTACTCACCATACATGACATTGCCATCGCTTCCAGAATTGTCTGAGCTACATCCACCCGCAATGGATGACTTTGATGCACTAAACGATTACATTCCAATACGAACAACGCAAATAACGTTCATCAAAACCGTCATTGAGTTTCAATTGCTAGACCATCCGAAGTTTAGTTCAACAAGCGAGACATTAATGCGGCGATCAAAGGTTTTCTTTTTATACATTAATATAGTTGCCTAAGCACAATAGTCCTAAATAAATTCTGCTTTTAATAAAATTTAATCGAATGATTCTGTAGTTGTTTCTAACATTTAGTTTCTTTTTTGTTTGTTTAGAATACATATACTACTACTAACACGAGTCACTCTATGTTCACGTGCCCGAAAGTGGCATTAGAATGGGGAACATTAGATCTAAAAATATTAATGCCTATGTATACGAAACGATTAGTTTATACAACTTGTCAATTACCTGATCCGCCAGTTCATATGTTTGAAGCATGTTACATGAACACCAGTATTAATATCACTGAAGTAAGCAGTCATATGCGATTCAGTGCAAACAAGCGTACAACAATATTACTACCGTTTAATATATCTGTAAATTATAAATCAGTTATATTTCCGAAATATTGGATCAATCCTGACATTCCACATGAAGATATCACAGCTGAGATAGGAAAGTATTAATCATTTTAATTTAAAAAATGATTTGTTGAATCGAAATTCTAAATTTTTGTCGCATATTATAATTGTTAGAATTTAATTTATTATAAATACAGATAGTATAACATTAACTGGCACAAAAGCAAAATGGATGGTTTTTGCTTATATTATGGAGAAATTCAGTGTACTTGATCCCGGTGATTTTAAAACATCTATTTTTACTTCGTCATTGCTACATGATGCATTTAAAGATTCTGGTGAGAACTAGTAATTTAAAAATTATTACAGAACGTATAAATAATGTTATTGTAAAGGTATGGTTGTTTTGGAGTTATACGCTGAAAAAATCAAATGGCATAAACTGAGTACAGTGCATACAATAGCGCATAATATAAGTTTGGATTCTTTAAAAGCATTCATATTAGAACCACAAGAAGAATGTATTATATCTGACACAAAAATCGAACCTTATTACATGAAAGAACCCAATCAAGTTCTGATTATTTCTGGATCTGAATCCAGTGATGAAACAAAGTATGTTACAATATATTTTAGTCAACGTAATTCTATATGAATAATTTATAGTTTGGCGGAAGAAACTACATTATTCACACTGACAATGCAATATCCAACTTCTCCTGAGAATCAAATACATGCATCTATATTATATTTTAATTTGGGCGAAATGAAAATTTGTTTTGATCCATTACTATTTAGATGGTTTTTATACTATCCAAAAACTATTAAAACTAAATATGATGCACATTGGTATCAAGGACAAGGTATTATCTAAATATGTATACAAAATACCTACAGACATAACTAATTGAGTTGTGACAGCAAGAGAGATGCAATGCTTCCCCTTCCCCAAATTCAAAACCGGGGTATAGCAATATGAGATATTAGCATTGTGTAAATGGCCGAAAAATGAAGTAATTGTGGTACGAGCTGAATTTCAGAGGTATAGCGGCAGAATTTTGCAAAACGTTGCATTGTCACCACACATGCCAAGGATGTATTTATGATATAGAATTACTTTTGGTTTTGTTAAGGGTCGAAATAAAAAGTTATTTACAAATGAAAATTCAAATATTTTACACTTCAATTCAGACTAGCTGCTGTGAGCGCTGGTGGTGGTAATATCTCTAAGCTCAACCTGTCAAATCTGTTAGATATTATAACTTTTGCTCAACGTAATGGACCGATAGCAACAAGGGATATTGTTTAATATTAAATCAAACAATACGGGACAAGAACAAACAAAATTAATGAAATAAGAGATAAATTTTGAAACATATTCAAATTACAGAAAGTGGCACATTGAGTTTCGAGATATAACCACCACATGCGCTCGCTGTAGAACACAAGTGAAAAATATTTGAATTTTCATTTGTAAATAACTTTTTATTTCGACGCTTAACAAAACCAAAAGTAATTCTATATCATAAACACATCCTTGGCATGTGTGGTGGCAATGCAACGTTTTGCAAAATTCTTCCGCTTTACCCTCTAAATTCAGCTCGTACCACAATTACTTCATTTTTCGGCCATTTACGCAATGCTAATATCTTATATTGCTATACCCCGGTTTTGAAAAGTGGAAGGGGAAGCTAAAATATTCTCTTTTTAATTTCGCATCTCTATTGTGTTTACAGTTGAATCTGTTACAAATACAAGTAGGTCACGAAACATTTCCGAAGGAACTAGTAATCAAAAAGATGTTCCGCGAACGACTCTTCACGAGTCGGTTCACAGTAGTTCAGAAAAAGAGCATAACATTCAGAAAACTTCAACTAAGTCGAAAATAATTGACCAGAAACCACAAGTAATTGCATTAAATATTTAAATAAAATGGTACAATTTTAAGCATTTCTGCAATTCTGTCTAAATTATGATTTACAGTTCTATAATAAAATTACATATTCTACTAACAGAATTACAGACATACTCAACATAGCACTATAACATGTAAGAACATGAAAATAAAAGTTGATATTTCGTCGATTGGAAACGTTCATTTTATATTTAACTTTAATTAGATTACATTTATAGTTTGTATTATATTTTTTTTGAGCGTGAATTTAAAATTACTTTCTAGTTAAAAAATGCATATGAAGACATATTACGTTGGTATCAAGTCTGGACAAATGTAATTATAATTGGTGATATTTCGCAACTAACTATATATTTTCCAAGTCATTCTTTATCAGCTGTTGGTTCTCAAGGCATAGAAGATGCAATTAAAATCTCATGTGCCAAAGACCCATCACCAGATATTATTGTGGTAAAGTTACCTACTTGCAATATTCGTAGTTCTTCTCAACGTCAATCTGTGCATCATTACATGCAGTCTTTACCTGTTAAGCTACCGGAACAAATATGGAAAACAAGTAACAATGCGACACATTTCGATTAAACAAAACATTACAAATGTAAATTTTATTACAGATAAACAAAGTTTACCGTGGAGTATTAAAGTAGAAAATTTCTTTTGTTATACATTACAAAATAAGAGAAAATTATGTTTTTTGAAACCGCTATCAGGAAATGCAACCATTGGTTTGTCAATCAAATATAAAACTGAGATTCCCGCTGAATCGGATCTTAAACCACGATCGTCGTCTAAAGAAGATACAATAACAAAAAAGGCATCTAAAACTGTGATTACAAAAAATAATAGTATCGATGAAACACTGACTGAATCTATGGATAATATAAGTTCATTTAGTATTTGTGTACATATAGATAATACTCCTATTGTAGTAGCTTTGTCAGAGATTCAAGTAAGTATTCTTTTTTTTTTGTAATTTAATAAATATACAAATTTATATGCAAGAATATGCATTTAAATACTTTTATTTATTTTTAAATACATATATTTATACTTGGATTTATTAACTGATTAATTAGAACTCAAAATTAATTATTTTTAGGTATGTTTAATATCAAGCGTAATGAATGGTTTGATGAGCATTGGTAGTTCATTACTACTAGAATCAAAAGAAAGCCAAGTGACTGTAGTGCCAAGTGCGATAGGAAAACTACAAAGTGATTCGACATTGTTTCAGAAAGAGGGATTTCTGGATGTTTTAAGTGAAAATACGCCTACAAGTCCTCGTATAGAAGTTCGCAGTAATGAGGGTTTGTTGATTTTTTTTATTTCAAAAGATTTATAGTTTTCCGTCGATAATCATTTGTTTATTTTATAGAAGATTCAAACAGTATTAATCTCACATTCTGGGTGCAATGGACTATAACAAGATTACGAATAAAATTATACGGCTATGAAGAAAGTCCAATGAAAAATACTTTGTCATCTTCAATATCTCCAACATTAAAACTTGTTTTTGATATGGAAGATATTATGTCTTCCCTTGACTTGCAACAAGTATATATGAAGTTTAAGTCGAAAGTTGTTTGCGCTAGTATTGAGCATTTTAGGAGGTACCAACTTAATGTACTATGCCCTTAACAATTGTACAAATATTTATTTTTGTTTCAGAGATCCAGAAAAAGAATTGTGGGAGCGTGGATTGTATTTAGGCTCTGTTATGTTAGTAAGAGATGAAATATCAACCAGTGAACGACAAGATGAATTTGGTTTTATGAGTTTAACTATCACGACAGCTAGGTGCGGTCATGTACACAATAAATGGGGTGCCAAGAAAAAACATCGCTTATCAGAAATGCAGGTAAATTTCACATTGCAATTTCGTTAAATACTTAGAATTATGAATGTGCACACATTTAGTAAATCATCGAATTAATTGTAGATTGAACAAAACTCGGACGAAAATTCATCATCAGCTCGTTATATATCAGAAGTAGTAGCATCGATCCAAGCCATTGACTTTATCATATCACCACATACACTAAAAAATTTCTTCTTGGTTCTGGAACCATTCTTGAGAATGTCGACTATAAGCGATCCGAAACCAGAACCAAAATCTGATAGCTTAACATCTTTGAACAATGCCAATTTGCCCTTGGCATATTTAGACTGTAGTGGCTTGAGATTTATATTGTTATCACAAAACTTAAATGAAAAATTAAACAACCACGATGTTTGTATCGTCGAAATTGGAAGCATAAACCTAATGCCCACTGCAGAAAACCCCATTTGTCGAACGCCTGTTAGGCCTGACATATACCAACAAGCCGCTCAAAGCAGAATATTAAATGTGCCGGGATCAGAAATTGAAGATAGACAGTATCAACTTAATATCAATTCGTTGTCGATAAATACTGGATCGTGGATAGAGTTCAGTCAGTTCTTACGAAAAAATTCGGATTCATCATTGTATACAATGAATGAAAATCCGGCTTTGATTTGGAATAGTTTGGGATTTGGTATGGCTTCATTGACACCACAGTTGAAATTAACACCGATTTTACAAAAGTAAGTAACACTAGAGTTGAACTACCGAATCGAAAATATCGCTACTTATATTTATTGAATAAACAAATTTGTTTATTACATAATATTTTATTTTACCTTTAGATTTAATCTCGGTATAGTATTTGCACCAGCAATAATATTCAAACAGTATGTACTTGTATCTGGTAGTTCGATGGAAATTAATTTTGTTTCTGATATTGATATTTATTTAAATTTGCAACAAATTCGTCTGTTGTCTACTTTGTTTGCCGAGTTTGGTGAATTTTCAAATCCAGTTAATACCGAATTTATTAATAAATATCATCAATTTACGTATTTGAACCGAGTAGAACCAGTTTCTGAAAATTCAAAATTAGATATCGATCAGAATACGGATTATACTAGAGATTCCGGAGTGGAAATAACTGATGCCAATAGTGAAGCAACCGTTAAATCTAAAGTATGTTGCTTTACTTATTTTAAGATTGATTTAAATTAAATCCAGTCTTATAATTAAATTTTATTTGACTTTTAAACGCAATGTTTATATATTTGTTATAGGAGACATTCTCTAGATCAACAAGCTTAGAAAGAGATCGCCGGCCTGATCTTAGACTTTATTCCGATACAAAGAGTTCTGATTTATCACAATCTAAATTCACAAACAATTCCATACTTCCTGATCAAAATGCATACAATCATTGTCCAGTTGAAATCTTATTAACTGGTGGACTTATTCAGCTTTCTTTATACAAAAGTGTAAAAGAATCAATAGATAGTATACCCCTATTTAAAACGCAAAGTAAAGTGAAAAAAAAAGGCAGCACTGAAGAAGATACTAAACCAACACAAAACCCAAAAGTTGTTAGTCCAGAAAATATCATGGCCAGGTTTCTAAAACATGAGATTATTGGTAAAAACTTATTTAGGGATACTACTGAGGATGACTATGACGCATCTGAAGAAGGCTCAATTGAAGAATTCGCAGTTACAAAAATTCGAATATCACCACTTTTCTTCGTGCAGCTTTCACAGCCAAACATATTTTATTCTCATCTGGCGTTCGAAAAGAAAATCAACGTTTCTTGTTTCGATATTAATTTTAAAACTTGCACTAGCGAATCCCATCATAAATCCGAAATGCCAATGCCGAAACACTACACAATTAATTTGTTAAGCACTAAACCTGGCACGCCACATCGAGATACAGGAATACCACCGGCGTTTTTATCCTTAAAATGGGTGAATAGCATCGGAAAACATCCATCGCTAGACATTGATTTCGGTAGACCAATAAAATTTATTTTCTCAAATGCGCTATTGACTCATTTGACGTTTGTTAAGAATCAAATTCTCAATAATAATGACTCATTGATTCATCCTATCCAAATTAGCAAAGTGGAAATAGATATAGAGCCAACAATAGAAAACATACCGTACTCATGCACAAAATTCAATACTTGGAGAAATATGTGCTGTGGTATAGATACGTTTAATTTAAAACTATCACAGATTGTGTTCGCTTTCCAGACGAAACGAAAACATGAAATGGTCTTTTCCTTCGATAGTTTAGATACTAGTTTAGCATTTTGCCCACGACCTGAGCGCATAACAAATGTATTGAAATTGAAAAATTTTACGATCTCTTTTGTTCAAAATGAAACATCGAAATTGTTTCTAAATCCATGGTCATGCAGTTTTGATACGTGTATATTTTGGGAATCATGGCAAAATCCACGTAGTGATCCACAAATTCAAATAACCGTAAATAGCGATGCGTTTATAGTTAACATAAACTCAGAAGAAATAAACCGTATAAATGCTGCTATGAGTGAATGCAATGATTTGATGTCTGCTTTCAACGATATGAAAGAAGAACCTGCATCAGTCGACGACGATCCAACTTATGATTTAAGAGATCAGTATTATAAAGATGATTTACGAGCAGGAGCTTTTCAATTTATTGACGGCGGTAGTTCTGCAAAAGATTTACCGTTACCGTATCAAGTTATGTTTTGGAATAAACCTATTGTAGCAATGGCCTGGCGATACCCACAACCTCGAATACTAACTAAAGTTCGAGTTTTCCCAGTACCATTTAAAGTATATCACGAAGATGATGATGATAACGATATGCAAACAGTATTATGCTTTTTGGAATATTGGTCCGACTGTCACAATTGCTATAAATCGTTCGCGAAATTTCAATTATCCGAATCCGAAGTTCATCATTTAAAACTACCAAATAGCGTACCGCAAATTGCTGTTTCATGCACATGGCGCGTTGTATTAAAATCTTCATGGTCGTCAAAACAACCAAACCAGCCAGTTGTGTCAGCAAGAGCCTTAGCAGCTTGCATGCGAATCGATTCTTATTTCAACTCTAGTTTGGTTCCAAACATACAATTCACCATACAATTATCAACTTTCGTTATTAATGTTTATAATGAAATAAGAACTAATATAGCAATGGTAATGCCTGAAAAATTAAACAATTACACACCCGATGGACTTATGCCTGACAACCAATGCTTTTTAATATATGAATTTAAAAATCCCAATTTATTTTGTGCATCTTGGCAGTGCGGAATACATACTATAGAATGTGCTGGTAGTATGAAATGCACCCTATTAGATTACTCGTCGATGACTTTACAAGCATTCATAGACCCATTTCCATTCTCGATGACGTTGAATCTAGCAGAATGCGTTCACTTAAGCATGCTATTTGATACGGTTAACTTCAGATTAAATGCAGCTGTTAGCCATACCTTGGCCATATCATCGCAATTATGGATGAAAAGTATTCAAGAGCACAATCAAACAGGACCATCAGAAATGGTTATAGTTACACGTTACGTTGTCTGCAATAACACTGATGTTAAGTTAAGATTTGGTCAAGTTGATACGGAAGAAGATATTTTACTACCATCCAGATTTTTGCATTTATATTGCTGGCGCTCACAAAAACATTCGCGCAAATTGAAAATCGCCTGTGAACAAAATGGTTGGGTTTGGTCTAAACCATTTACAATTGAGAACGATAAATGTGAAATCATCGAATTAATGTCAAAGTTTAAACAAACATTATTTTTGACTGTTAAGTCATTATCATCTACACAAAAACAAATTATTATCTCGGGACAACTGACTGTTTGTAATATGTTGTTGGATCATTTTGAATTAAAACTAATACCAGTCACAACTGAAAATAAAGATAAAGAATTCAAGAATGCTAAAACTCATGTTGTTAGTGGCAGAAACACATCGGCTTCGATCATAATTAATTTCAGCCAGAAAAACGTACTTCGGTTGAGGTTTTTTAGTTTGGATTCAGCTTGGTCAGGGGATATTCCTTTGGAAGAAAATTTAAAATCTTCACAACCCTGGCTAGTTAAAAGTAAGTCATTATCATGGTAGAGGAACTATAACACTAGTTTTATTTAAATTTGTAACAATAATCTATAAAATATAAGGTTTCTTTTTGAATAATGACGATAAAACAAACCTAAGCACACACGTTGGCTTATTTGCCACTAGGGCGGCGTATTACTTTGTAACTTGTTATACATGAATATGAGAAATATTGTAAATTTCTTTCAGTTCCATTACAAGAACGTGGACAATTTCTTAGCATTTGGTGTCGAGTTATTATCCAAAATATTAATGGCTATCAAAAGCTACTAGTAATGTTATGGCCATTATTTATGATAAGATCGAATTTACCCATACAAACTAACGTTCACGTTGAAACACCGTCTCTAAATATTCACTTGGACTCGACAATAAGCGGTCGGGGCGAAATACAACAGTTATACTGTCCAGGAACTATAGATCATTCACATAAATTGGCATTTGAATTAAAGTTAGTTAATAATTTTATCTATTTTCTCATTTATTATTAATGTTATTCATTTTGAAATAATATAGTGCAGAATATCCAGGTTCGGATTCACATGTACCTTTGAACTATGATTTAATTGATCAACATATTTTTTTCAAAAAAACAGAGATTGAAGATATTGATATAATTATAGAATCTTTAAAACATTTTGATAAAACAAACTGGCCTTTTATTGATTACAATTTAGAAGCAATCGATTGGATTGTTGATGAACAACCATTGACACAAGTGCAGGTATGTAAAAAAATGGCATAAAATATCTAATCTTTTCAGCCACTCACAAATTTCTATATATTTTTTAGATTCGATATCTAAATACATGCCAATATTCCAGCGCGTTACTTGTAGAATTACTGCCATGGTGTATATGTCTTAACACCCTAGGATGCGTCATTTCAATCATATTGGACGATAAAGAGTTGTGCAGAGTTAAACATCATGGTCTTGTCACTCCACCAAAACTTGAGGTAGTCTTTTAATTAAAATAAACTTCAATCAAACTGACAATATATTTTTAGGATACATTTAATATTGCAATTCAATTTGATGAACATCACTGGTTTACGTCGCCCCTTTTACAATTAGCTCGAAACGAATGGAGTCAAAGCTTTTATATGCCAAGAATTAATGGGTCCATTCCAGCAGAAGGCAATATTAAAATTAATGTGGACTGCAAAAGTTGGGTAATTATTCAAATCAAATCAAACATTTAATATATTGTTACAACAATAAATTTTAAATACAGATATGCATGGTGTCAATATCAAGTTCTATTAGAAATGAAATGCGAATACTACATATTTCTTCCTGTTATGTAATAACAAATTACACAAAATTCAAATTAAATATTACGTGTCTAGCAGTGCCAGATATAAGTAGAATTTATTCTATTCCAGACGACTTAAGACGTTATAGTCTGACTGTAGATCCTAATTTAGATAACAGGTTTGTTATATAATTCTATTTTTAAACTTGTATTTAATGTAATCATTTTACAGTAATGTTGGTATCCCAATCACTAAATGGCACACTATGGACGTAGCACCTGATTCTACGTATGAGTATAATTTACATATTGTAGTTAGTAAAACTGATCAACTGATTCGATCTTGTCCTATAAGAATTGATAATGGACTGTCGCGAAAAAGTATATGTTTGTATTCCGATTCCGAAAATGTAAGTAACAATATTGATACATAATAATAGTAATGTTAAGTAACTAGTAAATTTAATTTTAGATACCTTTGGTACTGATTGCGCAAGAACATAAAAATCAAATATATTTATCGTTACACCACGATTACAATCCACAAATGCTCGTAAGAAATAAATGCGCTGTACAGTTATTTTGCGCTGAGAGCACCAATGAAGAAAAACCAGTTCTTGAAAATGATTATTTCAATTGGGTTTGTCATGTGCAACCAAATACTGAAACATGTTACACTATGCCTTATGTAGCAGATAAATTTCCAGCGGTTGATGAAACGCCTGCGAAAAATTTAATTATTGCTATCGATCCCAAAGGTAGTAATATATTATAAAATGAGCTTCATTAATATTTACATACATAAATATTTTAGATAAAAAAAATGGTATTCCCTGGTCGAAACCTATTAATATTTATAATTTCACGGAACAGTATATAAATTTACCAGAATATGGCGATGTGAAATTGACAATAAAGAAAATCAGTTACACATTATTGATTGTTATTGATTCTGTTACAAAGGTAATTTATTGCGTATATTATTTATTATATTAATTTGTTTACATGATTTTTTTAAATTCATTTAGGTAGAAATTTTTGCGCAAGATGTACGAAGTAGGTTGCTTTTACAGTCATCCCAATCGACGGCGAAAGTTACTTCGAAAAGTTCATTAAATAAATCTAAGTCTTCCAGTGATGTAATTGAAGTAAGTAAAATTATATCTAATGCTAACCAAATATAGATTCATTTTACTATTCCATTAAACAATACAAAACAAATTATACATATATAAGACGAACAGTAATTACAAGTAAGCTAAATTGAGTTGTGACAGCGAGAGAGATGCAATGCTTCCCCTTCTCCAAATTCAAAACCAGGGTATAGCAATATGAGATATTAGCATTGTGTAAATGGCCGAAAAATGAAGTAATTGTGGTATGAGCTGAATTTCGGAGGTATAGCGGAAGAATTTTGCAAAACGTTGCATTGCCATCACACATGCCAAGGATTTATTTATGATATAGAATTACTTTTGGTTTTGTCGAAATAAAAATTTATTTACAAATGAAAATTCAAATATTTTACACTTCAGTTCAAACTAGCTGCTGTGAGCGCTGGTGGTGGTAATATCTCTAAGCTCAACCTGTCAAATCTTAGAGATATTATAACTTTTATTCAACGTAATGGACCGATAGCAACAAGGGATATTGTTTAATATTAAATCAAACAATACGGGAGAAGAACAAAACAAAATTAATGATTAAGAGATAAATTTTGAAACATATTCAAATTACAGAAAGTGACACATTGAGCTTCGAGATATAACCACCACATGCGCTCGCGGTAGAACACAAGTAAAAAATATTTGAATTTTCATTTGTAAATAACTTTTTATTTCGACGCTTAACAAAACCAAAAGTAATTCTATATCATAAACACATCCTTGGCATGTGTGATGGCAATGCAACGTTTTGCAAAATTATTCCGCTTTACCCTCTAAATTCTGCTCGTACCACAATTACTTCACTTTTCGGCCATTTACGCAATGCTAATATCTTATATTGCTATACCCCGGTTTTGACAAAGTGGAAGGGGAAGCTAAAATATACTCTTTTCAATTTCGCATCTCTATTTAGAATGCGTGCACTACTTTTCATTTTGTCCACCAGAACGGTGTGGGTTTATGCAATGTAAATATATGGAATTAATATTGTGATTTCTTTTTCATTTAGTAAAAACAATTTTCTCTTTATTTATTAATTAAATAATTCTTTGCATAATTTATTTTTAATAGTATACTAACTTAAATAATACACTAATAAAAACTTGACTTCACAGTACCCTAACACTAGTATCACTCAACATTATTCAACATCGAGTTTAATGAGTTGCTTATCGTCAACGGACGAATATTCTAATAATACAAAAAATCTATCGACACAATTTAATAAACAAACAATGTGGCCTGATATAAGTATGAAAGCACTATCTATAAAAACCGCTTTAAAAGAATATTGTCTTCCCAATAAAAAGGACTGGAGTATCTTTAAGTTAGCAGTATATATGAAAAACATTATTTTTACACTGTCGGTGGATAATGAAGAAAATTATTTTGAGCAAATTGATGCTACAACATGGTCATGTGATAATGTTGCGTTTACTCTCACACAAAATGAGGTGCGTAAATGTTTCGAAAATATCATCAAGTAGTTTACTAATTATTTTCTATTTACTATTAGAGAATAGAGTGTTGTATAACAAGCTCTAATATGCAATTAGACAATCAGTTATTCTATAGAGGATGTTATGATTTTCCTGTAATTATAACAGGACAAAATGTATTGACATCAACTGAAATTAGTTCAGTCAATAAGCAAGTTACAGAATTAATTACAGAAGCAAGGTCAAATACTTTGTTAAGTATAAATATACTTCTTGGATCTTGGATTGACAATATCACAAATCAAAGAATAACTGGTAAGTAAGAAGTATTTTATAATAAAATGAATTTAAATAGTGCTGTAAGAGAATTTCATGTAATCTTTAACTGTGACCATTTTTTTCAGATATTCAAACTATAAGTATGACTATCGGACCTTTATTAGCATATATAGAAGATACTTATATAACAAAACTAATGGAATATATAAATATCTTAGAGCCAACCCAGCTCATAATGTGGACATTAAAAAAGAAACCAAATAATTTCATTATAAATACCAGTATGATTGAAATACCAGAACATTTACTTTGGGACGCGAAAATGCTTGCAAGACCTTTACATTTGGACAACTTATCTATAGAACCATTTTCGATTTTACTGACAGTACATTCTTCAGTAAAAATCTATATTGCTTTAGATCGTTCCCCACTGCAATTCTTTAAATTCGAGCGAAAAAATATAATAACAACGCCCTATCGATTAGGGCATGCACTTACAATGCATTATATAGCGGGTGCAATTTTTGGGGCTGGCTGGGTTGTAGGATCCTTGGAATTACTAGGGAGTCCAAGTGGTTTAGCTAGGTCAGTAGGGACAGGATTGCGCGATTTTATTAGTTTGCCATATTACGGTTTTATCCAAGGTCCTTGGGCGTTCTTAGTGGGGATAACGCACGGTTCTACATCACTGATGCGGCATATAACTGCAGGAACGGTTGATTCAGTTACTAAACTCGCCTCTAGCATTGCTAGAAACTTAGATCGCATGACTATGGATGAAGAGCATCAACGAAGAACTGAGTTGCAACGGCGACAAAAACCACAAGGCATTGCACAAGGTTTTTTGCAAGGCTTAACTGGGTTAGGCATTAGCTTGTTGGGTGCTGTTGGAGGTATTGCGCATCATTCTATACAGTCTGTAATGAATGACGGGGCATCGCCTAGATCATTAGCCACAGGTTTAGGTTTAGGCTTAGTTGGTGTCATAACGAAACCTCTAAGCGGTGCAGCAGAATTAGTTGCTTTAACCGGACAAGGGTTACTTCAAGGTGCAGGTTGGAATTTACTACCTGTACCCAAAGTACACTCATACATAAACGGTCCTCGAACGATCCATAATTCTATTTTGAAATACAAGTGGAAGTTTTTACAAAACATAACATTACATTCCCATTTATACGCTGTTGTCGACGCTATCTATGAAACAAATCAAGTATCACTAATACTAACGTTTGAAGCTCTAGTCATTTTCAACCTAGACGAAGACGTTATACAAAGAACAATATCGTTAAACGAAATAAATTGTGTTGAAGACGCAGATGATCCTACATTGCTGAGAATTACGCTAACGTCGCCAGATATGTCTCATAATGCTGAACCAGGTGATGTTGAAATGGATCCTGTATCCCGAGCCCGAATAACTGATTATGTTAAAAACGCTACGGGATTAATTCCCGTTTTGGAATCGGTTTCGAATCAATCTGAATTCGATATATCGCCGATTCCATCACGCCCATCATCACCAAAAAGAAATGCGATCGTTCAACCGTTACTAAAAATAATGGTAAACCCACAAAATAAAGAGTATTTTTGTAATGTGTTGTCATTTTTAAAACATCAAAATCAAGATAATGTTTTTAAAATTATATAACTGTCCAATTAAAGTTTTGATGTATTTGTTTATTTTGTAAATACTTTATGGGAAAGATTATTTATGTTATATTTTTGTTGAATATGTGCATTTGTTATCATTTTTCTATTTATTAACTTGTAATAAAAAAATCATAGTTACAAATTTTAAATACGTAGTTTAATTCTAAATGGGGAAAATGTATATATGGTCTAGTAATTGAATTGGTAGATAATTCCAGCTTATTTTGTATTTTTATTAGTGCGAACGAATTTCTATTGTTTACAATGATTAATTAATTTTAGCGAATGAATAATATAAATTTTGGTCATATTGAATATGAAATAGGGTATTGAATAAAATACAACAATAAGTTAAAAACAAATTTAATTATGAAATTTCTTAATATCAGATCTTGAGAAAGTTTTATTACATATTTTACAACGATTTTGCGCTGCATTACTCAACAAACAATTTCTACAAATATAATGTACACATATCAAAATATATAAATTACTATCACTATCGCAGATCCCACATACTTTACTATAAGGCTCATTTTTAATATCGTTATCTAATGTGAATCTCAGCAACATATTATTGTTGAGAGCATTTTTGATAGCTTCATCTAAATCAGATACATTTGTTTGTGGTTCACAAGTATCTATGTTATTTTCAGTCTTCGGTTTTTCTATCACTGCTACAGTATTTTCTAGTTTTCTGCGTCCTACAGTTCGCTGAATATTAAAAGTTTCTTTAACGTTTGCATTTTTTAAAAGAAACGCATCTATACGGCTTTTTAACGCGGAATTTAACGCAGGTTTTCGCGATGAAGTGAATATTTGGCCAGTGAATGGATCTGAGAGATTTCGACCCCATTTCGCTTCAGACTCTTTATGTTTTTCTAGAGTAGATTGATCAATTGTTTTTCCACTTGGCAAAGTTATCGGTAATGACATCATTTGGAATGTAATTGGATCTATAAAGTCTTCGGGAATGCTAAAATCGTCTTTTAATTGTTGATTTTTTGACACAGCTGAACAAGACGGTACGTTTAATGTTTGACTAGATTCGTTTTGATTGGTTTTAGACATAAGATATTTTATAGTATCCACTGTCGTTTGTGTGCATGTTCGCGATATTTCAGCCCAAACTTCAATTTTACCAATACAAGGCGCACCGGTTTGAGTGCGAAATATACGCATTCTCAGTTTATCGGCACAAGTTAAAATTTTTAAGTGATTGGTTTTAAAGAAATCTTTTGAAAAATATTGGGGAACTTGGAATTTAGTACTTGTTGCATGTATTCTATTAAAAATAGCAACGCCCTCGGATTCTTTATTATATATTTTGGCAACTGTTGTGAAATCAAATGTAGTATTTTTAAGTAGTAACTCAAAACCTATTGTCTTTAGAGAACCAACTGAATTCCAAATAATAATGCAATGTATATTAATAGGGCAAATAAAATTAAAATCTATATCAATCGGTGGTTTAATTGCGCTGTAGGCTAAAAATCCTTTGGATTTCAAAGAAAAGTCATCGGATATTAAATTAGAGGCTTCATATCCATCGGTAGAAGGACAGCTCGATGTTGCTTGTGGTTTTAATTTACTGTCCAGAAAGTTGTACATTTTGTTTATTTTAATGTTAATGATAAATCTTTAACGAAAATAGAGAACATATATTATTCCTCAACTTTAAACAATTTCATATGCGTTCTCCATTCCAGAACACGGCTTTTGCATACCAAAGCGACATCAATGTTATTTTCAAAAGAAAGGTATTAATATTTCACACAACTTTTGTTTCAAACTATTTTTAAAAAATTGTACCAATTACAAGAAAATAGCTACCAAAATTAATTATTTATCTAGGTCTTTATAGCTACATTTAATAAATCTATTGTCACAAATAGAGTGAGAAAATATTTAATAATATATAAAATATTGTATATAGGTATTTAATTAATTTAAAAACGAACAAAGTGTCACTCAAAATAATTACTAATATAGTACTATAATGAATTAATTATATGTTATATTTTAGTTTCCACCTACAACGTATAAGAAAGTTCAGTGTGGTACACTTCAGATAATATTATTTTGTCAATATATTGCAAAAGTCGTGCTAGTATATGGAACTCTTTCCAATAAAAAATATACCTTTTATATACCACATTCACTAATTATTTGTAAAAATAAATCATGTTAAACTAATGTTTTTATAAACAGTATGAACGAGTTGTCAATGGTTGTCAAAATCTATATATTTTGGCAACACTGCTCAACAAAGGTGGAGGTCGAAAAAATAGTGAAAAGCCGAACAGGACACGGAAAAGTAAAATTATTTAAAAGATAAGCTATTGTGCATATGTTAGACACATATGCACGATAGATTATCTTGAAAAATGATTATAAAAAAAACAAGGAATTCATTATTTTTTTGGTCCGGGGGCTTTGCCACTTATGTTAGTTCTTAGTAGTTTTGTTGTGGCAACATTGCTTTCTAGGTTTAAATTGGTGCAACTGTTAATTTTGAATTGATCAACGGTCTTTTAAAATGGATAGTGACGCCGAGAAAGTGTAACGTATTTTTGTGTTAATTTTTGCAGTGTATTCTTTATTATTTCTCATGTTGTAACTTGTGGAATAAAGTGTTAAAATATTTAATAACAATTTACCCAACAGGATCCTGTAAGTATTGAACCTCATTGTAAATTAAGAATTTGGCGGTTAATTATTGTCTTATAATTAAAGAACCTGCTTTCAGTAGTTTTAAAATATACATGCATTTAAAGTGGGTGTGTTTGAAACAGTATTTAGATTTGTTTTCTTTATCTTAACTGCATGCATTACTTATCACCTATGAATTCCATGAAAAAAATTTCTGTTTTTTAAATATAAATTTGCTATCTAAAATTCATAATATGCTTCATGGTTGTTTTCAATTATAACTTATTCTTTGGTTGCCCATTATACGACCATAATAATAACAGGGGTAGATTGACTAAAAGCACCACCTAGAGGAACCCTTTTTGGGCCTCTAAGTTCAATTTTTTCTTTCTTTATTAACTGGCTAATTTACTAATACTGAAAGAATCTTTGTTATGAATATAAAAAAACTCGGCTCATTATGTTTTCCAAAAAGGATAGTTAAACACATTTAATCTATAATAATATAAAAAAAAAATCATATTTTAATCTACTCAATATTTTGTCATCTGTTATGTCTATATGAGACAAAACACAAACACGTTACGTTATAATATATTCTATCAAAATAAAAATAATTATTTCCTGGTGTATTAAATTATTTTTTTGTTATTATTTTTCTGGATATACCTCAGCTTTTTTATTACGTAACTTGTTTACTAATAAATGAATGAGTCAATAAGATTTGGACTACAATTGGTATTTGTTGGCTGAAAAACATAAACCTTTAGTGATCTTAAGATTTTTCTTTTTGGTAGAATACACCCATAATGTTTGGTACATTAGTGGTAATTAAAAAGAATGGAGAGGAGGGTTCGAAATACCCAATTATCGAAAATCAGGACTATAACATTGGCCCCGGTTTCGATTGTCAGTTGCGATTCGTTATAAAAGACATGAAAAAATGCTACACATTTTGTACACTATCAACAAAAAATGGAATGGTACATTGGAAACATTCTAAAAAAATACTTCGATAGATTAATAATATAACATTTTAGGTGAAATTGCGACGAAGATCAAAATGTGCGATTTTTATAAATGATGTAGCATTAATATCTAATAAGAATGTAACCAGTGGCGATGTATTAAAAATTGGTCCCAAAACATTCAAATGGATCTCAAATTCAGAAACGGATTCCAGCACTGAGCCAAGGGTATTTGCGTTTTTTTTTTAAATACCTGCATAATTTTATTAAATATTTTAAAACACATTTTAGAGTACAAATTTAACGAGATTATTGCGTACTTTAAAAGGACAACGTCGTGGATCAACAGGAGTTGTTCAAAAAGCTGCTCGTAGAACTTCGCGCTTCTCCACTGGTGGTTGCATCAGGTAATAAATCGCTTCTCTTTTCGCGAAACATTCTTTCATTTTTGTTTACTTTAACAGTTTGGAAAAAGCAAAAGGAGGTACGCTGGTATCCTCAAAAGATTTGAAAACGAAACGATTTTCTGCTGTGAATAAAGTCAAAAAAGTACCTGAAAAACATTTACGAAATTCCACCACTGGCTGTTTCACGTAATATATATATATTTTTTGTTTCTATGTAGCATATTTTAATTGTTAATTTTAGTTCTTGGGAAGAATCAAATAGTCCAGTTTCATCTTCGAAAACGGATCTTAAAATGAAACAATTTACAATTTCGGTAACGAAATTGAAACCTTCAAATCTTGTCGTAAATGGAATATGGTAATATATCTAGGCGAAAAAATAAATAGTTGCTTTTTCTTAAAATTAGTATCATTTTAGTTCGAAGTCATCATCGAAATCTAATAGTATTAAAAAGGTACCATCAAAAATTCCTAAAATTTTCTCAAGAACACCAAGTAAAGCGTCTGTAAAAGATTTGAAATCATGCATGATAGTGGAAGATAAATCTCCGATAGGTGTTGGATACGAAAAAAAATTATTGCGGAATAGAGATACGCCCGCCAAATTTTCCACCTCAGCTTTTGATGTTAAATCACATTTGTCTAGTGTATCCACAACAGAGATTTCACCAGATAAATTACAGCCGAAAACGACATTTTCACAAATTAAAGAAAATGTATCTCTGGTTGAACCAAGAGTATCATTGATCAAACTTAACACCTCTCAAAGTTTTAATAATTCCGCTATTGATTCAGTAACAAATCGTTTGGTAAAATCAAATTTAAGATCATCACCTAAGACACCAAAGAAACTGGTGGAAGACGTAAAACTATTAAGTGCTAAAAAATCTGCGGCTAAACAATCAACTCCTAACTTAATTAAAACTGTAAAAACTCCTGATACTTCCATGAATAAACCGTCATCGACTCCTAGTATCAAGGCAATTAAATCAGCAAATAAACGAAATGCAAGTCTTGAGAAGAGCCTAGATAATAAAATATTGGCGAAGAAACGCAAAATTTCCAATGTGATGGGTTTCAACACATTTAATAACAGTAATATAAACGATTTAAATTATATAAATTATTTTCTATTATATCTTTTATTGTCAGGTCTACACGACGTTTCAAACGAAAAATCCTGCTCTGTAATACTGGTAAGGCATACATTATGTAATATTTTTTTATTTATGTAACACTTTCGTTAGTGAAACATTTTCGAAAATTATAAAATAATAAAAAAACTTGGTAAGTTTCACAAATAATTTATTAAATTGTCTACATATGTAGTCATCATCAGGACTAATCTTAGCCCTGATGATGCCCGAGAGGTCGAAACATATGTAGACAATTTAATAAATTATTTGTTAAACTTACCAAGTGTTTTATTCTTTTATATTTTTAATATAAATGTACATAAAAACACGTAACGCCTAGCAATGAACTTTCTTCTACATATTATATTTAATATCTTATTTACCTTTGAAACACTTTTTCACTAAATATATTTCTTGCAATAGATGATACATATAAAACTCCAAATTAGTTGTGGCTATTTTTTATTTTTTTTTGTTAAACAATTGATAGGCATAGTTGATACGATCTAAGTAATATTTCCTATATAACGATTTTCGTGTACCCGCTACACTTTGAAAAAAAGTTCAATCTAAAGTGCGAAATATTATCTATTTATTAATTTTTATTACAATTATTTTTGTTGTATATAGTACATATAATTTTTGACTTAATTTTATCTTCTTTTTTTTTAAACAGAGTACAAGACTTTCTTCTCAATCTTATGGTACATCGAAAGATATTTCACAAAAATCTACCACATTTGGTATGAATGTAAGTGGCATTGATAAACTAGTACATACACCTAAAGATTTGCGCAGTAGTTCTAATACTTCCGGATCCAAGTCTAGTTTACACAATACTAGTATTACCGAAGAGCATGTAACTTTGTTCGAGTCTCCTGGAAAACTTGTTAAAAATAAAGGAATGTCATACAGTACACCTAGATCGAAATCGGTTAGCGATTGGAGTGTTGCTGATGTTTCCGTGGAAACATCGATAAATATTGCCAATAACACGAAAGATAGATATGTTTCTGAAACACCAGAATATAATTTAAGTAGAGATCAAACTAACGCCAAAACTACAAGAAGTTCGAAAAACAATGTAATTGAAAATGTTTTTAATGAAACTTTCGATATATCAGCAGGACGAAAATCTAAAACTCCCAGACAGAATAGTACAGCTTCTGATATTTTTACTGATTCACCGATAAATACCACGAGTACTAGCAATAAATCATTGAGATCTACATCTAAAAAAACATCAGTTATTGATCGAAATGTCGACATGTTTCCTGAACAAAACTTTAAAACATGCCAAAACATTCTGACAGTATCACTTGGTACCCCTATCAGTAATGATAAAATGAAAAGATTTTCTGCACGTCTAACTAACGTAACAAATTTAAAAGATATCAAACGCTTTCACAAATCGCCTGCAAATGACCTTACGAATGTTGCCGGTGTTAAGCGATTGTTAAGAACTCCTGGCCCTCAGCAGAAAAGCCCCAAAAATGAGCTGAGTGATTTGCGTGGTGTTAAACGATTACTAGAACCATTGCGAGCAAACAAATCACCTAGAAACGATTTGACTAATATTGCTGGTATTAAAGCATTATTGAAAACACCTGGGCGTAGACAGAAAGAGCCTATAAATGACTTGACAAATGTAGCTGGTGTCAAACAGTTGCTGATAACCCCTAAACGCAAACAAAAGGAGATGGAGCCTAAAAATGATCTGACTAATGTAGCTGGTGTTAAACATTTATTGAAAAGTCCTGAACGCAAGCGTAAGGAAATTGAACCTAAAAATGATTTGAGAAATGTATTTGGTGTTAAGACACTCATGAGATCACCACGGCGCAAACAGAAAGAACCTGAAAATAATCTGACTAATGTAGCTGGTGTCAAGTATTTGTTAGGAAACCCCATGAAGAAAGAGAAAGAATCCAAACCTAAAAACGATTTGACTGACGTATTCGGTGTCAAAAAACTACTAAGCTCACCACGGCGACCGCAAAACGAACCCAAAAATAGCTTGAGCGATTTGCGCGGTGTTAAACGGCTAATGGAACCGACGAAAGAACCTCGAAATGATTTAACTGACGTTGATGGTGTTGCAGAAATTATGAAATCAGCAGAATTAAGATCTGAAACACTTACGGACACCACTAACCTCACAAATACAGACACCAATGAACACAATATTTCGTTTGAAAAAAACACTAGTATGGATGATATATTTGATAAACTAAATGACTCTATCCCTGAATCGAACTTTTTTCAACATAGACATGCTTTAAGAACTTACGAAAGAAAAGGAAAAAGCTTGTCGCCTGTAAAATCAACACACATGGATAATAAAATGCAAACAAGAAATTCTTTTCGAATTATCGAAAAAGATACGAAAAGTGTTGATAAATGGCTTGAAGAACATAGAAAATATCAAGCTATACAAATGGCGTGTGTGGTACTTACTGAGACAGACTTAATTGAACAAACACCCGTAGAAGAAGAGCCTAAACCAATTACACGCAAGAGAAGTCATCGTGTTAAAACACCTCTACAAGATGAACCTATACCACCAGTAACTCGAAAGAGAGCTCTTCGTAGTAGAAAAGAAATTGAAGATCCTGATGCACTGCCCACAGACGACGTACCTATAATATTAACTCGAAAGAAGAATCTTCGCGGTAAAAAATCAGAAGATTTTGGTCCAGAACCAATAATACAACCAGTTACTGTACAAAAAAATCTTCGTGTTAAAAAGATAGAAACGGAAATCAACGAAACCATTGAGGAAATTCCAACAGAAGTAAAACCAAAACGAGGAGGTAGAGCTAAAGCAGTGGAAACGAAAGTTACGCGTACAAAACGAATCCATGAGATTGCAGAAGAAACAGACGTACCAGCCGTTAAAAAACGGCGAACAAGAAAAGATGACGTTACACCAGTTGAAAGCGAGTCACCAGATGTAAAAAATGCCGTTGCTATAAAGAAAAGCACTCGCACAATGCGAAACTCAGCTAAACCTGTAGTTTCAAGTGAGGCAGTAGAGATTTTGGAGCATAATAATTTAGAGTCCTTGGCTGTAAAATCCAAGGCTGGTAGAAAACGAAAAGTTGGGTTCAATGTACCTGAAGAATCTCCCATCACGGAAGTAAAAAGCAATACAAATAAAGCGAAAAAAGAATCACCTATTCTGTTGCGTAGATCGGGACGAAATAAAAAATAATCAGATTTATAAAATTATATTTTTTAAAAAATATTTAGTTTTAAAAGTGTAAATGGGTCATTAGTAATAATTATTTTTATCAGCAAAACATTGTTCAATTTAGTAAATAATTTTTAAAAATACTATATAATATTTCTAGATTAAACATATTTTAATGAATACGTTATACTTTCGAGAAAAATTTGTCGATTGCACATTTATATCTTCGTAATTGCTAACAAATGTATTTAACTATATTTCTTTGTAATAAATATTGCTACGTATGAATAAACTACTTCATGGGAATTACTTCAGGGGTTTTCCTAGTGTTAAAACCGTAAAATGAAATTTATTTTTAAAATCGATACTAGATGAATAGGAATAAAGATAGAGACACATATTTATTATATGTGAAATTTAAGTATTATGTTATAAAATTTTAAAACAAATACAAATTTGCGGTCGGGAAGGCCGGTTGATAACGCGCGCTCGGCAGAATTTCCTCATCTGCGGGGCACAGTGCAGGGATCACAACTTTGATCTGAAAAATAAAAACAAACATTTTTCTATTATAACTAACAGAAAATTGTTTGTTTTTATTTTGCGCAGGTGAAGAAATTCTGCCGAGCGCGCGTTAGCAACCGGCCGTAATTTTGTTTTTTTTTTTTAAATTTTTAAAATAATACTTAAATTTCACATATAATAAATATGTGTACCAAAAATCGTGTCTATCTTTATTCCTCTTCATCTAGTATCAATTTTAAAAATATCTGCAGTGTCATGCACCGAACTTTCTTATCCGCATATGGGTTAAACCATACCGTAGTTACATTATTTTTCTAATTTATAATATTCGTTCTAACATTTAGTTCGCTTTTACAGTAGATATATTTCTTAGAAACAATATAAAATGTCAAACTTCAAATAATTTAAGTCTATTTTGTTAAACAATTGACAGGCGCAGATGATACGATTTATGCAAAAATATATATAATAAGCAGAAATTTATTTTGAAGCCATTACTCTTTTTGGAAAAATAATTCAAACAAAAGTTGTGCTAAATATAAATATCTTTAATTTCTGTTCATGAAATTTTTCTGTAACTTTAACCATTTTTGAGTAATTGCAGAAAATGCAAAAATTGACTAGAGTAAACAGGCACTTCCGCTTTGAATATTTTTTTCAAAAATAGGTGCACACCTCAGGCATATGCAAATCTTAAGTTTAAAGTTTCATAATTTTAGCTTCAACCGTTTAGGCTGTAGAGAACATATACACAGACACACACACACACAGACGGACGTCATTCGAAAAATAATCGATTCAGGGAAGGTCAAAACGTATATTTCCGTTAAAATCTCGAGATCGAAATTTTTCATGATTACAATACTTATACTGCGTGTACGAAAGTAAAAAGATTTAATTTTACGGTTTTAACACTAGAGAAACCCTTTAAAATAAATTAGAATATAAGAGTTTTTATAAAAGAATTTCTTTATTGCACGTTATCTGCATTGTTGTATTATAAAAACAAGATAAGACGTGGATATTGGGAATGTAATATGTATGCATAAATTTAAACAAGAGTTAAATGTGTAATGGTGATGCGCATAAAGAAACATTCTATTACGTTCTAGCTAATTATATAAAAACCTAAATTAACAATAAATAAGAATGAGTAGAAATTGTACTGAAGTTAGATATTCTTATTTCGTTTCGATTTTCTTCGTGATGTTTTTTCTGACAAGAAAAAGAAATTATTGTATAATTATAATAAAAATATGCTTAGGCTAGTTAAAATTAGCATCCAGAATTTACCTTCTTGTAGTGGCGAATCGAAATTTATCAAATCAGGTATATTCATTACAGCCGAATTATTTTCATAATTATTGCTATCATTTTCGAATAAAACCGCTTTACATGAGTCATTTAATGTTCTGCCGTATTTCGATTTTTTTAATATACTCTTTGAAGATGTAGGTTCCTATAATTAATTTTATTGGAGTGTATAAGAATTAAAAAACCGAAATACAAAAAAGATTTACGTCAACTGCTTGCATGTTTTCAAAAGATTTTGCAGTCTGGGACGCCCTCATCATGGAAACTCCAGGAGAATTGTGATCGTTGTGGTTCTTTTTAACTTCTGTCGATAATACTGACACAAGCAAACTGCAACGTCCTTTCTTTGGTGTTTTTGTTTTTGGAGTATTCTTATGCGGAGAACGAACAACGAAAAAGCCTCCATTAAAAACGGATTCACTATTACTTCCTGCGACAACTTCTGTCACTGATTTGGCCTTAGATTGCAGAGTTTTTTGACGAGCGGCTAAAAAAACACATGATTTATTTTTGTATTAAACTAAAGTGTGTAATTTAAAAACCTTGAATAGCAGCTCTTATATTTGATGATGGAACAGATTCGGTTCGCTTTTTAAGTTCTCGTTTTTTTACAACTTTTGTTTTTATTTCTACCGGTTTGATTTCTTCCCAGTGATTGTTTTTCATTTCGTCCAAACGATTAAAACGTGTACTTATATTTTCAACCTAAATGAATAAATCTAGTAATTTAGGCACAAGTGAATGAAGTAAGTCAAATTGATAGTGTTTACCTGCATATATACCATATCCCAGAAACCTTGTAGATCCTCGCACGTTACTTTTTGATCACCGTCTCCGTTTTGGCAAGAGTGTATCAGCCCTCTGAATTGTTGAAATTTCTTGTTGATTAATAAATTCGCTTGACCGACAGCTACATCAATCATATCTTGTGCATCATCAGGTATATCGCCTGCTTCTTTATAATTATTCCATGTTTCACACACTTTTAATAGCCGCGCAATTTCTTTATCTAGTACTATATGAAAATACGCAGCTCCAGTCGCCTGCACTTTTGAATTCGCCAATTTATCAGGAGTATTGTGTTCAGAAAATGAGGGCAGACCTTTAAAAAATAAAATACTTTATATTATTGTTCTTCATAACAAGACTTTAAAATTATAAGTAAGGATTTCAGATTTTCCAGAAGAGATTCTAATTAGTTTACTCCAAGGTAAAGTTGCGTTTTTTTCTCACACACACATTGGATTTTTCATGTTTACAATACTTAGTCAATTTTCGTATAAGCAAGTAATAATGTTTATATATACCTCGTATGGACCTTGCTAAATTTTCTTTTTTTACACTTCCCTTGCCGCGGGATGTAGTGACGAATGGACTTACATATGTGAGTCCTTTATTATGATCAGGTGTTCTATCTATTGCACTGGAAGAATCGAATACATCTTCAAAAGTTGAATCTCCTGCATTATCGCTAATTGCATATACTGAAGACATTCCGTATGAACTAGCAGAGACTTTATCGTCTGAATCTGTTACGCTATCTATAGTTTGTTTGCCTTGCGACGTACTATTACTTTTTAAAATACTTTTTCTCTGCGACTTCCGTCTGGATTGTCTTCTTTTTAGTGTTCCTTTCTTCGAACTTATAGTAGAATCATTTACGGCATTTTGTCTTACTAATTTATTTCGAAAAATCATTGTCGCTTGTATTGCGCTCCCGTTATTTTGTGCCGTGAATTTTAAGTTTTTAGCTTTCAAATGCGGTGTCGCGAATTTGCATCTAGTATTTGGTTTTGGATCATTTTCAGGAAGAGCTGTCTTCGTTTTACTTCGACCTGGTAAAGGTAAGGGTGGTGATGCAACCGCTTTTTGAGATCTTGTTACACGCTGACAAATATGCTTTTGATTCGAATCAGTTTGTTTCGAATTAAAGGCTGGAAAGCCTGTGTTCGCCGCCACACAAGCTTTGAATATCGGTTTTTTCTGAGCTCGTTCAGCTTTCATTTTCATTTCTTTTTGCTTTTTCCACTGTTTTAGAGTTTCTAATCTATCTTGTTTTTTAGAAGTTTTACTCAATTGTTCTTTGGTAGGGGTTTTAACATGTTCCATTTTTTTAATGTTTCTTCGTTCCAACAATGCAGTTGAACGCGTATTCTTACGCGCTACTTCTTGCTCTTTACAGCGGAGTACCTTGTTATTTGCGTCTGAGAACGCGGCGAAGTTTGAAGGTTTTGCTTTAAAATAATTTTTATAACACGTTCTATATTCTTGAAAATCCATTTTCTGGATTTGTCTTTGTGGTTTAGTAATGTATCCTGAGAAAATTTTGTAAACATTCATTTCATTAGAATTAAATTACCCGATAAAAGTTACTAGAGTTAACAGAAAAATAAAATAATGCATGTATACAAAACAAATAGTTATGCGCATATCAATGTTTAAGTTTTTGGTTCATTGTTCCCGCGATTATGTAAAGTTTTAAACGACTTAAAGCACAACACCATAGATTTTAAAGAGTGCTTTCCAGCAATAGAATCTTTACGATTAAATCAAATTTGATGTAGTAAGCATAATAATAAATTTTAGTACTGATTTATTGTCTAGTTCCTAATGTTAGATGAAATCTAACACGCGACCGATCATATTATGACAACCGACGCAACCGTTCCCGGGTTTAAAAAACAACCGAGTTCAGAAACTAAATAATTAAAAAAATTTTGAAAGCCATACATTTTACGTTTAGCACGCATCGTAAAATTTAACAATTTAAATTTGATTGAAGCAATTACCTTAAAGCTGTCTTCAATCACCTATTCTGGCACTATTTTCACCCAAACCCATTCCACAACTCGATCAACCGTTACTTGAAAACCGTTTGATAATGTTTAAATATCGTATCACTATCTTTTTCTTCTTCAATAATGTTAGTTCAATTTTTCCACGTTGAAAGATTTTCTTTTAAAAATCCAGTGTTGACAACGTAAAAAATTCGTATAAATGAAAAGTGGCACCAACATGACAAAATAAAATATACTATATATTTATTTTCTTTTAAAAATGAAATTGTGTTTAATTTTGCGTATAATGTAAATAATTAGCAATGTATAAATACTAGAACATTCACAGGACTAATGAAATTTTATTATTTGTGGATAACATTATAATAACATGCAAAATAAAGGATAAAAGGACGAAGAAGGAAATTGAAATGTGCGCATGACGATCACAAATTGACATATAAATAACATTAATAAAATATGCTGTTTTTCTATTTAGAAATCATAAATAATATATTTGTTAAATATGAAGCAATATAATTCTGTGAGAAGTTGGATTGACGATCTTCCACTTTGCCAGAAATCGGGTATTGGTGTATCGACGAATCAGATATATGTGAGCGATGGATTTCAACAGGCTCATGCATTTGAAGATCGAAGTTTTTATTGTCAAATAGATAACGCAACATATCTCTATGGCGTATTCGATGGACATATGGGTGTTAGGGCTGCTGACTTTGTGTTGCAAAGAATGGCAGCCGAAATACTGTTCGGACAATTGAAAGATAAAGAAAATGATGAAGAAATAAAAGAAGTACTAAGGTTGAAAACAAAATGCATGCGTTTTGTTTAGTTTCTTTATGTATTGTTTTATTACAGACAGGCATACATTTCGGTTGAAAAAGAATATCTAGTTACTATAAACGATTTACTTGCAGAAAAAACAAGTTTACAATGCGAGATTCCCGAGGGTATATCAGCGTTTGAAGCTTATCACAAGCATCCACATATTTTCGAAAAACTAAAGGCGATCAAGTATGAACTTTCTTCCGGAACATCTGCCGTTATTTCCCTTATATTTAAAAATAAGCTATATGTTGCGAATGTCGGCAATAGTAGAGCGCTTTTATGCAAAACAGATTCAAACTCAGTGCTTCGCGTAGTTCAGTTAAGTGTCGATCATGATCTTCGAAATGAAGATGAACTATTGCGACTTTTACAACTTGGGATCCAAACAGGGAAATTCAATTATGGTAAATATTTACATCTTTCATTCCAAGTTTGAAAGTAATTTTTAAAAATTTAGGCTCACAAATCGGTAATCAAGAAACTACACGCTGTATCGGCAATTATTTGGTAAAAGCCGGTTATAGAGAATATCCAGATTTAAATCAAGCAATCAGTGAACCAGTGATCGCAGAACCAGAAATTCATGGTGGTATTTTCTTAGACGAATCATGCAGATTTATGATTTTAATGTCTGCTGGCCTCTATAAGTCATTAGAAGAAGTAATGCCTGCACATGAAGTGAATAAATATGTTGCACAATTAGTAGTTGAGCATGTAAGTTATAAATTATTTATTTGTTCTAATAATGATTGAAACATCGTTTTGAAAATTGTTTCCAGTTTAGATCTCAAACAACACTTGACGGCGTCGCACAATCTGTCGTCGATAAAACAGTTTATCTTCACTACAACAGCATTTCAAAGTCGCTTGGTTGTTTGCCCGGTAAACGTGAAGATATTACACTGATTGTTCGTAACTTTAATTTTCCACTCAAACACGTTACATATCCTGGTACAAATAGTTCTGAAGATTCGTCCAGAAATACAATTCTAAACAGTACTATAAGCAATACTAATTCATCGTATAGCTCTGGTACCCTATCCGATATAAGTATATCTGATAGCAACATTCAGAAACGGGTAAAACCATACGTAGACTTTTCTATTTATTATAGAAATATAAGAAAACAAAAAAACTAAAGCTCAACTCATAAATTGATTTATACCCAATTGCACCGCTCGTAGTCAAATCATTGTTTAGACCACAATATTAAAATGCCATAAGACACATAATTTGTGCAATTCAAATTAAGTTTAATTTATATACATACAGTGGTGCAATTTGGCATTAAATAACTAACATACTTTATAACATGATTTTAGCTATTTTAAGATGTCATTGTAAAATAATTTTTATTACGTGAAATTATATTTTAATCTTTATATAACATTAAAATGTATTTGTACTGTTTGATGAAAACAAAACCAGAGGCGATTTTTGGCGATTACCATGGTTATGGCATCTCGCAGTACTGTCTTTTGCGATGGTTAAAGACGTCATTGCTCATACGGTTGGGAGTATATATATAAAAAAATATATATATATATATATTTTAAATAGTCATTTATAGCTAAAAAAGGTTTCTAGTTGATCTTATAATAGGCAGTTTTTCTATTATCAACTAATTGTTAGTAATCGTATTTTCGTGCTTTTTAACTATGGCTAGTATTACTTAGAGTGAGTAGATATATAAGAGTGTGGACAATAGCTTCCCAGCCTGTGATTGGCGCCGCCATAGTTTGTCTAAATGTTCAAACGAAATGCATTGCGTTATATGGAGCGCGCGGCTCATATTTTCTTTTACTCTTTAAATCTAAAGGACCAGATAAGATAATAGCACCCCGTATTTTTTATGTTATTCCTGAATAAATTCTGCGTATTTTATTCCGCGACGGCATAGGTCTATCTATTATAGAAACATTTATACTAAATTCCAAACATTTCGCGGGCTAATATAACTATTTGTGCTGTATACTTGCAAGTCTATTAGTGTTATACATTTCGCGAATCTCTTAAAATAAACACTGTTTATTATGCTTATTACATTTATTAATTCAAACTGTGTACTTTAAAATTATGTTTATACCGTAATATTTGAGCGCGAAATGTTTGTATAAATGTTTCTATAAAAGATAGACATATGCTGTCGCGGAATAAAATACGCAGAATTTATTCAGGAATAACATAAAAAATACGGGGTGCAATTATCTTATCTGGTCCTTTAGATTTAAAGAGTATAAGAAAATATGAGCCGCGCACTCCATATAACGCAATGCATTTCATTTGAACATTTAGACAAACTATGGCGGCGACCAATCACAGGCGGGGAACCTGCGCGCTATGCTTTAGATAGAGACTACTCGTCGATTGTCCACACTCTTATATATCTAGTCACTCTAGTATTACTAGTTACTCTCGCCAAAAATCGCAACCGCAAATATTATAATTACATGTTGTTAAAAAAAATAATGAACATATTTATTAGATAATGTTGAAGATACATGATTGTATAATTTTTATATTAAAAACATGGATTGATTATTTATTACTTAATTCAAATGTACAAAACTGTGCCACGCATCTAATTTATTGTATACAATAATAAACTTTAATTTATGTCAAATTTCATATTGCACTCATGAATTCTAGAATTTATAACCGAATAATAGTACGCAAGTAACACGCTAGGCCTTGTTTGATTAGCATGGAGATGGCATGACCTTCATTCTGTCGTATGCAGCTTTTTCCAGTTTTTCTCTGTGATCTGGGTGAGAGATTTCAATCAAAGCGTGGGCGCGCTGTCTGATATTTCTTCCAAATAAGCATGCAATACCGTATTCGGTAACAACATAATGGACATGGGCTCTCGATGTAACAACACCAGCACCTACAAACCGACAACAAAATGTTATATTTCTAGAATATTAAAGATAAATTTAATGTTAAACTCACCTGGTTTCAATAAAGGAGAGATTTTACTGTCTCCCTTTTTAGTGGTTGATGGCAGGGCGATAATGGGTTTGCCTTTGCCGTCGAATCCTTCAGCTGCACCACGAATAAAGTCTACTTGGCCGCCGAAACCAGAGTACATTCGTGTACCAATCGAATCAGAGCTGACTTGGCCGGTAAGATCAACTTCCACAGCGGAATTGATTGCAGTCATTCTTGGTTGTTGAGAAATCACTTTTGTATTGTTTACATATTCTACTCGTAACATTTCTATTCAAATAAAACATACGAATTAGTTAGCTTACAAAAACTGTTTTCATTTCGTATGAATGCTTAATAGGCAACACATTTTTCTTTATTACATACCTACAGATGGATTATTATCCACGAAGTCATATAGCTTTTGTGTTCCATTTAAGAAAGAACCGACTGTACGGCCTTTTTGTTGGGGTTTCAAATGATTTGTAACACAGCCGTTCTCCACCAAATCAACAACACCACCGGCAAACATTTCCGAATGTATACCCAAATCTTTATGGTTTAATAGTGCTGCCAAGACAGCATCGGGAATTGCTCCAATGCCTTAACAAAAATGATTTATTTTGATATATTTCTAAATTCATACATGGACATTCTTGACTAAAGTTACCCATTTGAAGAGTAGCTCCGTCTTCGACAAGATTATCGGCAATATGTTTCGCAATTTTCTTATCGGTATCAGATAATTTGCCGCCGCCATGTGCTGGCAAAGGAATCTCTACTTTTACACCATAATCGAAGTGACTTTGGTGAATAAGAGCATCACCAAAAGTACGAGGCATTTTTGGATTTACTTGAGCTGTATAAAATTATAAACATTACATCAAATATGTTCAACATAACATGTTCGTATAAAATCCATTTCAACAATACATCTAATTGTGAATATGCTTTATTACAGGCAGAAAAATGCAAGTAATTATTGATTATCTCGTATATTTACCTACAATAACTTTGGAGTGAATGAGGGCAGCTCTCACACAATCAACACTTGTACCTAAACTGCAGAAACCGTGCTTATCTGGACAAGACACCTTAAAAAAAAAGATACAGCATTTGCTTATATTGTATTTACCGTAAGTAAAATGCCACCTTACATGAATCAAAGCAACATCTGGTAATATCAATTTTCTAAAAAATAAGGCCGGAATTTCGTGCAGGAAAATTGGTATACAATCGGCTCTACCTTCGGCAACGGCTTTTCGTACATTGCCGCCCATGAAGAATGAATTTGATCTGAAATAAATAATTAGTTAACGCTAATCATAATTCACTCTCTGTTTACACATTTATTTTAACGCTTTATTATTACTATTTTATCATTATGTTCTAATTTTAAGTTTGAACTGGTTTTACAACAATAAATACTTATTTATGACATGTTACTAACATTATCATTTACTGTGTTACCATCCGAAATCTATATTGTTATAAGTATTATTATATTGGTTTACCCAAAGATTATTTAATATATTTTATAAACAATCATTAGTATTTGAATAACCCAATTTTATATAATTTTTAGAATTAATATAGAAAATAGTATTTTAATGGTAAATTTAAAATTTTGGGCGAAAACAAGCATTATGTTACATAACCCATTAGTAAATAAAATGCTGTTTTATTTTTATTCCACTTGAAGCGGAATAATTATTTAATTTCACTATTCAATGTCAACTCTGTTTTGTTCTCCGCGAAGGACATTAAAAGTTGTTTTTAGATTAATGCAAAGAATACTTTCAAATATTAGCCAGAAACTTGAAATTGGAAAAACTAAATATGCATTTTCTATATCCATAAGTATATATATTTTAAAATAATAAATTTTAGCAGTTATATGAAATTAAATAAAATAAATTGGATATTATCAAAACCTAAGAGACCATATTTAAACACATACTATTATAAAAAAATAGTATTATGGTTATCAAAAGATTTGTAATTATCTTTTAGAGTTAAGTAAACAAACGATAGCAAAATTCAAAAACATAAATTTGTTGTAAAAGTTCAAATTCCTATTCGTAATTAACAATTGAACTTTCATCGAATGATACAATATAATAAATGCTAATAGTGAGGGTAATGCGTGTACGTTTGTGGTGTGTTATAATTAAAATTGTATTTTAAATAACATTCTTAAAGATGTTTTTTTGACGAATTAATACTTTTTTCCCCTGCCTTATCAAGGACATGTATGATTAATACAATAATATATTATATAAGCAAACCACGTTTATAAATTTGACACTAGATAAGATCCTTAACATCATATAGCAATGTAACGTCAAAATGAAATTTGAAAATACAAAATTAAACGTTGATTTACTTCACACGCATGAATAGTGACGTCTATGGTCTAAAATTAAATTCGTGATATAACAAGTATTTACAAAATAGACTAAATCGTGGATATTTCAATGCTGTATGATTTGCAATATTTATAAAAGAGAAATGGACATTGAAATCCGAATAAAAAAAATATTCATGCAAATAAAATATATTTTTATTTTTCTGTTTGTTTTTATCTAACGATAAATTTATGATTTTTTTAATTTAGTATTTTTAGACACTTATATAATCATCCGGTTACAATATGAACCTTGAATGAGATTCTACCTAATTTTAACGATTAAATGTGTTACATATTTACCTACATTGTATAACTTACACAATTGAATATGCGTAGGTGTATAAAATCCGTGTGCATTGCGAAATGTAAGTAAACGATAAAATCTATTTTTATTTACCTAAATATTCCTTCACATGAAGGATCACAGTAGGCAGCTTTACCTTCTGTGTGCATATGGCATACGGTTATATTTTCCAATTTGCAAGCTTTTCCTCGAGCTGTCATTGCCTCCAGTAAGATTGTTGGTGTTGCAGCAGCTCCTTGCACAAACACTGTTTGACCTAATTATAGAAAAAATCAAATAATTACCATTATCGATTAAAAATATACATATATGGATGGAAACATTACAATAATATAAACCATGTTCAGTAAATATCGATACGTGAAGGAATTTGATTTAAAACTAGAAAATATTATTTAAAGAATGTGATTACGAAAACAATATATACAAATTAGTTTGGAAAATAATTCATTTATATCAATAAAACTTAATCATAAACTGATTTATTTATGAAATTGAGTCATGTGTAAAAGTATTATTGTAAATAAAAAACACAATTGTGATAAAATATGTTTTTAGTATTAGAATAATTATTTAACAGTTTTCAATAATTACGCATTTATTGTTGTCCATATTTTAAATAGGGTAATTATTAATTGTTTAGAACTAAGAATTACAGCGCCAGTGACACATTGAGGCGTTTGAATTGAGTCCAATATCGGTGCATTACAACCTATTTATAATAGCCTTTGAAAAAATACACACGCAAGAATATATTTCTCAATTTATAACAAGCCAAAACATTTCAAGCACATACAACAGTTGGGATGTTTTTCTTTTTTAGAAAAATTTTCAACAAATAGACGTTTTAATAAACTCATGAACGTTGACATATATTTGATCGATGAGTTTCCCGATTTTCATCATAAATAAGATAAATATAGTTTACAAATGTGCTTTATCAACAAAATCAAATATAAATATATATATATTCTCTAATGCTTAGATCCAATTGAGATTCCAGACCAGACATGGTTTTGGAATCCTAAATTATTTAGGGCACAGGTAATAAATATTTGTGTTTCTATTTAAAAGTAGAATTACACATATGCGTAAACGGGTCACGGGCAAAATACGTTTTCAAAATATAAGTTTCCGATACGAAAAAAGTGTGTAAGAATGTAAAGGGGTTTTTGCCACCCCATTTCTCTGTGTGTGTGTGTGTCTGTATGTATGTATGTATGTATGTATATGTGTGTATGTGTATGTACATGCGTGTGTATATGTGTGTGTGTGTGTGTGTATTTGTGTGTGTGTGTGTGTGTGTGTGTGTGTGTGTGTGTGTGTATGTGTGTGTATGTGTGTGTATGTGTGTGTATGTGTGTGTGTGTATATGTGTGTGTATATATGTGTGTGTGTGCGTATATATGTGTGTGTATATATGTGTGTATGTGTGTGTATGTATGCATTATTATATTCTGTATTAATTGATCAATAATAAAATCGGATTAATTTTTATAAAACTATCAGAAATGTAAAGCTTATTTATCAGTAAATATTAAAACATATTAGTTTCTATTCTTTAAAAGATTAGATTAATTGCCTGATTAAGAATATAAGGTTCAAATAGTTAATTTCAAAAATACAAAAAAAAATTTGATTTTTAATAAAAATTTGTAGTAGGCAGTTATGTCTGGAACTGGGAGTTACATGGACATAATATATTATAAAAGCTCTACTAATAATAATAAACGAATGTCAAACTGGTGGACGGAAATAACAAGACAAATTAATAAATAACAGGGGCTACCCCTGTTCCCCTGACGATGTATTACGTCTTATGTTAGTTATAAAATAATTATAAAATCATATAGGAAAAAGCACGTATCATCGATGTAATGATTGCAGTAGAAGCATATTGACATTTTCGTCCTGCTTAAATAACACATAAGTCATCACCGATATTTTAATCAAAATTTGACCTTTGATTCTGATATATAAAATTATTTTGATTTCGAATATTTATGAAATGATTTGAAATATAAGGTGTTACGATTGGTAAATAAATATATAAATGATCTAAAAGGCAATTAATTCTCACATGATTTTAAGGTACATTCCATAGCCTCTTCTGCTGTTACCCATTTCGGTGATCTGCCCTTGATGGCCAAAGCTGGTTCGGGTGAATAAGAGTGATAACTTCTTCCTTGTGCTTTCGTTAAGGTGCTACGCACACCACCAAGGCGAAATATTGCTAGTTTTACTGCAGATGCCATTATTTAAAAAAAATTTTTAACAATCTGTCACTTTCTCACTACAAATATTTATTCAAATATTTTTACGTGAATATGCACACTGCTTTATTTTGTCACTGCCCGCACCACTACAAATTTGAAAATAGCCGTCTATTTACTTCAATCAAATTAATTTACTCCATTTGCCTATCGTTCGTTGTAAACGAAAGGATCCAAACTTACTTTAGTTAACAATCCTTGAATTTATTTATCTTGTTAAAGAGAGACAACACAACGCTATGCCTTTCTATTTTTCAGAAATGTGTTCTTTATGCTATATTTAGTGAAATATTCAGCTTAGTTCCAATCGCAGCGCATATATAATGAACATGCGGCTAATAGAAGTCCTGGAATTGGTTGCTGCAATTGAATAGTCAATTGACAAAACATAGGTGTACCCGCCATCTACTGTTTACATTTGAACACTACTGCTATTTAAAATGATTTAATCAAAATCTCAATTTACTACGAATAAAACTGAGAATATTTACTAGTTGTAAGGGTTTCATAATTTTTGCCGTGATTCTGTAAGTTGATTTGCCTGTACATTCATATTTAGTGAAGAAATTACATGATCACGTGACAGCACGTGAAATCTAAAATCAGCTGTCTACTGAAACTACACTTGTCCATTTGTATTTCCCAGAGTAAGATTTCGTTCCTAGTTCGAGGGTTTTTTTGCGGGGCAAAATGTCGCTTACATCAAATATAAATACGAAAGCTGCATTCAAAGAGCATGTGTTAGCTGTTTCAAGAGATTTTATATCGCAACCAAGATTAAGTAAGTGTTATATCTATTTTGTAATAAGATCCCATTTTACTGCAATCGATGGGATGTCATTTGCTCAGACATAAAATTGCATTGGAAAGTCCTATGCTAGTTTTTCTGATACTGATATTTGTTAAGCTCAGTTTTATTTATGATTATATAATAAGTTTAGCATAATTTATAGAGATTTTTGCTAATATAGAGTGTACACTGAAGTGTCATGTGACTTGACATATGACTGCCACTCCTCTTTTAAATGTATGTCAAACGCTGTTTTTCCTAAAATGTTAACACTTATTCACTTTTATTTAGAGTATAAACCATTAAATTACGATTAGATTTAATTGTAATATTTGTATAATTTTTCTTTGTAATACATTTCATAGTTTTCGACTGGAATACAGTAGCGTCACTAAAACTTTTCATGCGGGTGCTCCTTAAGATAATTTTAAGTGGTACGCTCTTCACTCTGAATGTCTTTTAATATTGAAAATATAAATTAAATTCACATTTTGTGGTGAAAACTTTAATTATTTCACGATAAATTCCTTAGTTCTTACGAAAATTTATAAATTTACCAATTTTTGAATCGAAAACGATCGAATGTGTTCGTTCTATACATGATCCACGCGCATGCGTATAGTCGTTATTGATTATTTCACAAATAAATCTTCGTTATACATTTTTGTATGTTTTTATAATAAATCCTGATATAGTTTTTGCGTTTTCCTTTAAAAAAAAAAAACGTTCAGCATACTTGGTTAAAATATGAAAATATATTATCCTATTACATATAATAAGGCTGCATATATAAATATGCTTCAATTTTCTATATTGTTTTTTAGCATACAAAACAGTATCGGGTGTAAATGGACCTCTGGTCATTTTGGACGATGTGAAATTTCCTAAATATGCCGAAATCGTACAATTAAAACTTGCCGATGGAACCCTACGTTCTGGACAGGTACTTGAGGTCAGTGGCACAAAAGCCGTTGTCCAAGTATTCGAAGGCACTTCTGGAATCGACGCTAAAAACACACTTTGCGAGTTTACCGGTGACATTTTACGTACACCAGTATCCGAAGACATGTTGGGACGTGTATTCAACGGTTCCGGCAAACCAATCGATAAAGGACCCCCAATTCTCGCCGAAGACTTTTTAGATATCCAAGGCCAGCCTATTAATCCATGGTCGCGTATTTATCCAGAGGAAATGATTCAAACTGGTATAAGTGCGATCGATGTGATGAATTCTATTGCTCGCGGTCAAAAAATTCCGATCTTCTCCGCTGCGGGTTTGCCACATAATGAAATTGCTGCTCAAATTTGCAGACAAGCTGGTTTAGTTAAAACACCAGGCAAATCAGTATTGGACGACCATGAAGATAATTTCGCTATTGTATTTGCTGCTATGGGTGTGAACATGGAAACGGCGCGATTTTTCAAACAAGATTTCGAAGAAAACGGTTCTATGGAGAACGTATGTCTGTTCTTGAATCTTGCCAACGATCCTACTATCGAGAGAATTATTACTCCACGTTTGGCACTGACGGCCGCCGAGTTCTTGGCGTATCAATGTGAGAAGCACGTGTTGGTCATTTTGACTGATATGTCTTCGTATGCGGAGGCGTTGCGTGAGGTTTCTGCTGCTCGCGAAGAGGTACCCGGCCGAAGAGGTTTCCCTGGTTACATGTACACCGATTTGGCTACGATTTATGAACGAGCCGGGCGCGTTGAAGGCAGGAACGGTTCAATCACCCAGATTCCTATCTTAACTATGCCTAACGATGATATTACCCATCCTATTCCCGATTTAACTGGATACATTACCGAAGGACAAATCTACGTTGATCGTCAATTGCACAACAGACAAATCTATCCACCTGTAAACGTACTTCCATCTTTGTCGCGTTTAATGAAATCCGCCATCGGCGAGGGTATGACAAGAAAAGATCATTCCGATGTCTCTAACCAACTGGTATTTATTTTTATACTTAATAACTTACATTTTTACTCTCTTCAGTCACCATATTTTTACATTTAATAAATAGATTTATATTAAAAATCTATAATAGTCAAACATCTTTTATTCTGGTCTAACATATTTATTTAATATAAATATCGCGTGCCTACATCAATTCTAGATAAAAATTATTTATACCGGCATATATATAATGTATTTAATCCGATAAATACTTTTTTAACTATACTTGATCTTGATTGTAATCAACTAATTGTGTTTTGCGCACGCATATCTATTTTACATTGATCTTCAAGGTCATATTTTAACATTACAATAATTTATGTTTGATTAAACGGCGTATTATGTTACGTAATATAAGTGAAATGAAAATACTGTAGTAATACTTTTCTTTCATTAGTATGCCTGTTACGCAATTGGTAAAGATGTGCAAGCCATGAAGGCTGTAGTCGGTGAAGAAGCTCTTACACCCGATGATCTCCTCTACCTAGAGTTCCTGAGCAAGTTCGAGAAAAACTTCATCTCACAAGGCAACTATGAAAACCGTACTGTATTTGAATCGTTGGATATCGGTTGGCAATTATTGCGTATTTTCCCCAAAGAAATGTTAAAACGTATTCCAGCTACAACACTCGCGGAATTCTATCCCCGCGATTCGCGTCATTAAAAAGAGATTCTCTATTGTTAAATTTGTTAGTTGTTTTAGGAATGTTTTAAATGTATAAATGTAACATTTATATTATTATTATCATTACATTTTAAAATATAATAATGTCGTAGTGTTGTATTCAGAAAATTTGCAGTGTTTCCCTCCCCCCGAGTAACTTGCTTTGTTTGCTTTAAGTTCCAAATGTGAATATTTTAAAAACTAATTAATATCTGTGTACAGTGCCGGTTGGTAACCAAAAACCAATAAAAAGTAATCATACATTCCATGTAATTGTTTTCGCTCAAATGTTTATTTGAATCATTTGTAAATGTAGCATTTCTTTTCTTTGGTGTTTTATTTTAGATGGTGAAAGAATTATTGTACAAACATGATATTATAACGAGATAAATAATGTATACAAAGTTAGATGTATCACTCAAAAATTCGTTGTAATTAGTACTAAAAATATAGTATTAAAATAAATGATTAGACTTTCTTCACTCGTAAACATTTGATGTATCATTAAATACATTTAAATTATAAAACATCTCCTAACATGTGCAATAGTGTAGTGTGTAATGCAGTGACGTTGTTGTTACTTCTAAGCAAATGTGTCATTTTTAAACTATAATATATATATCCAAAAATTTGATACATTAAACATAGGATGGTGACACATAAATTGAATATTCTACTTTTGTTTTTATTTATGCTTTTTTTCAAAAAGTGTACCAGTTTTCAAGAAAATCACTATTGAAAATTTGCAAATCAAAACGGGTATAAGAAAGTTCAGTGTAAACCATTACGCATATTTTAATTTTAAAATAAACAAACTCGTATCGTAATTGAAGAACCTTGCATATCATGTCATGGTTATTTTATGGTGCATATTGTATGTCAAGGTATATGTCTGTTTAAACAGATAATTAGAGCAAAATAGAAGAGCGACATCTCTTGTTCTGCGTTTGAATAGATGTCCTATAACGGATATCCGTTAGTACCAAAAAAAAAAAATTATAAAAAAATAAATTCGTCATGTTTTTGACAAAAATTATTTATTCATTTTAACAAAGCTATTTTAAATTGCTGCCGTCATATTAAATGAAATTGTGTTATATATTTAGAAGTGTCCTTTTTTTTTAAGTCCACTTTTAGAAGAAACCACCGAAACGAATAATTATTTTTAATACATTGCAACAGTACGTTATTTGAATAACGCCTACGAATTTAAACTACGTACTTTTCTATTTTTATACGTGTAAAATGGCGGCGTTCGGGTAGTAGCTGTACGTTACTATTAAATTAAATTCTCATTTTAAGGAATGTAGAAAAGTTAAGTCTCTAGTAGTTTAATTGATAAAGCTACTTATTTGCAATAGCGAATACTTAATTTTGCATTGCACAAGTGTACCAAAAAAGGTAACTAAAATAACTTTCATTGCTTTCTATATTGGAAGTATGTGTATGTATTATTTTTTTTTTGTGTATATATAAAAGTAAATATAATATTATATAAGTTTAAAAATGAATAAACAATTATTTCATTATGTAACAATAGACAGTTCTCGTTATATTTATATTTATTTTGCGTATACACACAATTAAAATAAGTTAAAAATCAGATGTTAATGTGATCGCGAAACCCATAAACGGGCAATGAAATTTTTGCTAAGTTATTTTGGCATTAGGCTATTCGGTATATGTAGGTCCGGGCGTGCGTGGCTGCGTAAAGAGTGAATGCACGGATATATTTGATCAGTGTTGCCAGATATATTAAGTAAGTACGAAATAAATATTATTGTTATTATTTCCAAAATAATAATCAACTTAAACATGATATAGAACTTATTAAAAATGTATAAGTAACAAAATAGACATATTTTGAGTGTTCATTGCAAAATAAATGTAAAAATAAAACTGCTTGACCTTACGTATGCTTCCAAACATTATAACGATATGTTTTTGGAGATATGAAATATCTTTTGAACAGTTTTCAAAGTAAATAAATAGTGTAAAAGTGAAATGAACACTGACTATAAATATAAATTAATACTTAATGGTGCTGGCAACATTGCAATAAAGTACACGCCTCTAAAAAGATTATGTTGATTAATATTTGACATTTGTGAATTTCGTGAATTGAAGGGTTGTTTAGGGTATATTGTACGTTGATATGTTTATTAATTGATGTTAATTGGATAGTTAAACACGCATATTTGTATTGTATTAGTCATACGTGTTTTATTTTTCTAGAAACACAATGGTTGTCTGTGAATCAGCTATAAATAATATAATGGGTGGTATAGAAAACACCGGAGGTGTAACTTTGCATAACCATCGCCGAAAATTAAAGCAAAGGTATGTATTTATTATTCGATTTATTTAGTAAATAAATATTTGATTATAGAAGTTTAGCAAAAGGAAAAATATATATTTTTTTTTTTTTTTTCTCTCTATATATATATACATATATATAAAACTTTTATATGTTTATAATTTTTTTTACTTTGTTCCAAATTATCGATATGTTTGTAAATTTAACACTTGCGCGGGTAGCATTTACATTTGCAGTCGTTTTTGTTGTGTTTCAGTCGCGAAATTGTAAAGTAAAGCTTGTTTTGGACTACACAAGAAATTGTGCAACCCAAATTGCGGATTATCATTATATTATTTTTTGAAATATTGTATTATTTCAGACAATTTGCTGTAAGAAGTAATAAGCAATATTTATTATTACTTATAGTTATCATTGTTGTCATTAAATTTATTGCAATCTTAACTTTATTGTTACTGAAATGTTGATTATAATAATATATTTTATTAAAATAAAAATTTTGCATGATTGCAATCAATGTTATTTATATTATTTAAAATATGCAAAATTTTTATTTTAATTACCTACACCAGTCGAAAAACTGTTATAAATATATTTTATATATGATTTTTCTTTGCTAATTAATAATGAAATTAATTGTTAGCTTTAAGCTACAAAATGTCGCATATATAATAGATAAATTCATTTATATCTTTGCTAATAATAATATAATTAATTTAAGGTTTGATATAATTAAAAAACTTGGACAAGGAACATACGGTAAAGTACAATTAGGAATCAATAAGGAAACTGGTCAAGAAGTAGCTATAAAAACAATAAAAAAATGTAAAATTGAAACTGAAGCAGATTTAATTCGTATTAGAAGAGAAATTCAAATTATGTCCAGTGTACAGCATCCAAATATCATTCACATATATGAAGGTTAATTACACTCAATAATGACAATAAACATTTAGTTTAACCTACAAGAGCAGTACACACTTAAGAATCGAGATTTTTATATTATAATTTATATTTTCTTATGCTATTCATATCTTTAATAAAATTTTAAAAAAACGATCATGTTTAGAATTTGTATGTGCAACGTATTTACATAAGTAATTAAAACTAATACAGTATTGTGTTCCAAATATAAGAATATTGACTTTCCCGTCCATTAAATATTCAAATCAGAAATAGGGTGGCCGATCTATAAAATGTGTACTGGTCTCGTTAGGTGTATTTGATTGGAACTGACAAATTGAATTAATTAGTTTTTGAAAATCGAGAAAAAATGGTTTTGGTAATGGAATACGCGGCTGGTGGAGAGTTATATGATTATTTATCAGAACGCAAAGTATTAACAGAAGACGAAGCAAGAAGAATATTCAGACAAATAGCAACAGCAGTTTATTACTGTCATAAACATAAAATATGTCACAGAGATTTAAAATTAGAAAATATTCTACTTGATGAAAATGGCAGTGCAAAAGTGCGTATAAGTGATCATTGTTTAATACATGTATTGTTTACACAAATCGCTAGTTCACTGCACTAATACAATATGCTTGTTAACTGAGTTCTTTTTTATTCTTTTCTTTTATACTGCTAATACAATTATTTGCTTTAAATTTATGTTCATTCAAATATGGCATTTGCACTTTTATGATACGACAAAACTACAATTTATTACATTATTTACTTTGATTGTAGTATTGTCAATTATTTTAATATTGTGTAATATTTGTCAATAAAATTTATAATTAAGCGTTAATATTGAATATTTTAGAAATATTATCTTAAAAACAAATGTTACGTTATAATTACACCTCAAAGTCATACACTCAAATTGTGTAAATATTAATCGCGTGGCATTATAAAATAAAATGTCCTAAACTAGTGGTTAACGACCTTATCTTTCTTTATTCGCACTCTGCAGAATAGCAAAAACAATTTTGTTTGCATGCCAATAAAATAATTGATATCAGCTAACGCGCTTGTATAAAAACAAGGAAGATAATAATCATGCCAGATGATAATATGTATTGACTTAACGATCCTTTATGTTTATAAATACACGTGTCTTGGCATACTAACCATCACTTGTTTTAATTTAAACAAACACAAAATGGATTTAACATAAATTTGATTAGGTTATTTAACATACACGAGTTTGATTCATCAAGCTGCTATTCGAACTACATTATTTCTGTTTTGATATTTATTGCTAAAAAGTTATGTATATCTAAAAAACTTAAACGCAAATACTAAATCAGGACAAGACTAACTATAATCCATTAAACTGCATTGGTAGTGTTTTAACGATACGCCGCTCTGGTGTCACATTTATGAATTACACTTTTTATTTATCGTAGTTGACACTAGAGCTCCGTTTTATTTCACTTTGCCAATAATTAAAGTAAATCATTTTATTTAACTTAAGATAAACATTATTTGAAATATTGGTTTAATTCGTATAGATCGCCGATTTTGGTCTATCAAATGTTTTCGATGAACGACGATTACTTTCAACATTTTGTGGTTCACCTCTTTACGCTTCACCTGAAATTGTTAAAGGCACTCCGTATCATGGACCTGAAGTGGACTGTTGGTCACTTGGCGTACTATTGTATACTTTAGTATACGGAGCTATGCCTTTTGATGGCAGTAATTTTAAACGATTAGTTAAACAAATTTCACAAGGAGATTATTTTGAACCGAAAAAACCAAGTTGTAAGTTTTTACAAATTATATTTACTTGAGACAATATTTTTTATACTCATAACCAACCCATAAAGCAACACAGTTTTATTAAAAGCCTAAAGCCTTTACTGATTTGATATAATTTTAATTCATATTTTCATGATTAATAAAGTGAAAATATATAGATATTCCAGAAATGTCTCGTCATTACTATTTGTATTATAATTATTGATGTAGTACTCAAAATATAAATTTTATAGCTGCATCGCCCCTGATACGAGATATGTTAACTGTTGTCTCCGAGAAACGTGCCAATATTGAAAATATCTGTGCTCATTGGTGGGTAAACACAACTTATCCTGACTCTTGTCTCGATATCGCTGAAGAATTAGCAAATCAAACACCTGTCCGATTAGATCTGTTATTATCACTAGTGCCCCCGCTGCCCCAAGCCGGTAGTGATCAACTAATGATAGCAGGAGAGGTATTTTATCGGTTGAAAGCCAAATTGCCAAGTCGAATAATTTATATATTTTGTACTTCCTAGTCTTCAAGTATAGCACCACCAGCTGCAGAATCTTCTGCGCCTACTCGATCACAATCCGTTGGCAGCTTAATGGATATGGTGCCATCCGCAGAAAAGCGAATCAGAGATTTAGTGTCAGAAGATAATCTGCAATCGCCAAAACGTAAACTTGAAGTAACGGTCAGCACGGAAAATGCAAATTTATCAAACAGCGGTGCAAAACGAAAAGAGAAACCTCCGCAGAAAATTGAGGAAGATATTTTAAAAAGTGCCATTTTATTAAATAAGACTGTAACCCACTCAGCCACAGATGTGGTACAGTCTAGCCAAGTTCCTGTAACAAAAAATTCAACTCAAACAATCGTAGCTGATATGGAATTGAAGCCTGACGAAACGGCAGCTAATGATGCAGATGAAGAATGTGACATGGATCCCAATTTACAAGGTGCAGCTTGTAGTGAATTAATTGAGGAATCGAAGAAAAATGAAACAAAAGAAAAGAAGAAGATCGTTAAAGTTAAAAAAGTAGTTAAAGTTGAGAAACCTACAGCTATTACAAGTAAATCTAGCGCTGAAATTGAAGAAAAAATCAACGATAAAGAGAATAAAATTAGTGATACAACAGAAGCTGAAAAGAAAGATGATACAAAAATACCAGTTAAACGAAAAATTATAAAGAAAAAACCATTAACCGATAAAGCTAACGTTTTACCGAAAGAAACTAAAACAGAATCAAAACCCGAAGCCCAAGAATCTGAAAAGCCTAAACCAGAATCGCCTCCTATTGCGCCTGTCGAAGAATCAAAATTAAAAACAGACGTGAAGAATGATAATGAAGAATCTCAACCACCATCAAAACCTGTAGAAAGACGGCGCTCAAAAATATTCGAAACCGCCGAGAAATTCCAAAATCTCTTAACCAATAATGAGAGTAAAACATCTGTTTTAGAAAAACCAAAGAAAATCTTTATACCTGGTGTGAATGTTGGTGGATTCAAAAAAGAATTTGAACGGAAAGCAAGTTTAACATCAACTGCTGTGCCAGATGTTAAAAAAACCTTATCGAGAAAAAGCATTCCCAATAAAAGTGAAGACACCACAAAAGATGTGAGCGAAAATAATTCACCAGTCGAAGAAATTGCGCAAATCCCAGTAACACAAGAAATTATCGAAGAAAATGAAGTGAAGTCAGAATCGGAGGCTACAGTATCACCGATTGATAATGGAAATGAAGCAATTCCAGTTAATGATGTAGACAAAATTCGTAAACAGAACGCTGTCAGTATGATTGCAAATTTCATTAGCAAAGAAGGAACGCGTAAATCTAAGTCAAGGCCATGTATGATGAGAAAACCACCGGTTCCATTTGGCATTAACGGTCGCTCTGCGTCGGGCAGCATTGGTCTGATTCCAGCTCAACTTTCGCCGGCACATAATCTGCCTGAAGATATTAACGAACTAGGATCACCAACTGATGTTAATGTGAAATCTTCAGCGGAAATCACACTGAAATCTGCCACCTTACCACGAAGGAAGACAACTAAAGCTGAAATCAAGCTTGACTATACACCACCGAAACCAGCACAAATGGAATTCAAAACTGAAATGGCACACCGTGTTGAGAACAGGCCTGAATTGAAATCACAAAGATCAGAGATTATAGTACCGGTTAAAAACGACACAGCAAATAGAATAAGGTATTAGTTTTGAATAAATGTTTAAAAGCATGATTTGAGGTTTTTAATTTTAGATCTACATCACTCGACCCAGAGATGAAGTTTAAAGAATCTCCAAAGGAAAGAATTATTCCTATTTCTTTCGAAAAAGAAGATAACGGTGAAAGGGCGGATTTATCTCAATCAAAACCACCAATGCCAAAGCCTTACCAGTCACAGCGATCCGTACAGTCACAAAGGTATAATATAGCAATATAATCTCCAGCTTTTCGATGTTTCCTCAGACATTTACATTTTAATAATGATTAAGTTTTTAATTTAAATATTCAGGCCTATTATTGATATTATTATTTCTATGCTACAAATAGCTATTATATATCATTGTCTTTGGCATTGAAGCTTTGTTCGAAATTCAAAAGTTAACTAATCGTAATTTACAAATAATGACATTCCTGCTCTTGTTGATATGACAATAGAATATAAAAGTACTACAACTGCGATTTAGAAGTTTTACATTGTGCAATCTAGCAGCATATATATTTTTGTAAATATAAAAAACATCTTTGATAGATTTGGAAGCCTTTCCCGTCAATCTACTCACGACTCAGACTCGGAGGCAACCATCTCTGAAAGTATGGAACCTATTCGTAAATCGCCACGAGAATATATAATTCCGATCGCCGTGGAAGGCGGTGGTTACGTCACACCCCGTGCTACAAGTCTGGAACCATCGGATTCAAGTAGCACTATGTCAAGTAGGAGACCCTTACCAAAGTTAAGTCAAATGAAACGATTAAGGTGAGTTTATAAACATGAATCTATATGTGAATACATTGTATATGATTCGATTGTGTGTTCAGCTCTTTACTAAATCACGAGGGTCTGGATGATGGACTTCCATTCTCTACATTACATCGACATAATTCAGTGAGCAGAGATAGTGATAATGAAGATTCAAGAAGTGAACCTCTCCATATGCATCGACTCAGGTATTTATTTATGCATATGTTCGTTAACATATAAATGTTTTATTATGTTTGGTTTTTTGATTATTTTGTCTTTTATTTTATAGGAGTTCTAGACCGACACAGAGGCCAAATCTTGAACATACAGATTCTTTAAGCTCGGGAGAAGAAGATGACGATGATGGTTTTGAAATATTGACCGCTGAAAAATTATTTTCTACTTTGTTATCAAGAGTAAGTATATACTTAAAAACAAAATGAAATTGTAATATTTAGTATTTCCTGTGAGATGTGCATATATTTTTCTTTTTGTAGGTACGCAGTTTAACTCAAAGGTTAAATGTTGAAGACAATGGAAGACTTGGTTCTGGCTTTCCCAGAAGTAGACTTTTTGATAGTTTTGACCACGGCTCCAAGTTGTGGAAAGATCCAATGTCCAGGTATTTATATTGTTTTATTTATAACTAAACTGTAATATGCGCTGTTTTAATATGTTTACTGTCAATTTTTGCAAGCATGCATTACAGTTGTACATATTCAAGTGAAACAGTAACGTGAGTTTCATGTAGTATTTTTTGCATTTTTGTTGTAAATAGCGTAGAGTGTAGATTTGTAATACTAGGAAATAACAGAGCTTAACGCTCTGAAACATTGACTATATACTGAAATTTTACAAATAAAACATGATGATTGTTATAGATTTAAATGATTCTAGATTTGCATGTGAATCTATGTTACGAATAAAAAGTTTACGAGATGTTTGTAATATTGATTATAGATTTTCGCCAAGAGATCGATCACTGAATCGAAATCAAAGCAACAGTACCTCGGCATCTTCAGACCGGTCCGCTGCACCTTGGCGAAGAAGCGTCAGCCGGGATCTAGCTACTGATATTGAACGTGTTTATAATGATACGCCAACAGCAACTGCTACCATGCCACGAGGTAACATAGCTGTTTCTGTGTTTTATAAGTAATGCTGATCACTGCTCGTTTAGTTTAACTGTTTTGTGCTGCATTAGTAGATGTATTTTGTTTTTGAGATTTTTTTTTTCCCGATTTTTACATATTTTTTTTTAAAACAGATGAACATTATCATATAAGATAATGTTTATGTGTTTTTTGTTTTTGATTTTTTATCGTATATTTTTGAACAGACATACTTAACTATTTTTATAATACAAGTCAATTAAAATATATCTAATTTATTTATTTAAAATGTTCCATTATTATGTAACCATAATTAATATGTTTAAATAAAAAAAAAATGGCTAATCGTTCATCGACATTTTAAACATCATTGTAATAAAAATGTGTATTGTGAGTCAAGATCATATTTCAACTGTTTCTAATATCGAAGAATTACACGATCGTAAGTAATTGATTGGAATGATTATATTTGCCAATATTTAAATATACATGATGTTCAGACTGTTGAATCATTTTTATTTAACGATGTAGGAAAGAATAACATATGAAACAAAAATGAACGATTCATCAATCATGCTAAGTATTTTCTTTTCAAAGTGTAGTTATTTATTTGTTACATATATATTTATATAAATTTAGTCATTGGTAAATTGGGTTATCACGCTGCACTAGATTCGCTTACGTCTGTAGCAATTATTATGCTTTATGTATCACATGTGTAATGTAATCACAGTTGGTGTATGAAATATTATTATTATTTGATTTAATTTTGTTTATTTGAACTTAGCGCTAGCTGGTAATGCATAGCAACGCTCTTATTTTAGTTGCGTTACTATTGAAAATATGTTGTCATTTAATGATGACTTATAACATATAATTATCATCTGTTACTTTAGTGACTAAAAATATATTGCCTCGAAATATATATATAAAATAAATTCGACCCCATTGAAACAATACATCGACTTTTTTCATATCTTATTCTTCGTTTATGGTTTAAAATTTTGAAATTGATGTTGGACATCGTATATATTAAAATATACTTATTATTGCGCTTATATTGTTTTAGATTTATATATTTGTTGCAATATAAATCGTATCAGCCATAATATTAAAGTGCGTTTAATATAAATGCACAAAATTTTCTGGAAACGCAAAATAATTAACTTCATATTTGAAATATCTTTGAAAGATACGTTACTATGAACATTTTACGCTTCCAAAATAATTAAATTCGCATTAAAAATTAAATGGTAAACCGTAACAAAGAGTTGAAATTTACAAAAAATAATTTTGTTTATATATATATATAGTATAAATTGAAGACGTTTGCTATAACGGGATGTTTTACAACTAATTGGGACTAGTGTTGTTTTAAAATCTGTTGTTTAATTACATAAATATAAAATGGTAAGTGAATATGACTTTTATATTCATAGTTATTATATAGAATAGAATTTCATAATTTAGATTGAAATATGTATAGGTTTTACTTTTTAAATTAATATAAATCATTCCGATTTAGTCATACTTACACTCGTGTTATAATTTATATAGGTGTTTTTTTAAACTTTTGTCACTTAAGTATGATCGTTTTATTAGACTATAAACTAGGTTAGATTACAAAATAATAATTCTTATATTCATAAAACTAATTCGTAATATTGGAATGGAACATTTCAGATATGAAACTTTCAACAAAAAAGCACATGACAGTTAATATAAGCAGTTGATAAATTATACTTATTAAATTGTTGATCATACAGAATAATTATGTATTGTAGTAATTTAATTGAATATATACATTGATTGGTGTCAGCTACGTCACGAAAGACCTATGCATGGGTAACGACTTTACCATCAGTTGATTGTGGATAAACTAAATTAATATTATAGTAAATTATTGAGTTAAATTAGATAAGATTTTTTTTAAAAATTATATATTAAATTACTATAAAATTCAATGACATGTTTTTCCACTCTCAGCTAACAGTAATGTTCGATGCACATAAGCAAAAAGTGATGTTAGCTGACAACATCTAATTGTAGAGCATGCTTGTGATAGTTGTGTGTGGTTGCAGCGAGAGTGCGCGTCACGGTGCATGTGCCATGTGGACCTGCAAGTCAGAAGGGCAACAACTAACCTGCCTGGCTATGGCAAACCTGCTGCGACCAGACTCGGTAGGCTCTGCATGCACTAATTAGATTATTATACATATAAAACGATAGAAATAAATAAATATCATCCTGATCTAGAATTATATCTAGGCAAGTGCAACATAATCATATTATAGATTATCTCAAACAGTAGAAAAATCTTCTATCACTTATCCAAAGAGCCAGTGTACTTCAAAATTTCACTTTTAAACATGTTGGTCTTACTCTACTTTACATATCTTGGTACTTACATAAATGGCTTATGATCTAATAATAATTTACCAAAATCTTCCTAAATATCAAATGATTCATATTAATTATGAATTGTTACTTTTATACATTTATATTAAAAAAAAGCAATTTAATAAATAATTCTCGAATACATATCAATTGAAAACTGTTTGACCATCATAAAATACTAAAGTTGAAATTGTACACTTACTCTATTGAGCTCGGGTATCACGTGATAATGTGTACGGAATTTTCTCGATTGTGTGGGTAAACAACAATCTGTTTTGCTTCCCTATACATGTATCTCAACAATAATATTTATTTCATATTACTTTATCGATATCTTATTTATTATTAAGTTTTAAATGTAGCTATCGGATGGTCTCAAGTGTTTACCCAACGAACGGAAATATAACGTCACGTATTCGTGGTCGATAATATTGTTAAAGTTTTTTTTTTGTTTTAAAGTTTAAAGTCTATTGTGTAATGAGCGCTTGATATTTTAATTAAAGCTATAATTTAATGATTTTTATTTATTCAAATAAAATGCTAAGTAATTATTTATTTTAAATACACGAAAAGTTTGTAACCTTGATATAATTTAAACCGAAAATCATATATTTATTTATTATTTACAAATGAAAAGATTATTTTAAATTTTGTAATGCCGTTTCTTTTGTATTATTGCAGTACATCATTTTTAAAATGAGTACCTAAATGTAATTTTTGACAAGAGTATAAAGCTGTCGAGTTGTTAAAATTAATAAAGAATTATGTATTTTATTACTTTTCCTTGTGTTTTTATCTGTACCTCAGTATATTAAATATTCATTGGTTATTATTTTATTTATTCTTTTCATTACATACACTTTTTGAAATATTATTTTGTTTTATTTGCATTTTGTATTGTATTTTAAGAGTGATTTTTTTCGACAACATTGATTTGTAGTATAAGTTCAGTATTAATGTATTAAAAACTAAGCTTAGCTGACAAATTAGATAGTGTCGTTATTCAAATACAGATATTTGTATAACTACACTGCCAATTTGTTGTTGAATTAGCGTAGTATTGAACTTATGGTACAAAGCATTTTTATGTATTACGTTTTAATATTAATGTGTTTTTGTTAATATATTTTTTTAGACATGTTTGCACGTATCTCGAATATATCGCTGCGGTAGATTTTGTCATAAGTTAATAACTATATATATCTAGATTTTAAATACCTGAATTTATGACGAATCTCACATTGAACTGGCCGTTATACCAACATAACAACTGTGTTACATAGATTTAGATATTTGCGTTTGTAAGTTTTTACTCAACGATAAACAAATTTATTATTTTTGAATTTCAACTCTTTCTTACGTTGACATTCTGACTTGAAAATAAATATGTGCATTTGGTATGTTATACTGCTTCAGTAGCTAATATTTTTGTTTGATGAGTTACATATCTTGTCCTGATATTCAACAAGATATATATTATCATTAACATCATATTGATCACGATCTATAGCCCAGAAGATTGACGTTGATGTGTTGGATCATGGATGTACTAAGTGTGGTATGAGTGTAAGTGTAAAAAAATAAAATTACAGCACAAATCGGGCAATCTAGCACATTTTAATTGTATATTGGTGATCACTGGTTCTTATAAAATAATAGAGTAATTTATTTCAAATATAGTATAATTAGTTGATTGCTAGGATTTGTAATTTATATTATTATCTGTACATTGTGCTTAAATATAGGATTACAGTTACAATTTGCGCGCGCTTAGTAGACATATGTGGTAGTTTTTATAAAATGGACAACAAAACATAATATATCGAAAAACAATTAAAAAATCAGTTTTCTATTGGGTTCAATGATATTGATCATACAATTAGATAATTGATTGCATTAAATGATTTTATTATTGTTTCAGATAACAGTAAGAAGCAAAAAGAAGTAAATGTAGACGATTTACAACTATCTGATAAAGACGCTATAGCCTTGTCATATCTTACACCTGGTTTATCTCGTAGGATTCAAAGCCAAATACTTTCACAATTACCCACAACACGTAGTCGACGATCGACTTATAACAATGATGAACAGAAAATTCGTAAAAGATCTAAAGAGCGCCATCGAAATGACTCAGAAACACCCAATGAATATTTTAAACATAACACCTCACACGATGGCATTGCCGAAGAGTTAGATTATAAAACTAATAATACAATTCCAGAATACACCAAAAACCGATCACACTCAGAGGACAATGGTTTGCAGTATTATAAATTAAGTGACTTGAAAAAGCAAGCCGAACAAGAACAACTCGAAACAGAAAAGGGTGATGACTTCGGTAAATATAAACCATACCGTCATTGTTATCGCTCGCATAGTTTAATGGAACCAAATAACACGAACAGAAATTCGTTGTATGGAAAAAATACGAATTATAGTTCTGGAAATGTTGAGCCGGTATTTGAAGATGAGAAATCTCTAAGAAATTCATATTCAACACCTAAGTATAATATTGTGCAGCGTGGATCTTTATCTCGCGATATTGATCATGATGCACCTCAACCAGCACAAGAGTCATCAATTTCTACACGTCGAGTGTCTCGATTTCTTAGACCAGATTTTTATAGTAACTGTGTCTATACGAAAGAAAAACAAAAGCGAGAACTTGAAACACAAAAAGTACTTCAAGAAATTAGGAATAAAAAGCACAATGATCATAGTGATCACTTGACTACCAAAGATAATACAAATCATTTGAATTCCAACGATCATAAAAATTATTTGAGTGATAAAAGCGTAACTCACAAAGATAAAAAACCACAAGTTTTAGAAAATAATTACGTATCATTATCACCTCCACCAAAAATTATAGAAAAATCAGTGGACAAAACTAATGCAATAGAAAACTCTGCTCAAGAACCAATAATAAATAATGAAGAAAAGAAAACTAAGCGAGAGAGTAAAATTTCTAAGCTAATTCGTCCAAAAAGTTTTCCTACGGAATGTAAAGACGCTGAGAAAAGTTTAGAAAATAAAGCCAGCACGCTAAAAAAGAAAATATTCAGTCGGAGTACTACTGTAGATAAACCAAGCCCAACTAGTTCAGAGCCACATTCAAGCAACCAATTCTTAAATTCAATAGAAAAAAAGATTCGTTCAATTTACTTAGAATCCACTGATAAAAATAAAAATGATGCAAACTCACGCGTTAAAAGTACAATTCGAAGTTTACGCGAACAAAGTGAACCAAGAAACATGGAAACATGTGTCACTGAATCCGGATTGATTAAACGAGCGGTTTCATCCGAAGATTTTTCTACTTTTGGCTCGAATAAGAAAAATATTAAAACTTTACAACCATCCAGAAAATCAGTATCGAAAATTCTGGGCTTGTTTAAGAAGTATGAAGATAAACCAGGATCAAAAAGCAAAGATACGGAGAATGATGGAAAAAAATGTAAAACAAAGAAAAACAAAACGAATGATTCTATTGACTCAACAAGCAGTAAAAGTAAAACTAAAAGTGTTAAGGATGTAGACAACAAAACTGAACAATTCAGTAGTGCACGTATCTTAAAAGCAAAAGTTAACAGTGAAGAAAATGGGACAAAGAAATACAACACAAATCGCTCTAAATTGCCTGTAAGTCCTCTAAAATATTCTTCACCAGAAGCTGAATTAAAAGGTAGATCAGACAGATCTCAAAGCGCATTGAATGAAAGGAAATATATAACAGGAGGAGATAATTATAAACCAGATCGTAAAGATTTGAAATTAGATTTGAACATTACAAATAATAGTCCACAAAGAACTCATTATGGATCCCAAACTGGTAGCAATTTGAATAAAGAAGAAAATGGTGTATTTTCACCAAGTGATGATTCTTTATCGATGTGTTCTGATTTCCATTTACAAGATATGTCACCGGTTTCAGATTTTAAAGCTGACGAAGAAGCTAATGAATCTATGATTGATAGAATACGCAGAAAGAGTTTTTATAGTCGTTTCAATGAGAAGAAAAAACCCAGGAAAAGTTCTATACTCGGTAATAGTTTGGACTATTATACTGACTTGGCTAACAGTCATTCGGGAAAAGCAAAGAAAACCAAAGAGCACACAAATGACGTGCATGTACTTAATAAATCTTTGACCAATTCCCATGTACTAATGCCAACGGCTAAAGACGTTAGAGAATATAGACGGGGATTTTCTATGAGTGATAATTTATGCCCCGACACTACTAACAGATATCGTGATTCAATATCGTACACGAATTCTTACATGGATCTACCAGATGAGAAAATTAAATATGATGGGGAGAATAATCAAAAATCGTTAATTGCAAAACCAAGAGGGTAAGTTATAATATTTATCTATTAATTATTTCATCACATACTTATGTTTTCGCCGATAATGTATTAGTAAAAATGTTTTTATTTACTTTATCACTTTATAATTTCTATGATAATAAATCATGTTTATGACTTATACTGTATATACAGAAGAGTGATCGAAAAAGACTGGCTGTTACGTAATCATCTTTTATCACTATTCTTATCAAAACTACCTTCTTTTTTTAAAGTTACGCCACTGGTTACTTGTACATTTGTCAGTTCAGTTTTGCGCTTGCGCAGTAAGTCTCTTAGCAAAATGGAAGTAAGGTTTGCTTTTCTACTTGTTACGTAACAGCCAGTCTTTTTCGATCACTCTGTATTTATATACATTACATATAACACTTTCAGATCCACTAGACGATCATCAGCTCCTAAACTTCGTGATAGTAGCATAACACCAATACCACGTGAGTCGGTCAGTCCTAACAACGATTCAGATATTCGGTCAGGACCTTCCACCAGTGTGTCTCCACAGATGTAAGTTCGAGCATATAATAATTGCAAATGAAGGTAATATATTTCTTTATCCAAATATGTAGTTTTGAATTCATCAGTGCTTGAAATAGGGAAATAAGTGCTCAATTATTTAGAGAATTTTTTTTTTCCGGCGATATTGCCATTTACTTTTAACACATTTTATAGTTATTATGTATTATAATTACCAAATAATTTTATAGGTAATAATAGATGAGCTCACACATTTTACACGTTGTGATGATCATACTTATACGTACTTAATGCATATTCTTGAAAAATAGGTAAAAATTGTTAATGTGCATTTTGTACAATGACAACTCTTGCGGTAACATGAAACATGTCTTCTTTCTCGTTTATTATCTCTAAGTCAAGCACTGTATGCGCCAGAGTAAAATATATAAATAGAAACTATAATATAAAATGTTTCATCAAAAAAATATATATAAGAAGTTATAGTTCGATGTTATAACCCAGCATATCTCTGTTATATTTCTGATACATTACATTTAATTAAGAGGCTGCGTAATGTTTTTTTTGTTACATTTATCCATATTTTTCATACATTGCAAATATATAACCCAAATTAGCGAATGAATAGAGAATATCATCACCGTTACTGATACATTACATTGGTGTTTTTAAATTTTAATTATTATGAAACATAAATGTGAGATATAACATACGTTTGAGTGTGCTGGTAAAAAAATGTAAGAATACTCCATAAATATAGAAAATTGGTGTTGGAAAAGCCATCCATTTACTTTTACAACGTAACTGTAAATAAGTAGAAAAATTATAAATTTTTATAGGAATTTTAAATATTTATTGAAGGAGACTAAAATTGAACTTAATTGTTATTTACTTATAGACGACAAAAAGTACAATGCAAAACGAAAACAAATATTTACCAGAATTTTGTACCAATTTTTTCTATGTATTAATTTTTACTATTTTGAAAATATTATTTTATGATCCTGGTTAAATATAACTGTAAAAGTGGATCTGAAATTCCTACAATCATATTCAGTCAAATCAATTTAGGATAAATAAGCATTATGAATCCTGCAATGCGTAAATATTATTTATAACTAATAAATTTTCGCATAATTTACTCTAAAATGGTTTGATGAGGAATCCTGTCTTCTAGTCAACATAAATAAGATATGGCATTTCTTATTTATGTTGCATGTAAACTGTTTATCGGATAAAGCTCATAATTACCGTTTTTTTTGAATAATTACTAATAATTTCAATCATAAAGAAAGTTCTACAAGTACTTAAATTTTATTTACTTAATATACGTAATTGAAATCCCTTATCATTTAACTGGAAAAGTGAATAGTTTTAAAATTGTTTTTATTTATTCTTGTTTCTATATCAAATAGATCGTAAACCATTCTTGGTGCTATAGTTATAAAAAATCATATTTTTATTCGGATTGAAATTTTAAAATATATATTAAATCATTAAATGAGAGTTATATAAATTAAAATATTATTTACCATGTTATATTTCGACCAAAAAAAAAAAAATTAAATTCCCAACATAGTTTTACATATATAACAAAATAAACTAGAATGTCCATAATTATTTATACTATAGTACCTACTTCAACAAATCCCCTAATGGAGTTGGCGAATGTTAAATGGTAAAAATATCTCAGAAATTTCCTGATATATTTTAACCGAGAAGTAATTGTTAAAATAAATAAAGTAAACATTTTGTAAACTGTACTTTAAAATTTTTATTAAAAAAAAAAAGAAAATATGTTACACATTTCAATTGTTATTAATCACTATTTGTCTCATTGTCCCACGCTAAAATTTTATTCATACTTGATATATTCTGCACACTCCAAGGTTGTAGAGGATCTGGTTCGACTGGGGGTTCCTCTTCTGCTTTGTCTTGAGCAGAATAACCTCTTCGTTGATGAGAATCCACAGTTGGTGTCACTCTTTAGATAATAATGAAATACATATATTTTCTAGAGCAAAGTAATTAAATGGAGTACCTGTTTGTTTTTGCTGTTTTCGATCTTGATTTTGATTTATTTTTACATTCCTTAAGAAATTGACTATCATTTTCAATCGTTTTCTGTTTATCATTATTTGCTTCATCATCACTATTATTTCTGGAACATAATAAATTCTGTTTAAGAGAATAATACAACAAACATATTTATTTCTAATTAATACTTTAAAAAATTGTATACTTACGATGGAGATGTAACATCATAAATAGGCTTTAAAGTATCATTTGCGTTATACAGTATCGTTTGTTTCAATGATTCTTTAATCATGCTTATTCTTTCTCCGGCATAATCAAGTTCATCGTCTTGCTTCATTGGCTCATAAATAATATTTATGTTTGATTCTACTGAACTAGAATCTGAATTAGCTAGTAACTTTTTATTAGAACTCTTAGATCTTGCTGAAATATTTCTGATATTTGCAGAAATCGCTCGTCTTGTTCTGGATAATCTTCCCAATAAAGATGTTTCTAAATTAATATAAATCATTTCTCTAATAGTAATTAATTCACTCTAAATTACATAGGTAGATAACTATAATAATATTTCTAATCGATCTAAACTAAATATTGAAAAATCACCCATGCTTTCACTATCACTGGCTTCAATCAATGGAGATTTCTTTTTAACATTCTCTTCAATTTTCTTAACAAACATATCGGCACCAGTAAATATACCAGTGAGATTTTTGATAGAAACCTCACTCTTTTGTGTAATCGTCTCAAAGTTATTGATATTAGCTGCCTTTTTCGCTAGCTCAATAACCATATCGCTTTGATGGTTTTTCTTATTAGAATATATGACAAGTTCACGCATTGGATCGTGGAATATTGTTGAAACATCTTTAATATTTACAACTTTCGGTATTGGTACACCGGATATTGGATTTATAATTGGTTTATCAATCATTTGCGAATCCGCTAATTGTGATAATGCATTAAACATTGAACCATCTAAAAATTATTACTGTTTATAGAATTTACAAATTCGTATATATTTTTAGTTTTGATCACCTGCATCCAAATTCTTTTTAGATGTTATCAACAGATTTTGTTGTTTTATCTATGAGAATAAAAGATAATATGCTTTTAAAAGAAATTAATGCCATGTTAGGTAGTTGATCAAATTAGATAAAACGGTTATATTGAGGGTTTGACATAATATAAATATTTGAATATATTTGTAGGTTGGAAAAAATTGGTTTCCGTTTCTAGAATTATTTCGATACTTACATGTTCCATGTTCACAATATCATGACTTGGTTGCGGTGCATTTGGATCTATATCATACGTAAATGTCATAACATCCAAAGCAGCTGTTAAAGCACCACCAAAACATTCAGGCGTATTTGCTACATCCGGTTTAAGTATATCAATAGTAGTAATTCTAAAAAAATTCAATTTTTAAATAACAACACAATTTTATTTACATACTTGCCATACTTTTTCACTTTTACTGGAGTACTTATTGATTCCCTGCCCCACATAATGCACCGTAAGTCTTCACCAGTAATCCCTCTTTTCTTAAGTTCGCTTATCGTTACTTTCCCAACTCGTTTCCAATTAGATACAGCTCCTTTTCTTTGCTTCGCTCTAGTTTTACTCTTCGATTTAATTACCATCACTCCACGTGTTTCTGTTGTCGGATCATCGTTTGCTGGACCCAAACTTATACTGTATTCTTGTAAATAATGATGCGCATCTGCTTGCGGTACAGCTCGCTCCAATGTTACAACAATTTTTGCCCACTTTAAACAAAACTCATACGTAAATCAAATTTGTCGTCAGCAAAACAATGACGTATGAAGAAAGGGTGATATATACCTGTTTCATCCACTCTTTTTCACTTTGTTCAATTACGTGCGCATACGTATTTCCCATCATAGCAATCAACATGTTAAGCAATAAAATCGGCACAAATACCATGAATAAAGCAAATACTGTCTTGCTTACCACAGGATATGTAGTCATACTCAACTCTGAATACTAAAAAAAATTTAAATTATATACACACTATTTTGTTATTGTTTATATTACATTATAATCTCCTAGAGTAATTTGAAACAAAGCCATCCATGTAGCTGCGTAACTATTAAATAACGTAGAATTAACATTCACGTATCCTTTATAAAGGAAAAAGAAAGATTGTGAGAATCCAAACAGAACAACTGTGTAGATGATACCAAATGTTAACATGTCTCCAGTAATCATACTATAAATCATTGTTACGAATGGTCCTGTAAGCCGTACAGCGCTGTTAAGGGAAATGGAACATTAAATAGTAAATTTTATATAGATGTATTTATAGATATACCCTGCGAAAAACATTAACAAAAACCAGGAACCGGGAACAGCAAATACTAGTATGGCTTCTTCTGCTTCACGATTATCCATTAATCGTGCTGGAATACATGCTAATATCAACAAATTGGATATTAAAAATATTGCTTTAGCTGGAGCATGACTCTGAAATTATTTATTTTATTCATAATTCTCTAATTAAAACTATAAAATACCTGTTGTTTTATGAAAGTAATTAAACCTTGATTTTTAATTTCGTCGCCTTGTTGAAATATAACATAACTTAGAACTCCTAATAACGTTCCAATTTCGCACCCATACCTTAACAAATAATTTTAAAAATTCATTCATTAACATATTACACTATATGATAAAATACCTCGCAATATCAGTAATATCTTCAACTTTACCCAAAAGTGGCTCGTCAGGTGATGTTGGTCTCAAATAAACAGCCGAAGATAAACACAATAAATGTATAAATAATATTAATAGGCGCTTCAAAAATTGATTCTGAAATAAATACAAATTGATTTAATTTTAAAACAATTAATTACTATTATATATAATACTCGAGCAAATGTCTTCCATTTCTCTTCCAACAATCTTTGTATAATACCACCATCTAACATGTCTAAATGCTCTTCTTTCGTACCGTTCAAGATAATAAACAATGCTGAATTCCAATCTAAAAAAAAAGTAACTTTAACACCATTTTTATTAATGTTTCGACATAATTACTTGTGCTTCCATCAGGGAGTAAAGTATCTAAAGCATTTAGTGGATAAGCAGAACAAGTAATATTACTGTAGCGCCAAAATTCCTTTGCTGATAGTTCCAACATTTCACGAAATACTTCAGCGCGTCCTATACATAAGCGGAGAAAACAATTTAATTGCTTTATTTAATACAAAATATATATAATAAAAATTCATTTGTTCTAAGTATCTCAAGATATATTTACAGGTAAATCGGAATAGCTTGAATTGCAATATGAAGAAGAGTGAGCGGCACTATAAAATGAAAAATACAAGAATATAAATCCATTGCGCACACCAATGAGTACTCCAAGCTATTCCGAGTAATATGTATATGTATAATTCGTAATGCACGAGGTTCACGTTGGTCAATTGTATAACGGATAATATATATGAAATAAATAGTAAATACCTAATTTACAAGCTAATGTTAGTGGTGTTAAACCAGCAATGTTTGAAATTCCATTACTAGCTGGTAGTTTTGGGTGTCGCAAAGCATATCCAAACATATCCTATATTGTGGAAAAATGTTATAATTTAATAAATGTTTTTTTAGCTCTTTAAGTAAAAATAATTACAAGTTTATCACAAACAACCACCATATGCAAGATCATATTCCCAAAACTATCTTGCAAGTCTGGATGCGCTCCAGAATCTAATAATAAATTGTAGACGCTTTCGTTAGCACAACAAGCAGCCCATGCCAAAGGAAACTCGCCCAAATATGCTAAACCTTCATATTCTGTGTGTTTCGCTGGATTTTCTCGTTGTTGGTCTCGTGGTAAAAAAAAACTCCCTAATTGTAACAACACCTATTAGAGCAATTATTTAAATATTTATTAAAATATACATACCAATAGCTCGTTGATTTACATTAGCGTTGGCTTCAATCAAATCTTGAACGAGTTCATTATTATTATAAGCAATCGCTAAATGCAAACTACTTGCTCCTAAACATACAATTTAAATTAATAAATGACCTAGTAGTTATATTTTTTTTTGAATTTTTATTACCTAAATATTCCTCCCCTTCAACAACGTCAAGGGATAATTTCGGAAAGCATTTTAACAAAATGCGAGCAAGTTTTGTATGCATTTTCGTATCGCATATGATTAGTACGTGTAGTAAAGTTTCTCCCAAAGACCCTCTGTATTGCATCTGCCAACAGGCGTTATGATCATCCCATTTTGCTAATGGATCGTGAACGTTTAATGACGCTTCAATCGGTAACACAACTTGGTCATGATCTCTGAATTTCCAACGCAGATATTCAGCTCGATTTATTACTTGCCCTTTACCATCCGCGTACATTAATATACCGAATTGTTCTCTTATTAATTTTTCTACCTCGATTTGTCCGCCGAGGTTGTAGGCATCAATTAATTCACCACCTACAAATTTTTATTTTATTATTTAATTGCAAATCGTGCAACGTATTTTTTAAACTATACCTTTTTTGTAATTTGCTAATTTATATAATAAACATTGATCTTGATTTGAAGCCTGACTAATAACTCTATCCAATACTGAACCAACTGCAAGATTATTTTTATTTCTTTTTGTGCACACTTTACACATTGACGCTCCCATTTTTACTTATAAAATAGTCAAAATTGCTTAATGTTTCTGGAATGTGTGTCGAATATCGAATTTTGGACAGTATCACCTAATACCAGGTACGGAATTAACAAAAGCGCGTTTCGCAGAAAAAGTCTGTATATATGTAAGTACATATATAATTGTTAAAATAAGTGATAATATCGAGGATATTATTTTAAAATAATAAAGGCAGGGGTAAGTTTTTAATTATTTATTTTTAAAAAAATGTATTTTTGAGTGCAATAATTGCACATTTATTGCCATTAAGAATTTTTTATTTATGAATAGCATATTTTACATGAGTTTTACTACTTTTTAATATAATACAATTTTTTTAACAAGGTTCAAAATTTATAATTAAAGTAACGCGCCTTTTTTGCATATCTATCTATTCTGTGATTGGATAAGATTTTACATTTTGCCAACTATTCCCACAACTAGGTTTCCTAAAATAGCAGTTAATTACAGCATTTCACATTTAAGTAGAGTAGTTTTAAATCATTAATCTACCCAATTTACAAAATATGATGAAATAAACATTTACAATGAAGCCTAAAAATCAATAATAAATGTTTTCCATAACATTTGTGTTAGTAATTTAAATAGCGTCAGTTGGTGTACCTGAAAAAATATGGTGGATGAACAACGGCGTGTGTGTCGATTAGTGAATTTATTGATGTTTGTGTTAATTTGACTTTTTTAAGTGCTACTTTATGAAGAAATTTGTATATTAAACAAAGAATTATCGCTTAAAGGCTCCGAGTCTATTCTTCACAATGGATAACATACCAAGAACACATGAAGGTGAGATATCAAAACGTTACGTTTCGTTAATCAACACTATTTGCAATGGATGATATTATTTATATTTGTATTTGTTTTGAATAGATATTGAGGCTCAAATTCGTGAAATTCAATCGAAGAAAAGAGAAATAGTAACCGAAGAAGAAGCGGATAAGGGCGTTGGGTTGGGTGAAAGTGGTTATTTTGACAGTGAAATTTACGATGGCGGTGGAGCGAAAAGCAAATACGACGGGTACGTTACATCAATTGCAGCAAATGATGAAGCTGAAGATGAAGAATTTGACGTATCTGCTTCATACCCGCAATCAAAACGACCTGGATATTCCGTTCCCGCAGCATTACTCAATGATGTCGCACAAGTAAGTTTTTTTTTACCTAAACGATAAAATTCCTCCCTATCATTAGATAAATTTGCTTATATTACTCTAATAGTTTAGTTTTCATCTTTAGTAAACATTTTACTTTCTTACACGAAGATATAAAAAAGTATTGTCAATCATGTTAAAAATTTTAACTTTTTGCCTTTTTTTTGCAAAAATGTAATTTTTATTCGTTTCTTACAAATGTTTGCCAGTAATATAATTAGTGATTTAAATAAATTACAGAGTGACAAAGATTACGACCCGTTCGCGGATCGTAGACGACCAACAATAGCGGAAAAAGAAGATGAATATCGGCAAAAACGACGGAAGTTGGCGATTATATCGCCAGAGAGGGTCGATCCATTTGCGGAAGGTTAGTGCGCATCTCGTAACGTTCATATATTTGACTAGTTTATAAAATTTCTTGATTGTCTTGTTATTTGCAAGTACATTGGGGTGTATACATGATGGTGATTGTGTGTGTGAATGCATTTTATTTAGACATTTATTTATTTAATTATTATCAAATACATATAACAATAGATTGAGCAGGCTTGTAAAGTTTAATTTTATAATCTAATTTACTTTATATTTTGTAATGTATACAATCCGAACTAATATGATTCCGTTTTGTTTTCCAATCGAGAGGGTTTCTACGGGAATAGAAGATACACCACCTACAACTTCTAGTTTGTTGGTAACATTTGCAATTATAGTTCAAAGATAAATACATAAATGACTTTATTTTGTAAGTTATTCAGATCAAATAATAGTTTTTGTTGAGTTTCGTCGCAGCCGTCATTTCTTAATTCATTGAAACAAACTTAGCGTGAATGTATGTATGAGTTCAAGAGAAAATTATTAATTACCCCAGCATATTTCTAGGTTCGCTAAACTAAGTGGTTTTGGAAGAATTTGACTTGCGTGCATCTTGCGATGGATCCTATGTTCACGTACGTATTTTGTAATGTCCACCTAAAATGTTCGTATTCAAATCGAGTTCTTAAAGCGGTGTTATGATGACATGTTATCGTCATTGTAATTGCATCATTTTTTCTCTAATACCCATTAATCTTTAGTACATTAAGAAACAACGATGTCCTACATTACCATGTATAACATGCCACTCATCGAGAACTGTTATAATAAAAATTGAAACATCACTTTGAGAATTTTGATGTTAATATTGATCCTTATATCAGTAATAATCGAACAGCAAAGGTGGATTTATGAATAAATCTGGTATTTCACTGAATTGAACAGATACTACATCATAACTGATTGACATTTTAATTTAATTTATAAATTCGCATTAAATTAAAATAGACCATTGCATTACTAGCATGTCAATGTTCATTTTGAAATTACAGGAGGCAAGACACCAGATGTCGGATCTCGAACGTACACCGATATTATGAAGGAGCAGTTGCTCCGAGGTGAAGAATCTGAGGTAACGTATACTCAACTAGCTTCGAGAGTTCTAAATAACTTATTTATTTGATTTTTTTATTTTGAAACCCAGTTACGGAAAAAGATTTTGGAAAAAGCAAAAGACGGCTCCCTTAAAGTTCAGAATGGGGATAATGCAAAATCAGCTCCGAAGAAACGTGGCCGTTGGGATCAGACAGTGGATGAACCAACACCATCGAAAAAGAAACTTAGCGCCGCGAATGCCTCTACAACACCAACATGGGATAATGACGTATGTAGTACATTTTGTAGGATTAAACATGATTCTTAATATATTATACGCTTTATAGAGAACTCCAGCGGATCGTCGTTGGGATGAAACTCCCGGGCATAAAGGTAGTGAGACTCCTGGTGCTACTCCCGGCCAAAGCACTAGAATGTGGGAGCCTACACCTGGTCACGCAACACCAGGCGCAGCTACACCAGGCCGAGACACTCCTGGGCACGATAAAAATACTTCTCGACGAAATCGATGGGATGAAACACCGAAAACTGAAAGAGGTTTGCAATATTAATATTTAAACATGTAAAATGTGCTAAGACCAATATTCAAAATTACCATTTTATTTATAATTGTTGATATAAATAATATAAGATTGTTCATTTGTTACACGGTATTATAATAGAGGAAAAGATAGAACTCTTTAATTAGCTTTACGCTTCCTTAATTTATATGGGGAAGGCATGTAGTTACGTTAATTTTGAGCAATAATGGTTGTATTAGCATAATATGTTATATAACAATAGAAAATGTGTTTATTCCAGAAACACCTGGTCACAATAGTGGTTGGGCTGAAACCCCGCGCACTGATCGCACTGGTGCTGGAGATCTCATTCAAGAGACTCCAACACCAGGCGCAAGTAAACGTCGATCCCGTTGGGATGAAACGCCGTCCTCTCAACTAACGCCTTCTAACACAATGACGCCAGGCGCGATGACACCTCAAACACCCCATGGTACACCTCACGGCACTCCTCACGCAACTCCAGGTCACACACCAACAATGATGACACCCGGTGGTACTACACCGATGGGCGCTAAAGCCATGGCGATGGCCACCCCAACACCAGGCCACTTAGCATCCATGACACCCGAACAATTGCAAGCCTATCGTTGGGAACGCGAAATTGACGAACGCAATCGACCCTACTCCGATGAAGAATTAGATACTATGTTCCCGCCAGGCTTCAAAGTTTTACAACCTCCAGCTGGCTACATTCCTATCAGAACTCCAGCTAGGAAACTAACAGCTACACCTACACCAATTATGGGAACTCCGCAAGGCTTTTTTATTCAACAAGAAGATAAATCTGCTAAATATATTGATAACCAACCGAAAGGGTCAAACTTGCCGTTCATGAAACCTGAAGATGCACAATATTTCGATAAATTGCTCTTAGATGTGGATGAAGAAGCTCTAAACCCAGAGGAACAAAAAGAGCGAAAGATAATGAAACTTTTGTTGAAGATTAAAAATGGTACACCACCAATGCGTAAAGCTGCATTGCGACAAATTACAGATAAAGCCAGAGAATTTGGTGCTGGGCCTTTATTTAACCAAATTCTTCCCTTGTTGATGAGCCCAACTTTAGAAGATCAAGAGCGGCATTTACTTGTTAAGGTCATTGATCGAATCCTGTATAAGTTAGACGATTTGGTACGACCATATGTGCATAAAATCCTTGTAGTTATTGAACCACTGTTGATCGACGAAGATTATTACGCACGTGTAGAGGGTCGTGAGATTATCTCAAATTTAGCAAAAGCCGCTGGTTTAGCTACTATGATTTCTACAATGAGACCTGATATTGATAACATAGATGAATATGTTCGTAACACAACTGCTAGAGCGTTCGCAGTAGTCGCTTCCGCTTTGGGTATACCATCTCTTTTGCCCTTCTTAAAAGCTGTCTGTCGCAGTAAGAAATCATGGCAAGCTAGACACACTGGCATAAAAATTGTACAACAAATCGCAATTTTGATGGGTTGTGCTATCCTACCTCATCTTAAATCTTTAGTAGAAATCATTGAACATGGTTTGGTAGATGAACAACAAAAAGTTCGAACTATAACTGCTTTAGCTATCGCAGCTTTAGCTGAAGCTGCAACTCCGTACGGTATCGAAAGTTTCGATTCTGTACTAAAACCTCTATGGAGAGGTATTCGTACGCATAGAGGCAAAGGTTTAGCTGCTTTTTTGAAAGCTATCGGTTATTTAATTCCACTTATGGACGCTGAGTATGCGAATTATTACACCAGGGAAGTGATGTTGATTCTCATCCGAGAATTTCAGTCGCCTGATGAAGAAATGAAGAAAATCGTGTTGAAAGTGGTTAAACAATGTTGTGGTACTGATGGTGTTGAATCGCAGTATATTAAAGAGGAGATCCTGCCACAATTTTTCAAACATTTCTGGAACCACCGCATGGCTTTAGATCGAAGGAACTACAGGCAACTCGTTGATACCACGGTTGAAATAGCGAATAAAGTTGGCGCGTCAGAAATCATTAACAGAGTTGTAGATGACTTGAAGGATGAGAATGAACAATACCGGAAAATGGTTATGGAAACGATTGAGAAGATTATGGGTAATCTAGGAGCTGCGGATATTGATTCGCGGTTGGAAGAACAACTTATTGATGGTATTCTATACGCGTTCCAGGAACAAACAACTGAGGTATGATTTTTATTGTACTTTTATACACATAATACAAGAGGGCGAACATTTATTATTTTTTTAATTTCAGGACGTGGTCATGTTAAATGGATTTGGCACAATAGTTAATCAACTGGGAAAACGAGTAAAACCATATTTACCACAAATTTGCGGCACAATCTTATGGCGTTTGAATAACAAATCGGCTAAAGTCCGACAACAAGCTGCTGATCTTATTTCACGAATTGCCGTAGTAATGAAAACGTGTCAAGAAGTAAATACAACATTTTTTAAATAAATATCTAGATTAATACAAATAATATTGTTTTTTTTAGGAAAAGCTAATGGGTCATCTTGGTGTTGTACTCTATGAATACCTCGGCGAAGAATATCCAGAAGTATTGGGCTCCATTCTAGGCGCACTTAAAGCCATCGTCAATGTAATCGGCATGACAAAGATGACACCACCAATTAAAGATCTACTACCTCGCTTAACACCTATCCTCAAGAACAGACACGAAAAGGTCCAAGAAAATTGTATTGATTTAGTTGGCCGTATCGCTGACAGAGGACCAGAATACGTTTCAGCGAGAGAATGGATGCGAATTTGTTTTGAGTTACTTGAATTATTAAAAGCGCACAAAAAAGCGATTAGAAGAGCCACTGTCAACACATTTGGCTACATCGCAAAAGCCATCGGTCCTCACGATGTATTAGCAACTTTATTGAATAACCTCAAAGTCCAAGAGCGTCAAAATCGCGTTTGCACAACCGTAGCTATTGCAATCGTCGCCGAAACTTGTTCACCGTTCACTGTTTTACCAGCCTTAATGAATGAGTATCGAGTACCAGAGTTAAATGTACAAAATGGTGTTCTTAAGTCATTGTCATTTTTGTTTGAGTATATAGGGGAGATGGGTAAAGATTATATCTATGCGGTGAGTCCGTTGTTAGAAGACGCTTTAATGGATCGAGATTTAGTTCATCGACAGACTGCTTGCGCCGCTATTAAACATATGGCTTTGGGTGTTTATGGATTTGGATGCGAAGATGCGCTGATACATTTGTTGAATTATGTTTGGCCGAACATTTTTGAAACTTCACCACATTTGGTGCAAGCATTCATGGATTCCATTGAAGGAATGCGTGTTGCACTTGGTCCCATTAAAATATTACAGTATACACTACAGGTAAATGCTCAAACAAATTGCTTAAGTTCTTAATGTGATTGTTTTTTTTTTGCTCTAGGGTCTATTCCACCCTGCAAGGAAAGTGCGTGATGTGTATTGGAAAATTTATAATTCTTTATACATTGGTGGTCAAGATGCTTTGGTAGCGGGTTATCCACGAATATCCAACGATCCGAAGAATCAATACATTCGATATGAGTTGGATTATGCTCTTTAATAATGATTTTTGTGTTGTGAGATATTCATTGTAATTATAATTATTGCATTACGTTCTTGAAAACATAATTAGTTATAACATTTTTATTTTGTAAGTTTGAGGATTATTACAGTGAAATACAAATATAAACTTAAGTTGCTTTATTTTAAATGTAACATTACTCACTTAAATTTCGAAACATTTCTTTTAGTACAATGTAAAATAATAGTTACCTATAGTTTCGCTTATATATAAAAAATGAAAAAAAAAAAAACATAAAATTTTATTCCCAACTCAACAATGTCTGAATTTTTAAAATTAGTATTGAAATATTTGAATTATCTATTTGTAGTTAATAAAATATTTTGTGAACTTAAAATAGCTGTTTTATTTATGGTATTTTATAAATGTTTATTACAGTAAGATTGATAAATGTGTCGTAATGTCTTAAAAATCTTCATCGTTTAGAGATTTTCGAATGTTGCATCGATAATTTTTCCAAGCGAAGCAATTTCCTATAATAAAACCAAATATAACTAAACGTTCAACGAATAAAGATTATCCAGAAGCATGACTACTTACTTAAGCAACTTCTTTTTCTGTTTACGATTTAGCAATTTAAAGAACGCAACTTCAGGCGGTACATTTTTATCATCTTCGTCATCACTCATTAAAAGCTGATGTTTATCAGAACTGCTAGGTAAATTATTCAAGTTGTTGTGCTTCAATGCCAAACCATCTTCCAACATTTGTTGCACAAGAGAATTTTGATCAAGTAACTCGGTTGCTTCCGCAGTACGTGCAGCGCTCATCGACAAACTGTACATCGGACATTCTTTATCTAAAAAAACGAAAATAATTCAATATTCCTGAGTACTCAATATATTCAAAACAAATAGAAATGTTTACCTGTATTGATGTGGCCCCATTTATGGCATTTAATGCACCGAACATTTCTAACTTGAATCCCAAATGGTTGATCACGGATTTCTTGATCGCCCTTACAGTAGCTTTCCCTAGGCGCATTGTATTTTCGTTGCCACTCAAATTTATACTCGGGTTCATCATCTTCTTTTTCACGTTCTTTTTTAGCGCCTGGCGGCGGTTCATACATGAAATTCACGCTTAACTTATCTTTGCTTTCTTTACTTAGCATAGCCCTGAAAATAAATAAACGTATAAGTAATTTCAATATATATTTAAATTAAAAAAAAAATTACTTGTTATCATGCAAATCTTGTTCTTTCTCATATTGCATACGAAGTTCTTCCTGTTTTTTCTTATAAGCTTCTGTTTTTTGTTCGGCCATCCATACCTATAAATAAATATAAATTATAAGTGAGAATTATTGCTTAATTAATAATTAAAGTAGTGAAAGAGATTCTTACCCTTTTGAGATTGTCTCGAGAGGCAGGATGGAAGAATTTTTTACACATGTAATTGTTGAAGCCTTTCCCCATTTTGATTTATTTATTCACACGCGTATGGTTTTATAATAAACACCCAAAAACACTTGTTTGGTAAAACAAATTTGTGCAACAAACGTACGTAAATTATTAGTGCAAAACGTCAAGTTGACGTCAGTCTTTACAAAAACTAATCTGAATTAAGCAACAAAACAAAACTTTTAGAGCTACCAATCGTTGTGAGTATAGGAACTACTACAGATTGTTGGTTGTGAACCAGACTTTAAAGCACCGCTATTAAATATCTGCAGTGTCTTGCACTGAACTTTCTTATACGTTTGTTTATTAATATACAAATTTTGAATAAATCAAAAAAATAATTTTTTTTCTCAACATTATATATTTTGAAATTTTTATTTCTTTATGTAACTATTTATTATTAAATTAGTTATCGGAAGGCCATAACATGTATATATAAAAATTTTAATAACAATATAATTGATAAATCTTAAACGAAAAATAATAATATATTTATACATATGTAGAGCTTATTAGTTATCAGCATGAACATCAATAGATATAAATTTAAATTCTCGATCAGTTAACATTTTCCATCTATACCCCAGTATTTGTGAGATTTCCTTTTCGACTAAATCGTAAGAGCGGCAATTTGTCTGTAGCCACATAAAGAAATCTTCAGACCATTCGGGATTTCGGGGCCAATCGCAACGTAATATCACTACATTTCGTCTTACGTAAAAGTACCTTAAATTCTTTGCAGTATATGCTAGAAGGAGAAGTGTTGCTGTCGAAACACGTTCTCGGATTATCTAAAATAATAAAATATGCTTCATTGCTAGAATAAACTTGTTTCCACAACGAATTAAATACCAATGTATGTAGAAAGATGCATTGTCGACAAAGTAACAGCATTGAACTGTCTATTCGGTCGTGAAATGATTTTGCCATGTGAAACCTAGGTAGGCCTTTGTGTCCATAGATTTTTAAGTTATTTTTGTACAGTTCGATGGCCATTAATAACGAGTGCAATTGTATCTACAATTAATAAGTGTTTTAATGTGTGTGGTCTTATTTGTGCTAATTTTTTCGTTCAATTCGAGGAATGGACTATTTGGGTAAGTGCGAATTAAAATATGTTTATTTATTATTGATAATAAACCATTTCTAAAATGGTAATACGTTTCTTTTGCCCCAATTGCATTCGTAAATCTACATTTATACCCTACAATCCTCTTTATATTAATCAATTATCGAAAAATTAGTTAATTAATATTGTCTATGATTGATTTTTGAGGTAATTTCCAGAACATTACAAAACATATTCGAAAAATTAGTATTCAATAACAATAAGTAAGTTATTTTTATGTCAAACAGTTCTAGTTTATTTATAATTTTTGCGTAATAATATTTATAGCTTATTTCTAATTTACGAGAATTTAAAATATATTTTTAGTTTTATGTTTACTTGAAGTTGTAATATATGGTGCATAATTTCTTTATTTATAAATTATTTCGTACGTTTAGTTGGCAGTAAACGATAAAAAAAATCTGATGATTCGCTGCCACTAATTACCACTAATATACACTTGCGTTATTACGAAAACGAATAAATTATTTTTATAATAAATACCTTCGTAAAATATTACAGTATACATTACAGATAAATGCTCAAAAAAAAATTGCTTATTGCGTACGAAAACGAATAAATTATTTTTCTAATAAATACCTTCGTATGACATGAATCATACAATATTGTTTTCACCGGTGCAAAATGTTGCCATATTACTTCTTTATCCCGCGTACCTTCCACTTCCAAATGCACACATAACCACGGATTATTCTTTTTACATAATCGCCAAGTTTTAGACGTTACCGATTGTATTGAAGGATCATTTGGCGTGAATCGATTTTGTATTATATGCAAATGTTTGAGTTTTATATAACCAAGCAATTCAACCGCATCCTCACCCAAATTCTGCGGGCTTACAACTAAAACCTAAAAAATATAAAGCACCACAATTAAAATATTTATATATTATAAAAAATTACGTTTATACTTATACTTGCAAATTTAAAAATACTCCAATATGAAGTAACTGACATTGGATTTTCGTCGCATTTATTAAAACCAATGTTTTCAGTGATAGGCAACAAATTTCACACACTTCATCCAATAAATGTTGCGCTTCCTTCGATTCCAACATCAAATCTATTAATTCTAGTCTCTTCATTTTCGGCAGATTTTTCATTAATCGTTTCAACGACTCTAATAATTTTCCTTGACAACACATATTTAATTCAATAAAAAATAAAATATTTAGATAATAGTATATATACCTCCAGTTCCAAAGAGTCTCATTCGTTCACTTTCATCCCTGGAATTCATATTACATGGAAACGTAAATTTCAATGTGTCAACATTACAACCAATGCCCATCCTTTCGAATGAAGCTCTCTCGCGTGATTGTTCAACGTACCATGAAATCATATTCATGAATTCATAAAGATTGTAAAAATTCAACATCGGTTCAAACGTTAATCGTTTGAAATTCCTACCGACTTGTGATAAACATGTTTGCGTTCGAAAATGATCTAACACATACTATAAACAAAACCACGTAAATAGGCATTAAACATTTAAACATCCCGCTTAAATATAGAAAAAAACCTGCCATCCAGTATAGTAATTATATCTTCCTCTTGTAAGTGTTGTATCTTCTAAAACAAACTGCGACCACACATACGGCAAATAAAATACCTTATACCATGATTTACACGCCAAACTAGCGTAATATTTTTCTCGTATTGATAGATACGAAAATACTTTTTCCAAAAGTAAGTCGGGCAGATCGTTCCATTGAGAATATTCTTTATTTTCATCTTCTACAGTATCATCTTCAATATCAATAAACACAGCTGCACATAAAATAAATTTTATTTATTAATAAAAATACAATATATTACCTAGTTTATTAAATTAAACGCACGAAATTTTACATAAATAAAAATACCCTATTTTATAGGAGAGAAAAAAACATGTTATGTATATATGTGTATTAGATATTTATTTAAGTGATTTGAATTAAATTAGAGGATTTTCGAGATATAAATATTTAAACATACCTTCATCGTTTTCATCAAGCTTCCAGCACCCTTTATTCATAATAATATATAACGTTTTATTTACAATACTACACGATATTACGACGCTTGCAAAACAAGTTTTAAAATCTATTAATAATGTTAGTTAAAAATACATATTGCCGGCTCTTTAGAGAACCAAAATAATATTTCCTATCTACCTCAATATACTTAAAAAAATATATTGAATATACATTTGATAAGAGTTATATAACACAATTACTAAAAAAACAAAATACGAAAAATGCGTTCCGAAAAATATGCGATTTAATTATTCCGTGTCTAATTTTAATTCTGCTCAATGTTAAATGAAAGTGCGTATATTAATTAAAATCTTATTTTATTTTAAGAAGATACATTAATGCGTTAGGCCGGCAAAATAACAAAATCTCAGAGATCCAATCCAAATCTGAATTTCTCAGTTGTAATATTTTGAAAAATCCGTCATTATATACAGATAACAATCATTAAATAGGATTTAAAACAAAAATTTATATGAGTATGCGAAAGTACTGGTTATTTGCGGTAAAAGTGTTAGAAGTGATTTAAGAGTTTTAGGAGTTGTGATTCATGGGCTGATTCGGCGAGTTTGTTTTGATTTAAATAGTTAGGTTAGATAGTCGATTGGGATTGCTTGTGTTTATGTCACATTCGTGTAATTTATACGAAAATGTTATAATATTCGTGTTCCAATATGATTTTCACATACTTAGCATATATCTTATTATTGATACCCGTAGTTTATAGCTCGTACGGTGACCAGTCGCCTTATTATCAAAAGTGTAAAGAAAGATGTTTAATTCTTAACTGCACCGAAGGTAACATTAAATTAATCTCGCATTTGATGTGATTTATTTTCGTTTAAATGTTTAGATGGAGTTGATTTCTTGCAAGGTAGAACCCAGCCATTTTATTTGAAATTGTGGAATTGCCAGGCTGAATGTGAATATGATTGTATGTGGAAAACGACGGATGCATTCGCAAAGAGAGATTGGAAAGTGCCACAATTTTATGGAAAAGTAAATATAAATACTTAATTGACTAGCGACGCTTAATATATATTTTATAGTGGCCTTTCATTCGAATGTTGGGTATCCAAGAACCTGCATCAGTTCTTTTTTCAATATTTAATATATATGCACATTATTCGCTATTCAAAAAGTTTAAACGACAAATCCGAAGTGAAACTCCTTTATATTGGTTATGGCTAGGTTATTGTGCTGTAAGTCAATTTTTACTCTAGCGTTGAGCATTTTAAGCCATTTTGTTTAATTTAGGTGAATATAAATGCGTGGATTTGGTCTACAATCTTCCATACTCGTGATGTTCCATTTACCGAATTTATGGATTATACTTGTGCATTTTCCGTAATAATGTTTTGCTGTTATTCTATGATTATACGGTAAACTATTTTTTTTTTAAATATATATGTTAGTAATATGTAAAACTTGTTTATAGAATATTTTTCGACATGCCGAAATACATGAAGATTTTAATATCTTCGTTTTATTTAGCATTTTTCGTGAATCATGTTCTTTATTTAAGTTATGGCGGTTTTGATTATGGTTATAATATGAAATTAAATTTAACGATTGGTAAGTGTAAAACAAGCACTTTAGCTATCATGTACTAATAATCGATTGTATTAATTGAGGTGGTATTACTGTAACGAGTTGGTTCGCTTGGAGTCTTTGGAATCGTATCAAACAACCTTATTTATGGAAATGTGCTGGATTCTATGCACTATCCGCGTTAATAATAGTGCTTGAAGTATTCGATTTCCCGCCCGTGTTGTGGACATTCGATTCTCATTCGCTATGGCATTTAGCTACCTCATTCATATGGCCATTATATTATAGGTATTCATACATTTGAAATATAAACAATATGATACATAATGAATAATTTATTATAGCTTCATTATTGACGACAGCCTATACTTGAAGAAGCAAGGGATGCACATAGATTAACAACTTATATATTTAAAATTGTTTTTTTGATAACAATCTTGCACTTTTAGGTCCTGGAAAGACTTCTTCAGTATTATACACATACATTCAGAAATTTTATCTAACGCACTTATAATTAAGAAATAAAATGGTTGCGAATTTGTACTTTTACTAAAATTGAATTTGTAATACTCTAGTCAAACTTCAAAATGTTTTATTATATATATGTAATTGTTATCTGGAATAAAATGATTTTGATAAATAAGAGAACAAACAGCTTTAAAGCGATGTTCCAATTTTTTGGTCAAATAAATGACTATTTTTTTATAATTTTTTTCTCTCTTATTTTATTAGATAGAAAATTGTTTACAATATTAAGTAACTCATACAGTAAACAAAAAAAAATTAAATTTTTAATTTTTATGCATAATTACTTATATAGGAGGTGACAAAGTAGAGGCCGCGGAGATGAGGTGTTTTGTGGTGTGCATGATAACGCCAGTCCAGGATGTCGAAAACAAAAAAATCCAACGGGGTTTTATTAAGAACAAAATTACCTTCCCCGTAAACCAATAAAAAGTTAAAAATTAAAAAAAACCTACAAAATAGAGTGAGTTTAAGAAAAGTCTTATGTTTTGTGCACAAAATTGGACCTTTGGGATTGAATAAAAATGGAACAAATGTATATTTATGTCAAAATGTCGGTTTGCGTTCTGCATTATAAGTTAATTAATAAAATTAAAAAAGATTTGAGTCAATAGCTTAATTATTTTTTGAGCTAGAGTGCATACCGTTTTTAAAAATGTAGTTTCGAGAAAAACGTGTTTAGTGTATTTATTACCCGGTTACTACTTATAGAAATATAAATATCTTGGAAACGGTTTGGAAATTTACCTTAAAATTTTTGTATAAAATTATTGAACAAAAAAAAAATATATTTAAAAAAAAAAAATTGGAACATCGCCTTAAGGTATAAGTTCAACCTTTATCTAATAGATGCCGTTTAACACCCTTTAGGAACTTGTCAGTATATTTATTGACGGGATATGTATATAACGTATCTATATACATGAATGTATTGTGTATGGTTGAAAATCAAGTATATAATAGTTGATTATAGGATTAGAGTCTTTATATGAAATCAATAACGATTGGTTACACAGCGGATGCGATTATTCGATTATCCGGCATTACATTTTATCTGTTTGTTTATAACACTGCGATTCTAATTTTATCATACGAATTCGTTTTGATTAGAACATGGAGATTTTATTGTATATTTGGTTATTGTCGTTAAATACAGTATGGCTTAAAATTATTTAGTTAATTATTTTATATATACTTTCTTATACGAATCTTACTAGTTTTGAAATGATGTCTGGTGGGTGTGTTTAAATATATAAATAAGTTTTTAAAATTTTTATACTGATCATAAATTCTTGCATTTTGAGCTTGACCGTCAGATTTCTAATAGACGCGTTTTCAAAATTGTGAAATGCGTATGTTTTAAAAAAAGTATACTTTTATTAGAATTACATAAATTGAATTTCATTTTCGCTTTCGTGGTTCTTGGATTTCTTTGTGTTATGTGGTTATTGGTTTTTGTTCGTGTTTAGATTCGATACGGTTCATTTAAAATGTGGTGATATATACTAACATTTCATGACTGCTATTGTGTAATTGCGATCAAGGAAAGGCATCATAATATCATATTTTCAATAATGTTAATGCACTTGTAACTATACAAAATAAAAAAAAAAACTAAAATGTTACATACCACTATTTATTGTTTGTTGAAAGATAAATGAATGAACTTTGCTAAATTCCTAAATAACAAACATACATTTCCGGTATTTTTGTCGACACTTTCTTTATCAATTAATATTTTATTATTGATTAAGATATTTTTCTAAAAATGTTTCGTCCATTATTATAATTCGTTTTAATGAAGATGTGCCTAAGATTTATTTTTTGAAGTAATAAAAACACTATATTGAAATGAAATTAAAAGAGTAAATAAAATAAAGTCTGTAGGCGTATTGGTTATCATTTGCGAATAACCCGACCCTGATTTTAATTACTATATATTTTATTTAAAGATTAATCAGCTAGTTTTCTTTTTGAGTGAAAGTTGTTGACAAATATTAAGGTTGATCTATCTGAAGCAACAGATTTTGGCTTAAATTTTAAAAAACAATTTACGTATACAGATTTTGATATGTTCAGTACATTTTTTGCCGCTTTAAAAGCATCATAATTATTACGTTAATTTGTTTTCTATTAAGACGGGTAAAGGAAGATGCAAAAAACGAGATTTGTTTGCTGTCTGTCTGGTTCATTGTTGTATTTATTATCTTTATGAGTGCCTGAATATGATTAATGGAATGTGTAATGAATGTTATGATCTTAAGTATACCAAGAAAATGCAAATTCATTTTCATAAGTTAACACTGAGATAATTATTTTATTTTAAAATATGAGTTTCATTTAATTTCGGTAAAATTCGTTTTTGAAATAACAATACATACAAACTACGAATATAGTCCCGCATAAGCTATCTGCGAAATAAATTATTGGTGTATTTATTAATTTTCTATGTTAATTCTAAGCTATCTTAAAGTTATCAGCAGGTGAAAATACTGGGCCTAAATATTAATATATATATAATCTATATTCGCTGGAATTATTGTAGAAACCGGTCCTGTCTTTCTAATTTTGCCACAATTATCTAAAGTGAGTAATATGTGTCTGGGCAACAAAAGGAAAGTTATAAATCTTTCAGTGCACTCTCCGTATATTAATCTTTTAATATGATCAAAAAATGTTATCCGTACCATTCGTTTTAGTCATTTAATATCTTTCAAAATATATGCAAATCCTGATGAAAATCGATAAAATTTTAGTGTGAAAGTGAATCTGGATGATACATATATCTTATAATGAGTTCAATAGCCTTTCTGACATTCACTACATAGGTAATGCGACCTTGTTCAATTGAATCTAGCGTTTATATAGAAAGACGGTGGACGTAGTAGCCTTTCACGTTTTAGAGAGGGAAACATGACGTGTTTTAATATCCTGTTAAATCATTTCATAAATAATATAATGTGAAGAATTTCAAATTATAATAAAGATTATTATACTAATTTTGCATGGTTTGCAAATATTTGATCTATTATTTTTAACAAGATTATTATAAATATTTCTCAAATATAAAGTTTTTTGTATGTAATTTATATATGCCGGCATGACTAAGTTTACGTACATTTCGATTGTCAAACTTTTACAAATCTGGAAGAGATATTTAGAAATTTATTTCACTCTTATTAATCTGAGAGCGACATGTAAATTTATATAAAAATATAATGGTATTAATAGAACATTAACAATAAGAAAAATGAATTTACATTATTTATCATTAGAGCTAATTTTTACAGAAATTTGATTCATTCAGTCATTGATGGAGAACACATAAAATACTTATTACAAAGTACTAACATTTGAACGTAATATTATAAATATAGCATCAGATTCTTTTATTTTTTAAATCACCCTTTGGTGTGTTAATTTACTAAAGTCTATTTGTGCAACTAATATATTTCGTTTGATGTACGCGATAACCAGACGAGTTGTAATTGCAAATTAAAATATATCTGTTCTACCAACCTGCAACAAGAGCGTGCAAAACGCAATGTAAGTTAATTGGCTACTTTGCAAAAATAGATTGTGATCATAAAGTCATTATCAAGCATCAAACTATTAAAAAGTATTGTTGTTCAATGAATAAAAAAATTGCTAAAGAAAGAAAAAAGAGATGAATGTGAGAGGAACAGAGTTGTATCTGCGAACGAATCGTTTGACCAGTGAAAGTGAACTTGGTATATAAGATACATGGATCCTCAATTGCACCATGAGTTGTCCGTTGATCTTTCATACTTACACATATCACTCAAGTATATTAGTGCAATCAGTAAAGATGGTTTTCAACAAGTCAACCACAATCGTAGTAGTTCTGTGTTTAGTGGCATACGTGCAAGCTAGACCTGGATACGGCCATTACGAAGAACACGGCCATGGGCAAGGAATACCCGTTGACGAAACTGTTGAAATACATAAACCCGTCCAGATTCCAGTCTACAAACAAGTTGCTGTTCCATTACCACACGCTATCCCAGTACCAGTGCCTAAACCAGTTGTTATCCCAATTCCTCAACCTTACCCAGTTCATGTAAAGGTACCACAGCCAATCGCTATTCCTGTGATCAAAACAATCCACTTCAAAGTTGAGAAGCAAGTGCCGTACCCAGTTGAGAAGAAAATTCCGTATCCAGTAGAGAAGCACATTCCAGTTCATGTTAGTGTACCAAAACCATATCCAGTTCATGTGCCAGTCTACAAGCATATCTACACTCACTCCAAGCATTCTTCTTCTTCTGGACATGGAGGATGGCACTAACTTATAAAACTCATGTTTTTCATTCTTGGTTTATCATTTTCATCATGCTTTTCATTTGAACCAAAGAAAATTGTTTTTGTTGATTATTTTATATGTTGTTTTTGTTACTGAATAAATCGCTTTTGTTATAATTTGTTGTCCTATTGATTTTACCCTTTGAAGATGACCTTATTATTTTTTTCTGGAACGTTTATGCGCAATAACATGTAATATTAAGCATTATTTCCAATTATGGACATATTTATTATAATTATCGATTTTAGGACCGTTTTCATATATTTCTTACTAATCCAGTACTGTTTTAATACATCAGCTTGATGGTAACATAATAATAAGTGCTTTCTATTGCAAGTTTTCGCATTTCTCATTAATTTTTTGTTCCATCATCATCTTTTTGTTACATGAATTTTTATTCTTTATTGCAATACTTTTTAATAAGATGAAAATGAACAAAAAATGTTTTTATTCAGCTGAAATGGTTTCATCTTGACAATATAGATAACTGGTGTCATAAATAAAGAGCACTAACCAAAATAGCGCTAAATAGAGCATTTGCCAAAATGTTCAGAATATTCTTATGTAATGCTTTACTAATTCTAAACGATACGTTGAAATAAATGAATTTAAATAATTGGTTGCGCAGGAATTTTTAGCTCAATATCCTACTAACAGGAAATATGTATTGTGCAGTTTTATAAATGCAATTAAAAAAAATTTTATTACTTAAATTTATATCGTGCTTGTTTAAATGTAGTTTAAACAAAAAAAAATAGAAAGTCTCATTACATTTTCATTTCCAATTTTGAAGGATCATTAATTTTTATTGTATTATTTAATATTAATGAGATTTATAAGGTCTACTTTTTGCATATCATTTTTAATCCTAAAACGAAGTAATAAAAAACAAACGTACATAACATTTAATTTATTAAACTGTATGTACACAATTTATACAAAAAATAAATAGTGTTGTAAGAACGAAGAAGAAATAATACAAATTTCGAGTTATAAAGAAACACAGTCAAGATTGATCCTAATTCCTAAATTAGTAAAATAATTTATTGCCATTGTCCATGTTGTTGGTTGTTCTGGTATTGACCTTGTTGGTAATGACCTTGGTTTTGGTTGGCTTGAGAGGGTGCATTGCGTGCGTTAGCCTCAGCGTAGGCAGCGAAATGGGCAGCTTTGGCAGCGGCAACATCAGCGTTATCTTGGGGAACACCATGGGCATCAATAACGGGAAGAGGTTGTTGTTGTTGATGTTGGTTCTGTTGGTATTGTTGGGGTTGTTGCCATTGTTGTTGTTGTTGCTGTTGTGGTTGTTGCCATTGTTGGGGTTGTTGTTGGTATTGTTGGGGTTGTTGCCATTGTTGTTGTTGCTGGGGTTGTTGCCATTGTTGTTGTTGTTGTTGTTGGGGTTCTTGCCATTGTTGCTGTTGTGGTTCTTGGTATTGATCCTGATCGTATTGGTTGTTTTGTTGAGCATTAGGGCCGTTGAAGTTAGCCAAATGGTTATTTCTTGCGGCGATAACTGCTTCAGGTTCTTTTGGTACTCCATTGGGTCCAATCACGGGCACGTGAAGGGGTCCTTTGTATCCACCGGTAGGTGTTTGGATTTGTTGTTGTTGGCCATAATAGGCGCCGGCGTTAGCAACGGCTAGGAAACATGATACTGCAATCTGTTTGAAGAAAACATATTTAAAAATAAGACGAATTGATTATTAGCACTATATTATATTTCAACATTTTCAAATTATCTAGCAACATGAATATATGTATGTTTCTTTTTTTAAAAACTGAATTGAGAAGTAAAAACTTTAATTTTCAATGTCTTCTGATGCGACATTTAAATTTCATCAGTGTTAAATGAACCAGTTGTGAGAAAACCGAAACTAAACTGCGATCACTGAAGTCTGTATGTGTGTATCACTACTAACAACTTACGATAACTCTCATGGTGAATTGGATCTGCTAAACCTCCTAGGTATGAAAACACTGGGACTGTTGAGCGTACTGTGCTGTATGAAATTGTTCACTCTGGTTTATATATGGTTTCCGTTTGGTGGGCCAACGCCCCATCAAACTCCACAAGGTCTCTTTCACTCTGCCGAAATAGTCAAGGTACCTTTGCGGGTGCACGGTTAGCAACTTATCGTATTGTATGAAGTATACTTCATTGTGCCAATGTTGTTAAATCATCCACTTAATTATAGGTGATTCGTATGTGTATAAGTAATTGAAATAGTTTACTTTAAGTTCGTTTAATTAATGAATTGTTTTAAGGATATTGTTAAATGTATCACAAAGAGCATTACGTTTACGGTGTACTTCTATAAACTACTCTGTTAATCAGATAATTAATCTCGCTATGTGGAATCCTAAAATATGCATAGAATCTTAAAGTCGCTTTTAAATCAAAGCACACAATTATCTTTTTAAACAATTGGCGATTACTATTCAACTAATTTAAAAAGAAGTAAGTTTATTATTCTTTTTTCACGTAACTATTAATTAAAATCAAACTCTTTAAACATATACTTTATATATTAAGGATTTTATTTATATTAAGCAATGACCTAGACACAAACAAAATATAATTGATTTATGAACTATATACCTATATGCAGTATCGTCTTAAGAAATTGCTAAATCGTTTTTGTTATGTTAAATACCTTGGAAATTACTAATGCTGAGACGGTTCTGTATACATAAAGATCGTTCAGAATAACCTTACAGATCACTATTAATTATTCATATTTTAAAATATTTAAATACATGTATCTATATTTGGATAACTTCTATTTGTTTGCTATTTCCTAAAAATGGGGGTGGTCGAGTAGGTTCGTTAATTACTTTTGATTGATTAATGTGATATTTATTGTAAACAATATATTAATATTATGACTTTAAAATGAAACACCTGAAAAGCTCTACACAGGAAATTCTTATATAATTAAAGACTATCTTAAAGGTTCCTATTACACCGCAGATCTAAATCCGCGTTTTAAATGTCTCAGGTGTCAAAGTCTTATCAATTTTACTGTTATTTATCAACACAAATTGCTAATATTTTATATATATATTATAATTTGAGCGAAAATTTACATTTTTTTAAAATGACTATCTTAGTTTAATGTTTATAAAATGTTATTCTACCTAATATCTTTAAGTACAAGTTAAATTTTCCGAAATACATCATTCTGTTCCACACCCGGAACATGATTTTCGTGTGGGATAAAATGCCAAAACCATTATACAAACTAAAAAAAGGCAATCACAGCCTATTTTATTCTCGTCATGTTCATATTTTTCTCTGACCGATTTATTTTTGTAACTTCTTATCAGGCGCAGATATAGAATTTCTAGTAGGGCTACTAAATCTTTGACTTCAAGATATTATTTATAAAAATTTCTAAGCAAATAATAAATGGCGAGAAATTTATTAATTATAAATGTTATTCATATATAAGCCCCACACTTGTGACTAGTCTGAATTCTATCTAAGCTCTCATCAAACCTATATAAATAGAGAAATAGAATAGTGGAATGACGAAATATACGTATATTGCATTGTTAGTTTGTCGTATATTCCGAAAGCATACATCTAGTAACCGCAATTGCGGTAAAGTGATGGTTACAATGCGGTTACAGATATTACTGATATATTTCGGAACACATTTTGATAATGAAATCCCTAATAAAAAAAAAACTTTGATCTATTTTGATTTGTGTATACAAACCACTATTATATTGGATTACCTATTGAAAGCTAATACATTAAAATAACGTAAATTTAGAAATAAATATAGCGTCTCATATATGCTTTTATTCGCACAGAATACCTATTAATACCATTAATTTTTATTGAAGCCAATTTATGAGTAGGCCAAATGATAAAAAAGAAATTACTCGAGAATGCAGGTCTTGAGAAAAATTAAATTAAATATTGGCGTTTTGGTCGGTAAAAATAAAAATTAATTATAACCCACAGGACTGCATTCCAAAGTAATTTCTATTTTATCATTGATTTTATGTTCAATCCAGTGATGTGCACAGCATGTAGACTCTATACGTTTGATGCTACAAAATATGGGACGAAAATAACGTTAAATGATCAAATGTGAACATGTCTCGTTTAATGGAAGAGAAATGAAAACATAATTTCAGGAAGCAATACAAATACACTTTTGCCTGCGCCCCAATATACATTTACGTCAATACAGCGGATTTGCTGTCATTTTGAGAATGAATAAAACAATTATTTTAATGAGCTTAAATTTAATAAACAACACATTTTTGTTACTGTTCGTAAATAAATAATGATAAAATATTTGAATTTCTGTCGAAACCCAATTAAAATATTATTATACTTTTATAAACTATATTAATATGATTATAATTATGTGCAAAATTGCCAATTCATATATCCTTCAAAATATGAAATGTACACCAAGTATTGTTTTAAATTTATTTTTATGAAAGTTATTAAATTCACTCATTCATTTAATGGTTTCATGCGCCAGTGACGCAATAACTACTTTCAAAGCATTCGTTGGGGTCCCAAAAATTTATGTACCCCTCATTGCCAATCAAAATTTGCATATATCATTTTACTTGTCCTTTCCATTCAATTTAAATCGTAATTGTGTTACTGTTAAATACCGTGTAGTAACAAGGTGGTAACAAGCTAACAATAATGAATAATCGATTGCCATTTTTTATTGTCTCTTTTGACATATTATACATTTTTTGTCAAAGTAATCTATATATATATAAAACCGCACTTTGGTATGATTGATCTATATGTGTCGTATTTTGATGTAACGAGTTTTAATTTGATTTGTTTAGTACATACTATTTTGAGCAACCATATCGTGTATTAATTTTAAATTAAAAGGAGAAATCAAATATGGATCATATACTTTATTATTTTATTGAGTATCATGTATCATAGCATAATTACAAACTTTTTCACTATAGATATACAGATATTTATGTCCATTTGAGACAACTGGTCATATTGCATGATATTAACTATTTAAATTTAAATAATTGCTATAGATATGAGTGTTCGATTCTTTAACCTTCGAATGGAGAAGTAGTAGGATTTTATAATTTTTGTGCATTCATTATGGTTTTACTTGCGAAATATTAGAAAATACATCCTAAATGACTAAGAAACTGCATATTTGTGCAGCTGCATAATTTCTGATGTTTGCATATTATTAAATAACTGTTTTACTTTGTCTTCTTTGCGTTCTAAATTCGCAATAGAAACAAGTCGTGAGTAGGGTTCACATAACAAGGGGTGATAACATGTTGACAGGATTTATTTTTACTTATTTTTGTCACTGACTTCGTGTAGCTATAAACCTTTTACCTAAATCCAAGGAATGTTAAATGTAATCAGTGAGTAGATCTGACGAGCGGTTTTATAGTCATGACTTCAACGTGTGGTTGAATGTACGAGGAAAGTGCATTATCTAGTAAAACTATGCAAACGTAAATGAATAATGTAGAAATTCAGGTTGTTTCTGAGAGATAGCAAACAGAAAGAGAGTATTATTATTGTCATTCAATTATCTAGGAATAAAATACAAATTACGTTTATCTTTTACAAAAAATAGCACTATAACTTAACAACGTTGACATTATTACTTATAGTAGTTACAGTTATTAGAGATTTAAATCATTTATGCTCTATCTATATGAAAATCACATTAGCATCAGTTTCTTAAATTTTAATTAAAAACTTTTTTAAATTATGTATAGTTTTATAGTGGTAACAATAAGTAAATATACATTCTAGTTAATTTAATATATATAAAGAAAAAAGTTGTTTATACAAACATAAAAAGTCACAGTGCATTAATACCTCTCTATGGACAATAATAATGAAAAGAGTTACAAATTATAATGAAGCACAAGAGAGTCATTTAAAATTTCCTGCAGTATTTTCTGCACTGTATTTTGCATTTCGCAATGGTGCCACAACCCCCTGTTGCGGCTAAATGGCTCCCATAGGAGACAATCTTCATTTGCTCCATCACGAGACTAAGCCTCTTCCCGTTTTTAAATATCAATAATTAGTTAGGAATTTCCTTGTCATCATATGTCGTAGTTAAGAATATATTAAATATGCAATAAAATCGTAAACGTTTTTCTCATATTATGCAAAATTAATGCTTGGATTATATAAATCGATGTTTAACGAATGGAAAAATATAACGTTGATTTGAGACGAGCAAATGCTAAATATTTTTTTATCACTTTAGGAAATCCCATGCCTATAAGAGAGTTATAAAAATATTTCGAAGGTTAACTGATGTTTTTTTTTAAATTTTGTTTTAAATTCTTTAAAAACCTAGGAAACAAACTAATAATTATTAGATTGGGTATATACATATTAGACATATACGTGATGGCAGAAAACAACTATTTCTTATGAATTTCAACTATTGTTTATATTAAATACCTTGATAACATGTCATGAATTGACCTTATAACTCCAAGGTTGTATGTTTTTTTTAATGTGTGTAACTTTTATTCATGTACACACCTCACCTAATACACGTATAAGCTATGTGACCATGCGTATATTATTGTTTTATGCAGTAAAAAACTATGGGTTACTTTAAAAGAATGTTGTTTTTAACTGTATGGTTCCCATATATACAAATAATCTTTTAAAAGGATAAACCAACCAGGTTATAAATTCATGTTAATATCAGAAACAACCGAACTTAATAGATGTTATCCGAACAAGTTCATTTTTTGTATGCTACGCGCGCATGCGTCTTAGAATCTTTTGTAGACGGTTTTAAGCAATATTATCTAGCATGATTTAAATGAGTAATTACAATATTTCTGGACTACACTATACTGTATCGGAAGCAAGTACAAAAAAACAACAACTACAACATGTATTTATGATAAATGACTTTATTATTCGATTGACTGAATGAGTATCTTAATTAACGAACACAGACAGGCTATTTACAGTACAGTTTGCCAAGATTATATACAAAGCTTCACTCTTTCGTATTTCAATTTCCAAGCTTTTTCGGTGGTAGAGTTATGGCGTTAGGTATTCAAATGTAAATCGATACAATTAATACATCACACCATGTTGTTGATATAAGGTTACACGACGTTTGTAAATTCTAGTTAATGAACGCAAAATCTTCATTAGCATGAAATAACTTATATGCCTATTTAGCCATGCGTAAATCTAGGTAATGAAGATCAAACGATCATTTAAAAGAAGTTTTTGTGTGAAATTAAGATATAATCCTGGTTTACATAGTACGGATATCTTCAGTGCCATTGATGGGCAGATTGAGCTTGGAGGTTTCCGTGACGGGCAAGCACCTTAGCGTATTCAGCTTGGTGAGCTTGTCGAACGGCAGCTACTTGAGAATCGTATTGGGGCATACCATCGGCACCAATGCGAGCCAATGGACCGGTGTATCTTTGCTGGACGGGTGCAGATTGTTGATAGTTGTTTTGACCTTGATATTGAGGTGCTGGGTTGTATTGTTGTTGTTGTTGTGGTTGATTGCCTTGGAAAGCAGCCAAATGCTTGTTTCTGGCAGCGATCACCTCTGGAGGTTCTTGTGGTACTCCATTTGGTCCAATTACGGGCACGTGATATGGGCCATTGTAACGTTGGTTACCACCGTTATTGTAGTTGTTGCCACCACCATAGTGTTGAGCGGAAGCTACTGCCAACAGGCATGTCACTGCGATCTATTTGGGAGCAAAAAAAATAGAGTTATTAATTTCTGAAATTCGAAAGTGTACAATTCGGATCTTAGATTGTAAATATGTTAATAGTCAACTAAAAAAAAATTACTTATTGAAAATTATTATTAAATTAAAGAAATCACGTTTTTATTGCTTCTATTGAAATTAACATGTATAATTTAAATATATTAGCCACATATTAACTAATTTCTACATTGTAGAACCCAGTGAATCTTGTTAATTTTGCAATATGGCATTGCGTAGTGTAACATATCCTTCAAAACTGCATTCTTAAAATATTGCGTGGATACATGATATGCATTTTTAATCGTCACGCACGACTTCCCCAAGTTACAAGAATAACGTATTAGCATTTAGCGCCCACTTTAATTCTATTCAAAAGTCCATTTATGATACCATGAAAAAATTCCGTTTTGTTAAAAATTTATTCCAAAAATGTAAAGTGCAGATCCAAAATTTTATTTTATTACTAAACGATATACCATGTTTTGTAAAACATTCATGAATGAAATAAATTGGAAAATTCATTACCGTTTTGAAATTATGATAATTAAAATATTATTTTGTGGTAAAGATTATAATTTAATCTGTAATCTCAAATGATAAGATCAGTAAAATTGAAAAGTAGTTTTAACTTCATTAGCCAAATTATGTTTAAAGTATCCATTGTCAGAAGTGTTTAGAATATTTGACACTGCATGTTAATAAAGCCCTAGATTCGCTATAGCAAAGTGCACGTAACACTAATATAGTTAAAACTTTGGGTGTAACCCGGTAGTAAACACTGATTAAACTTACAAGTACTTTCATGGTTGACCGACCTCCTTTGCTAACAGGACTGTCGCGAGAAATAAGATCGTTTTCTTACTGATTGAAAATTAACTTCCAGCCTGTTTATATACCCTGTAAATGCGTTTGTGTGTATCTGTAATAATTTAAATTCTAATATATATCTCGGTACAAACGAATGGGTGGGTCGCGACAATTTCCCACCCTGAACAAGGCCTCGTTCACTTCACTTCACTCACATAACTGTATTTTACGTTTATGTTTAGTTTTTCTTACGTCCTACTTCAAGGGCATGCATTCCTTTATTAATTCAATCCAGAAGTAAAAGTGAAATAAATTCTATTTCAGTCTAGTTACTCGATGACAAATTGATGTGTACCTATCTCGTAAATTATCTTGTTTATTTTTATTGAGCAGGATATTGTAATTTGTATACCTAATATTCTTTTCAAATTTAAATATTTAGAAAATTTACTCAATGATTTTATTTTAAAAACAATTTAACTTTGCTTTATTTTTTGATTCGTTATAGTGAACTAAAATCCTATATTTTATCTTAAGACTACCTTTTGAGCTTTGTGTTTTGATGAAAGCTTTTTAACTTGATTCAACTTTGAAAGTACGGACATCTACATATGTTGAAAGATTCATGTTGATTTCTGATTAGGATCAGTTTCAGTTGGTAACCACTTAGAAGTGCTATATCAGAAATGGTGACAGTTGAAATTTCGAGTAACATCTTCAGGGATTCATCTCGAGTTTCCGTTTCATGTTTTTGTAGCGACACTTTGTGGCAGGTATTTAAAAAAAAGATACACGTAGAGCAAATATTTTAATCATGCATTTTGATGAAGGTTGACCTTGCTAAATTATGTTTCGATTCGCGATAAATGTTTGGGAACATTTAAAGTAGGGTTGTCCCCCAAACTTTAACAATTTGTCACGGTTGATTATCAAAATATGTGTGTGTAATCATTATTATTCTGCGTAGAATTAATGTACAAATTAGAATTGTATAGATTCAGGGACATGTAGCGTATGTTAAAAAGATTATTTATAAAAAATGCACAACAGTACCAAAGCAAGTCTTCCTGTTTTTTCATGGTGTTTATAATAACTATATTAGCAAATATATGATTTATAATTAATTATAAGGTGCTTCTTTCAAAGAAGTACTTAATGCATATGGATTTTATTTAATGGTTTAGCAATAGCATGTCTTAAAACTGGTATTTTAAATTTGTGTAGACATGTCTGCACATGTTCTTAAATACTCCTGAATTTGCGCAACTAGAGGTTACGTATCAGGTGTTCTAGTGACCGTTAAAAGCACTTGAACTTGTGCAGATTGTAGCTTCAGGCATCGAAAGTAAAAGTAGGTATACGCTTTACTATATCAGACATAATGAGGCTTATTTTGCTTCTATGTCGTTGGCAATAATTGTGAATATGAAGCGGAAAAGCAACCCAAGAAATATATAATTTTGGTACACAAGCAAATACCGCATGCTTTGTTATACGTGGGTATTATACGTGTTTAATTATAATTTCAGTTAATATTTACATGTATAAATAACTTAACGTACTTAAATCGGTTTGCGTCAATCTTAATAATAACAAACTCAATGTACGTTATTATTAGATTTAGGCCATTAATTATAACTTTTAAGTTCTTTATTTTCTTATAATTAATTTAATGATATTTAACAAAGTTATTAAAATGCTAATATACAATAAATTAAATTATACATTGGTGGTCACGTCATTCGCTGTAATAGAGCTGGTGTTCCTTGTTAAATTAGTTGTAAAATGAATGTTCTGATTTGGAAACGAACTTATCCGACATTACACGAATATATACATTCTGAGTATGCATTTTGCGCATGCGTCTTTTTTATTCACAGCAACTTAATTATTCAACGTGAAAACGAATAAATAATAAATACCGATTCTAAAATTAAATTGGATATTAATCTATTTCTCAAAATAAAAATAATATAGTATGCGTGTATTTGTGAATGTTGTTTTATGTTAAATTGATTACAAATGCGGATGACCAAACCTCAAACATTGTTCGAAAATGCAATTAAGTTATGTGTATGACCTATACGCAGTGGTAGACATTTTTGGTGGTTTAGGCAGTTAAGTGGGAATCCCGATGAAGAAGCCACATCGTATAGCTTCATAGCAGGAGCCAGAGTTCAGTTGAATATAAACTGTGCTATCATCGCATCGTATCGTGTTGTGCTCGTGTTCCTTAAATTGTTGTCTCATTGTTAGGAAAATTGTTCAAGTTTTTAGTGCTTGTTTTTTTTTTCGACTTGGAGTGGATATCATGAAAACACTTCAATGATGTGTCTGTAATGCCGTTATTTGCGAAGTAAAACTATTCACGAAATTTGAGAGAAGTATGCTATAATAAACATCCACTGTGATCACTGAAGCGACTAGCACTAATCAAAATGTTCAGATTATTTATTTACCTAATAAAGAGAAAATAGATTTGGGTATAAATTAAAAAGTTGAGGAGGTTTAGAATTTTTGTTCAGCGGTATGATTTTTGTTTAGTTGTCTTGAAGTATAATGACTATGATATATTATCATAGCAAAATAATGGTTTTTTTTGGATTGAAGTAATATGTTTACATGGCTTATGTCTTTAAAAAATCGAGAGGGCGATTTGTCATTAATTTTTACTGATTATTATTTTTGAAAGTTCATGAAAGTATTCGATCTAGATGGTATATGATCTTGGTATAACTGTAGCTAAACAATTCACTATATTGCTGCTGTACAACTTTGCCCAACCAGTACTCTTGAGAATTAAGAGTTCTTAATTCAAGCTCTTGAGAATCAGGCTTTTATTAATAAAATATAATTAAATAATTTGATTACATAAAACAGATTTATTTATATTAGCTTATAAATTGTTAGATCAGCGAGATTAATCATAGATATCAAATTTAGAAACTTTTAGTCGTCATCACGTTCACTTTAATTACAGTTTATAGATTGTTTTTATTGATGTATTTGCTATTATTATAGTCGTTGTGTAGAAACTGGTTTTCAACTAAGATGTGCGTATTTATTTATCTTCATAAAAAAATATATAGTATAATTCCACTTTTTGATATGTATGGATTCTCTTCTTCTTTCTTATATAGTATAGTTTAGAAGAACTGGAAATTTGGGTAACAAAGCTAAGAAATTATCAATATTGCTACACATTTTAATTGCAGCTAAAATGACATCATATACCACTATTAGGAGAATAGAACATTTAAATAAAATTTAAAATGATATATTTCTCTATAACATTGAATAGAAGTCCAAACCATAGAGTTATATTTCTTGTTGGGTTTTACCAACCAATATTATAAAATGTCCTATTATAAATGGACAAAAATTATTCTATTAAAGTTTGTTTTAAAATGAAATGTAATAATATACAATCAGTTTATATTTATTTAAATAAATATGTTAAAAAAACAATGAATTACATATTTTTTTAGCAATAAAACAGATACTATAAAAAAGATTTATGCTAAATATGTATATATGAGTCAACAGAAATCAATATTTTTATTGTACAAATGAACTTTTTATTGTACATATAAATTGCGTCCTTCACATGGAAGACAAAGTAACACAAATAAAATGATTCTAGACTATGCACGCTGGACTAACGATACTATCATTATTATTGATCTTACCTGGATGGATAGATGGAACAGATTTCATTTCACCCTGTCCAGATATATTTAAATATGATAATATAAGCCCAAAAAATAGAAAATGGTTTGGTACATTATATTTATTTGCGACCAGAAAACCAACCGCTGTTACTTCCATAAGGATTTTGCTGGACAATCCCGCAGCTGACCTTAGTTTATACAACCACGTACGTATGTACTCTTTATTTCTTTGTTTTTAACAGAATTTATATCTGCTTACACATTTTTGTAGTTTCTTAATTAATTTTTATTATATAAGTCACCTTTTAGCAGGTACACGACCCTGATACTTAAAACAAAAATATTCCTTTTGAGACTATTATCATGACATGTATGTAAATGTAAAGCATTCGTTTCGCATTATAAATAAAAGTAGCATCACACTGTGCATTTTTATGTACACAAATATTACTGAATTATTTTCTTACGTTCTATATTATATTATAATAATTAAAATATCCAGTCGAGTGAACTGGTCACTTATAATATAAAAAATAAAAAGAAAACCTTGATTTTTGCGGTCAGCCACTGTGCATATAAAAATAATTAGCTACATATATTTAAATAATTAAATATAAATGTTATATTCGTAGTTGAGATGATTTCTTAACATAATAGTTACGTATAACACGTTCTATGTAGAACTATTGCAGAAATGGCAGGGTCGAATCGAGAGTTTCGATAATACGGAGTTCCTAGTTCAAGACCCGAATGTGGTAGTGAAACCTGGCGTGAAACTGCCACTCCGATTTTTTGTCGTTTTTCCGTCGGTTGGTCCAATACCTCGATTGATCGCCGTCCGAGTTAATGAGGTAACGGTGTGTTCAGGAACATTATCTCTAGGATTGGATGGTGAATATGTCCCACGCCCGCAGATAGAGCAAATTAGGTGAACATTTTTTATAAACTTGGTGCTTTTTTCCTTCTCTCATTGTCAGGATACAGATTATCGTCAAGAATCTTCAGCATTATACTATATCTGAGGGTCGCTCATAGTTATTTTTCTAAATAAGATTTTTAAAAATAGAAAATAATTTCAGGCAAATATTTATTCAATTTAACAAAATATAAATTGTCAGCATAAACTTAGTAAATTTATTGATATTTTGCTTATTATTTCAGTCTTTTTAAATTTGTTGTTTATATATATGTAAGTAATAAAAATATGTTTTATTGAATAGTACAACTGAAACACCAGTTCAAATTTGGAGTAGGTGGCCAATCATTGGTGGATCATTAAACAATCAATTTAACCTAAATAATGCGCAAGTTGAGTATATAATACTATTATAATACAAATAAGATGGTATGGTCATGTTGAAAAAATGTCGAATGAAAGATTTACGTGGCCGTGATGAATGATGTGAGAATGCTGAGGCTTTCTCGGAATAAGTGGATAAATATATGAATTGCGTGAAAGAAAAGTTGTGAGCAAGCGGGGTAGCAGAACGTGTATGAAGAATTTCGAATGAAGAATGCAATGATAAAGTTTTCTCCCATTCCATATGATGAAAATACGCATGATGTATGTTTGTACAAGTTCGTAAATTAAAAAAAATATTTAAATTAATCGAATCCTATTGGTACCTACTGTTTTTTTTTTTGCGCGAAATTTATTTTGAACACGAATTATAGAATGTGGTACAACGGTGACGAATGTCAGTCCACTGATATTAAACGGTGAGGTATCGACACATGGTCAGTGGCCATGGCACGGTGCCCTTTACTTTGGCAATACGTTGGGTTTAACATATCGATGTGGTATGACACTGATAACACTCCAACATGTCCTCACCGCAGCGCACTGTGTCACCGTCGACCAACACTCAACGGAACCCATCGAATTAGATGCGCTGCTTATGTACTTTGGTAAAACACTATTGTCACAACGGCATTCGGCGCATATTCAAAATGCACAGCCCGATAAACTCATCATACACCCCGACTACAACAGCAAGAACCTGCACAATGACATTGCTATCATACATTTGAAAGAACCGCTTCGTATTACAGATTCGGTGAGAAAACGCTGTGATCGAAATCATATCATTTTTAAATTTACTTATAACATTAAAACAACGGTGATTTGGCTCTGTAAAAAATACTATAGCGCTACTTATCAATATTAAGAAATTCATTCGATGAAACAACTTAAATTATAAAAACTTTAATTATTAGTTGCACGCTATCAAGCTTAATTAACTTTTCCTGCACAAATCAATTTTTCTATGCATTTATTTATTTCTCAGCATTGATGTTTTCATTATAACTTCTTCGCCATTTGGTTTTCTTTGGGTTTTTCTACCATTCGTCCCTTTTCTAGTTGTGTGCATAATAATAGATAATTTTGCATGAATAGGTGAGACCAATTTGTCTAGGAAAAGCTAGTGATTTTATACCAATCGTAGATCTGATAAATCAAACTGGTACGGTTGTCGGTTGGGGCATTACAAAATCTGGTGAACTTTCTGACGTTTTACAACATGCTGATATACCAGTGATCGATTCGCTAACGTGCATATATTCGGATACGTTATTTTATTCGCAATACAGTTCACCAAAGTCATTTTGTGCTGGTGGTAAGTATATTTGATATTACACTAGCCTGAAGTAGTAATAATAGGAGAAAAGATATTTTAAAAAAAATTAAAGGATGAGCACAAATAAATTTAAAATAGAAACTGGTGTGACCTATACTTTTTTGTCCGCTATAGGGTCTAAGAATTTCTTAAGTATAATAAACTAAATTTATGTGTATAACTTGTTTCAATCTCCAGTGCAACTTAATTATACTTATTATATGATATAGAACATATGTAAATTACAGTAAGCAACCTTGAAAGAATAAATAATTCTTCCGTTTAAATTTTTCTCCACAAGTCACGAGGCGGCTAAATGCACAAAATTCGCAGCTTGAAATACTTATGATTATGCAGAAATTACAATTTTATAGGACTTGACATGTATGATTAATGGTTCCATGGATATTTGCTAACTAATTATACTATGATATTTAATGGATATCTAAGTGAAAATTGATCTTTTTTCTCATATTTATTTTTAGAGATTCAGCTTACAAATAAACGAATTCTACCTAATTGTATAAGCGAATATTACATTATAATTCTCTCTGTTCGGAAATAGTACACGTTTATTTAGATGTAATCATTTTTAGCGAGTGCTTGTAACGGTGATTCCGGAGGTGGCCTAGTATTACGTAGTAAAGATACGAAATTATGGTATATACGTGGCATTGTCTCGTTATCAGCTGTCGATTATAAAACAGGATTGTGCGATGCGAACCATTATGCTGTTTTCACAGATGTTCCACTTTACCTCGACTGGATTAACAAAGAAATTGGACGTTGACGAATTAAATTATTATATGAATAGTATTCAAATATATGAGTTATTAAATATTTTATTGTTTTATGTATAAAACGAACAGAAATAAAATATCATTTCATCTAATTAACTTCATTTTATTAATATACTCTTAGGGCATTTGTAAGCGGTTGAACAGTATGTTGTATCTTAGACTAAGCCACCGGAAATAATCATATATTAATACACTTATTTTTTAATGCACTATTAAAGTTCTTTATGTATATACATATTAAAAAAAAAACATAAACAATGTGAATAAAGTTAGAAAATGAAATAAAAAATAAAGCGTGACACTGTACGAGACTGAACCTATATGAAACAATTAAGATACACTACAAACATGTTTTTCTTTTTAAGTATAAGGCCAAATTTATAATTCACATAAAATATACGTTTTTCGAGATATAAACCTATACGGACAAGGGGGAAAAACTTGAACGTAATGTTCATAATTTTGCTTGTGCGAAGAGAAGACTTTTAAGAAAGTACTATTATATCTGGCCGCAAATGATTACCGGGGGAGTTGTACCTTGGGCGTGCAGTGTACAACTTGCCCGTCGCATGGTGACCATTATTCATAATAATCCACAAGTAAGGCTAACTCATAAATTGTTTACTGCAGAAGGAACGTGATTCCATTCGCAAGATGTGTTCTATCTTCATAAACTCTTAGTTAGCTAGTTAGTTGGTTAGTTAGTGACATATTTGGTCGTTATTTAACATTGCAAAGTTTCGTTCTCATTAATTTATTCATCAATAGCGTTGGATTTTACGGCATCCTTACTTTTATAAACAACAAATATATTTGAGGTCATCAACATTTTGTCATCTGCCATGCGTATTTATGATTGAATGATTTATATTTAGATTAAATTCTACAGTAAACGGTCAGTAATATCGTGTAATTATGTAGATTTCTTTTCCGGTTTATAGGTTCTGTCAGTATTTTATATTGACCAAACTACTTCTACTGTGCTGCATGAAGTATAAAGTAGGTGTATTTCTATAGGTATTAATTCTTGACCCTATTCATATTTCTTCAAGGAAAAAATCCATTGATGAAAATTCATAAAATATTCATAATCTTTTGAACATACATGACCTTACATGAGTTTAGTGCGAAAATAATCTTTTGGTGGACATTTGAGAAAAAATATCTTCAATATCGAGCAGTTATAATATATTGAAAACATTTTATTTTGAAATACTTAATTGATAAATATACATAAAATAATACGGCATGTTCAATTGAATTTTAAAATTAAAAGAAGAAATGTAATATAATTGTAATTATTGTAAATGAATTCTTATCTGTGAGTTATTTCAGAATATGTATATTTTTGTGTTTCATTTTTAAATAATATGGAATTTCAGCAACTAGTACTGTCTTTCATTAAATATATTTATTCCTCTTGTATGTATATCCATATGAATTTTGGCTGTACTATGGGTTATTGAGTATTATTTGAAAAAAAAAACGAGATATATTCAGTATGAATCTGTAAGAGGAAAGTGACTATTAGGAACCAATTTCAGTGGTTAATTGCATGGGCAGTGGTTTGATTAGTATGCAAACCTTTTTACCGAATCAGGTTATGATTGTATACTGAAAAATGAAAATCTCATGCATTTTAACTGTTTTAACCATTTTCTTGTTTCCTGGTTTGTATTTGGCTTGGTAAGTTTCAAATTGCACAAGTTTTTGATAGCATAGAATGACGCTATTTGGGTCATTGCGAGAAAATATTAGTCCAAACAATTCAAAAACTAACTTAGCTTTGGAAGTAACTATGACGACTTTTGTCACAGCAAAATATCCAATTTACTACAAGAATGAGATGAAAAGAGGCGCTTCCAGCACAAACATTTGTAACTTGTCGAAAATATAATAGAAAATAGAACAATACTATATATATGTAAATATACATTTATTAATTGTTCATATAAATGCTGGGAATAACACAGCGTTAAGAACTTAAGAAATGGTCAAATAATAATAAATTATATTACACTCTTATAACACATCTTTTGAAATGTTTTGATTTTTTAGTGTTCTATATTTAAAAACATACTTATGTTGAGAATTGGTGCAATATTTATCTATTTTGGCAAAAAATGACAAATAGACATATGCACAATGCTAAACATATAAATGTTAATTTCCCATAAGGCTATATTTTATCTAGGATAAACAAAGAAAATTGAAAATAATCTTTTATTTTCACTTTTAATTTTCTATATTTACCTACTAGATCAAATATATTCTTATGGGAAATTAGGACATATAGTTTTACAGTGATGCTTATGTGTAAATAATTTTAACTTTATTGTTCTTTGAAATTGTAAAATTTTGCTCAAATTGTATTTGCGCTTGCGTCCAAAATGTTATATATAAGGGTTGTTTTGGCTGCATGGACGCTAGTTTGAACCACGGCATTGGTATCGCACAGTCGCACGCTAAAAATTCATTCGCTACACGTGATTCTTTGTTTACGATCACGTATTATCATGACAAATAACAGGACAGTAACAATTGATTAACATTCACGTAGATTCTCGGGTAATGGTGTAATTTATGACGACTGCAATTGTGCGCTAAGAAAATGCAATATTATAATAATTGTGTAAATTATAGTTAAAGTGATTATTTCGAATGAAAATGGAATATAAAATAAATGATATTATAGTTACATTATCTCTAATGTGTAAGTGATGTATTATTTCTCATTTAATTTTATAGAGTTTTAAATAAGTTTGAATGCACAAACCTTGTTTAAAATTTAGACGATTTACATTTTTGAGTAAATAATTTTATCAAGGGCGATTTTAATTGCGAGGTATTAGTATCACATGTTGTTAATTTAAAATAAATTATAATTCATATTAATTGGTTTTAAATTTATTTTGATATATTTACGAAAAAAATCATTCATTGATAAAAAAATATCAATTTTGATGTATTACTAAAGTTCTTATGTATCAACTGAAGGCAATTGATTTCATTGTCCAAAACAAGTATTTCATTTAATACGCAAATATAAAGAAATAATTAAATATATATACTTCTTGTGTATCAAGAAAGTTAATGTTTATAAATCGATTTTATATTTGTCCTTATATTTAACGATTTCCTAAAAGTATAAAAGAAATTGATATTCTTTAAACTTTGTTATTGACAACTTTGGTCGGAAATGGGTATTGTATTATAATTTCGTCATAAAAACTAAGAATTATTAATTTCGGAACCAGTTCAATATGTTTTTAAAAAAGTATTTGTGATTCAAGGACAGTTAATGAGCCAATTTAAGTCAGTATGTCATATATTATGTGTCAATATATATTATTATGGTTTCTTTTAATTACTCTACGTCATAAGTCGTTCGATTAACATTTAATTCAAAAACCAAGGCGCCTTCCAAATGCGTCGCGACACAAATTTGTGATTTTACGGCCAGTTTATTGAGCTTTTATTTTAACTCAAAAGTAGATTACATTTCATATTTTATTATTTTAACATAATATTATAATTATCATAGATCGTTCACGGGTTTTTATTACTTCATTAAAAATAACCATGAAAAAATAAAGTAAAATACGTTGTGTATTTCTTATAAAATCAAGAATAATTAAAACTAGTGAAATTAAATGAACTGCGGTTTTCAAAATGTCATTTTTTGTGATATATTTTTTACGGTATAGAAATTCTTTGAATAATTGTTAATTTACAATTCGATTACTGCACCTTGTTGATTCTTGACCAACTTTTAATAATTCAATGCAATTTTAGTTCATTATGAATACATTCAAATAATGTCTTGCATGAGCTAAGCTAGATTTCAGTATGGCCATTATAGTGGCAAACGGCACTCTAACTGTAAATTATTTAGTAGTGCTGTAGGGAAATAGTACTACCACATCAAGCCATGTACATAACGAGGTATTGTCGTACTTGCATACAGCATCTACTAATATGCATGCCAATTTTCCACATGTTTCCTAAAGTTATTCAGTCAAAAAATTTCACATTGCTGGAATAAAAACATCCATTTGCCCAGTACACTGTCAATTCTATGTCAGATTAATGTAGTACACCGAGTAACCTAGCTCATAGTGATATTTATGAACTAAATATATATACATATATTTTTCAAGTAATATTTTTGGTTGAAAATGCTTGAGGTATATTAGAAATATTATTGCAAGAGACTTACGTCACGTATGTATTTTATGTCCGGCTCAGACAAATAGAGGATAACGCAGAATTCGTTTCTCGGTTGTTTCCATAGCGATATGTGACGTTCGTTATTTCTAGTATAGCTTCGTAGTAAGAAAGGTGGAAATGGTAACGCCTCAACGGGCACCAAACTTGAAATACCTAACTGCTTTTCTTGGGGCGGTCGTTAAAATTTGCTTTAAATTTGAGAAAACTACAACTTTTTTGTAAAATCTGCACAAAAGTTATAATCCCAACATTACACTGAGCAAGTTGTATGTGTGTTAAGAAAAGTGATTGATATATAAAATATAGCTTTGTAACTATTTGTATTTTAGTAAGAAATTCTTAGAATTTAGAAGACGCTTTTTAAATATACGTTTCCTTAGAATCCATAATAATGAGCTGGTTTTTTATGGGTAATTTTAATAAATTTGTTTGTTAGTGGAATATATATTAATTCTAGTTCAAATATAATTGAATTAGTTAAACTAACATAACTGAATTGTTAATAATGTCTACTTTGTTTGAAATAAAAGCATTTAGCCTTGACCTATCGCGTTTTAAATTCCTTAACAAAAACTCCTACATGCGAGACAAAAATTAGACATATATTGTCAAACAGAAACTAGTATTTTCATAATTTACAGATACAACATAAATATTCTTTGAAACATTTAAAATCCATTATTACTAACCAGTTTATATGTCGCACGTTTTTAGAGTGCGATCCAAATAGCTTGTATAAAAATATATTTTAGAGGATAACTTGTAGAATTTATTTCATTTGAGTGACTTTTGTTGTACTCGCCCATATTTTTCTTTGCAAATACTCTAGGTCAAAACAATTTCAAATAATTCATATAACTCTAAAAAAGTGAGTAAACATTCACTTCCGGTATATTTATTTTAATGTTATTGGCACACCTGTGCCAAAGTGTAAATTCGCTTGTAAATTCATAATTCTGGCTTTTTATTGATTTTATACATTTTGATGCGTCATCTTATATTTCTTCATTATTCAACATAATTGATGTGTAAAGTTCATTTCCGACTTTCTAATTAAGTTAAACAATCTTTTAGGCATTGAAATAGTTAATATATAATTAAAATATATTATTCATCTATTTAATCGTTTTTAAATTAGTAATTAATTAATTTTTTATATTTATCTGTGTGTTGGGTATCAAAAATGTGTATAATACAAATGTATTTTTAACTTTAAGCTTTAAGAAGCAATTTATTATATACGTCCGAAAAGTGTAAACATATATTTATTATAACGATGACGTATATTTATAATTTATTCAAAATAAACGTTTTTGGGTCAAGTATACGAGCCGGCAACTTGTGTTCCACATATGTGTAACATATGTAGGTGTAGTCATTAGGATTATAATTCATCAAATAAAAGATCACGTATGAAAGGTCTGAGGGGTTTCTATGAAGCACGTAAGCTTCCAACCCTTATTTAGATTACTTCTTGCTTTCATGCTTTTTTTTGAGGACCAAACGTTTTGTGTTCTTTTTTTGTTAGAAAAAATCTTCCCTAGTCTCCTTTTTAATGCCTTTTTCTGCGAAAAAATAATTAAAAGAATATTTCCTACTTAGAACACAGAATTTATTTTTCTGTTTATATCACCACTAAATATATAAATTTTATTCAAAATGCGAAATTTTAATAATTCTCTAGAGTCAAAATACAAAAAAAAATATAGATAATAGGTAAATAATCCTCTTTTTCTAACTTGCGCCATACATCAAGGCAGGTTTTAATATTGGCAATCAATTTCAGATTAAACTAAATTTAGAGTTGATTTGCTTCATTCTTTTTTGCCTAGTTACCGGTATCTACTTTATTATAATAGATTATTACGTTTACAATTTTTAAATTCTATTCATGATGTTAGATTATCCGCAATTGTTATTTTGTAAGCAACATAATTAATAATAATGATATTTTTTATTAGAATAATTTATTACTTGAGAGAATAATGTACCTATTCTCAGTTCTAGAAGTTTGAATACATGCATTTCAAGTTTTACGATCGCGTGGATATAGGTAATTCAAAATTGCAATTGAAATAATTATAGTAATCGAAAATAATTATTGTTGACAGTCAAATGATATACCTACACTCATATTTTATTGATAATTCTCTATAAGTTCACATATTTTTATAGTTAATTATGCTTTATGTTCTAAATGTAAAGGGAAACACCAATAAACGAACATGTGAACGAAACTACTGTTTCTTTATATTATACGTAGGTAGACGTTATGATATATTGGTGTATGAAATAAGTCTGCAATTTTTCTTTTTGGAAATGTATACAGTGATCGTGATGTACAAAATCTCATGTTTGCGAATTGGTATATGAAATATTCAAAATATTTTCTTACTGCAATTCAAATATCTGGTTATTCCATATTTTCTTTGATTAAACTAGAAGTATCATACTATATTTGTGTTTTTTATCTATCATTTTTATTATTATTTTTTTTAAACAGACCCTTTTTTCTCTCACGCTTTTATAAGAATAAGAGGGTAACCGTAAAAAAATATAATAGAGATCGAAGTAAGGCGTAAAAGTGCTTTGTTTACATAATAATAGGTCGTGTAGTGTAGCCCGTAAAAATATTGTGTCAAACATAACAATGGCATACCACAAGGTATTGACATTTACGTTACGTTCTCATGATAATGTCGGATGAATTAGAGTAAGTGGGTGCTGTCTTGGTGACAACAGGGACGCTAAACTTAATTAGAATCTATGTAGAAACTGATACAACTAAAATTATCAGGGGTGTTAAATGATATAAAAACCACACTATAATATATACATATATGTAATTTTGTTCCTAAAATTTATATTTAGACGCTTGTTCAAAACTTTCTTATCACGCAATCGTTTCTAAATCATATTTATTATGTATCGTTTCATTCAAATCGATGGTACGAAGTTAACAAAAAAAAAACCATTGTAAGCGATGTAAGGAAGTTATTGCTTAGTAACAGTTATCACATCAATCATTTAAAATCATTACATAATTGATTTTATATGACATTGTAATAGTTCTTAACTGGCAAATAATAAGTGTATTAAATATTGTAATTTTCGGTAAAATATATTTAATTCGTAATCTGATACAATAACGTAACCATAAGTACTAGGACTAGTACCGCGAGTTGTATATATCCAAGCGTTATATGATTAATATGAGTAATAAAATATGAAAAATTATACGTTCGCAATACATCATAACAAGAAAAATTACTCCTAGAAGATGTAAAGTGAACATTTTCTAAAATATTGTTGTATATAAACATAGCTAAAGTCTTTATTTTTTTATATTATACCACTTTATTTTCTTATATTTAATATTTTATTGACTTTTTTTGAAATATATAAATAAACTAACGTAAGAACTGGTTTTAATTAAACATGTTTTATAACAGTCATCGGCCTTTTTTTGATTGTGGTGTATTGTTGTTGTTCTAGTGACAGTGGCCATGTCGGTGGGCAGAAGTGTGAAAATAAACGAATTAAGAGTACCTGAAATAATCAGACATGGCACAGCTGCAGTGCTGGATTGCGATTACACATTGGACGATTCGATGGAGCATAGTGACGGGTTGGTGGTGAAATGGTTTTTCAATGATCAATCAAGACCAGTGTATCAATGGATACCGGGTGCGATGAAACCACAAGGACTCGGTGTGCTCAAGAACAAACTGAATCTGGAGTATCAGGCGAGCACCGACGTACGTACCATGCACCGGGCGTTACACATCCTAGAACCCAGTGCGGAATTATCCGGAGTGTACACCTGTGTCGTTTCCACATTTCAAAATGAGGACAAACAGTCCAAGAGAATGCTCGTATTTGGTAAGTAATCAATTTGTATTTTCCTTTACTCCTTCCTTTGTCTGATAGTGATTGACAAACTAAACGATTTTGTTAACTCAAATATATTTTGGTTTATGAGCAAATACAGATTTTCCCGGAATTAATTATTTATATATTTATTGTATACTTAACGTAACAGTTTTATGTTTAGTAGTATAATATTTAATGTATGAGCTGATCTGTCCATAATATAACAGCCAAAAGTTTGTGTCGCATTACGTATAAAGAAACATTTAAATTTTTAGAAATAACCAGAACGTTTTTTTAATAATTATTTATTGCAAAGATGTAAAATAAAATATTAATACATGGAGTTATTTTTGGCAATGAGTTATTAGTTGTTTTATTTTACTGATAAATTTTGTAGGCCATCCTTCATAAAATATTTCTCCTGACAGGAAACATTATTTACAAATAAATAAAAAATGTACCATATGCAACATGGTTCATGTTCTATGCTATACATATTAGATTATATCATGCCATTATAAATTTGAATTATCTTTTAAGTATATTTAGTTTGTTGCATGCAAGGGACAAACAATATAATTAATAATACCCTGTACCACGAAATATTATATTAAATTATAATATTCAATTTGCTTCTAAATCACATACATTTAATTTTTTCCAAATTGTCACTTTATAAAAGAATGCTTTCAAACAATGGCAGGTTAATACCCGGACCGGAAATATTGTATTATTTGTATATAAGTAGCACAGTGATAATTCAACTTTCATTTGAAGTTGCTGGTTCATTATTTACGTTGTAAAATAGTTATATAGATTGTGCGTTTATAAATCATATATTGAAACTCTGGTTATAGAAATATTTTGTGGAGTTCGTTGGTATTTTTAATTCGTGTTTGAAGGTATGTCGTGAGCACCTGGGGAAATTGGAAGAATTGACGACGGCAGTGTATTTTTAGAAATAAATTTGAGTTTTATATCGGTAGTATGAGATAATTGAATTACCTAATATGAACGCTACTATATGGGGCTGTTATATTTAATTAATAAAGAAATGTATTAAAATATATTTTACAATGTTTGTTCTGGTTGAAGCCCTTTGTTTGGGCAGTGTAAATATCGACTTAGAGCAAATGTTTTAGAAGAAAATGTGTTTTTTATTTGATATAGTCCCCGAGAGAAGTTTACTGGTGGCACATGGGAAGTCAGAAAGTGGTGCGCCCAATGTGATGTGTACAGCGGAGGGTGTATTTCCCCAACCGGAGATGACGGTCCGTATGGGGAATGAGTGAGTTATGATGTATACCTATATTATATTACATATATAAACAAACACAAGACACTTTCATATGAGCATTATTAAATGCATATATTTTCCATAGATATAATAATAAGTGGATATTCCCTGACATAAAACAACAAACCCACACATTAGGAAGAGATAAAAACATGTAAATAATAGAAATTACATTTTTATTTCAAATTTAATGAAACATATTTAAATAGATCATACATTAATTTAAACTTTGCATGTAAGAGAAGACATGTCTAGTTTAATATTTTGCACAGAAGTTATTTTAAGTTATATACAATATTAAAATATATTGTAAATGCTAAAAACTAAATCTATTTTTGATATGTTTAAACCATACAGTTTTCACCAAGTTAAAACTAAATATTTTGTCCAAAATGCTAAATTCAATAATTATAGTGTTATGATTCATTGCTATATACAAATGCAAATATCAGAATGTGTTTACGATTTAATAAAGATATAAAATTTCCGTCAAAAATACCTAATTGATTACAAAAATTGTGTTTGTCATATAACTTTCCAAATTTCGTGGTAAATCCACAAAATATTACGCAAGTTATAAAAACGTCATAGGTTTTTTTTAAAGTAAGCACGAAATAGAGTTAAATTTTAGTATATATTCGAGGGAGAATAAATTAATTTGAAAACATATATATTACTTAGGCAGAATATAGAATTGATATTTGTTCGAAATTTTCAATATAATAGAAACTATATACTCTAAAAGTTCTAAATGTAATTCTTATAAAAAAATACGAAAATAAAGTTTTAAACTGATTTAGAATTTCTCAAATAGGAAATATTATGTATCCATTTATTATTATAATATATCTATGGTATCCGGAATGCGTATGATGTATATGTGTGTGTTTAGGGAAATTGAAAGCACCACCGTATTGAGACGTGAATCGGATGGATTATTCGATATTTCTGCAGTGGCAACGCTACCCGATGACGTGATCGACATCCCCACAGACTTTGCATGTGAACTTCGCGTTCTCGCTGCAAATTACACAGTACGACGAGAGTTCGTTTACTATTCAGGTAAAATATTGTTGCTGCGAGCGAATAAACACGCTGTCAAAATGTTTATGTTACAGGCAACTCCGGTGTCAACGTTACTTTTCATCGTTTTACTTTCATTTTATCAATGTTGCTTCAATATTTGTTTTATGCACCACGTTATTCAATATATAATGTGTAAACCATTTCCTTCTTTTTGGTAAGTTTTATTTTCTGTAATTTATTTGTATATAAAAAAAAACAAAACATCTATGCTAGTTTAACATATAATCAATATATTTTTCTTGTGTGTTCTTGTGTGTATGGAAAGCGGTCGTAAAATCGGGGATAGTTAAAAGTTTGTCTTTTATATAACTTTGCGATCATTTTAAGATATACCAAATATTAAATTTATTTATTATTGAATGTTTTCCTCAGTTACGGTGAGTTTTAGGTAATGGATTAAAATCCCCAATTTTTAAAATTTATTTCATAGAAGAAATCATTTCTGAACATTGCGAATTTAAACGTTTACCTATTAAGCATATATTCACAATATAGTATTTTTTCTGTATCTATGAAAACGTTCTGAATGATTTTCTCACATTATTATTAAACATATCTCATCAAACTGTAATTTTTATAACAATTTATTGCGTTTCATTTATTAATAAATATTTATTTAAAATGTTTCCAACATCAAATAAATAAATATCATGCAGAATATAAGTACAATGGTAATTTAAAAATAATGATTTGCTTTTAACATTAGTCGAAAATGTGTGTATTGATAACTAGTTACGTAATCACCCCCAGCTAATATTTTATTGACGTCACGTCTAAGACACCCGAAAAGCCTTCCCAAAATATTCATTCGCGTATCGATAAATCATTCATTTATAATCTAGAAGTTATTTTCGACCCAAAACCTCTGATACGGCCATTATAAGAACTATTGATAGGAAAATAAAGTATTCTGTGATTGAATCTAGTAAATACACATTTGTGTTAGATATTTGATACATAACATAAATGTCAGAGTCGTGACTGTGTATGAGTTGTTCAGTTGTCAAGTCGATTTGTGCTATAAAATAAATGGTACAGTTGAAATGAGAGCTCAATAATAATTTGGTATTTACTATTCACTTGAAAGATGATTTGTAAATGTGTAAAATATTTAATTCTAAGTGAAATACTTCAATGACTAATAACATATTTTAATGTATTATACAAATGTATTACCGTATAGAGTATTATAATACTATAAAATTCGTGAAATAAATATTTACGTTTGTTATACATAAAATGATATAATATTTAGATAAGCAAATTTTACGTTTGCATTATGCTTTAAGTTAACGCACGTAGGTAGAATATTTGGTACGTTGATAATCCAATTTATTGCATAATTGGTTTCTCATATAATCCTATTACCCGATCACGCAACAAATTCATTTAAATCGATTTGCTTGGTACCTACATTTTAACATTTCTATATTATCACCCACTTTGATAATACCCTATTATACATGCGTATAACAATAAAAATATCGTTTATTTGGGGTTCAGATTTTCAGATATAATCATGATTAAAAGGTAAGTCCCGGATGATCCGCAATAATAAAATTTTATGGTTTTTTTTTATACATGTTTTCCAGTTCTACTTTAATCCATTATCATCCAATTATTAATCATTTTATTAAACTCGAACAGTAAATATTCTTTTCGATGAATAATAATTAACGAAAAAAATATTTCATTTTTAAATCATTTTATTCATAAATCAACATTTTATTGTTATGGTTATTAAAATTATTAAACAAAAAAATTATACATTTTAATTGAAATCATTTATTTAAATTGTAAATTGATATTTTACATAGATAATTGGTCAAATTAAAAGTTTATACAGTTATAAATTATTAAATAAACCAGGCTAATTCATTTAAACAGCGTATTAAAGTAATTTTAATTTTTTTGTGACAATTTAAGCTTTATATTTATTTTTATTTCATGGTCACAAAGCACGAATAATTAAGCTCGTATAAAAGCATTTGCGGATTAAAATGTATTCAAACTTTTTTGTTTGTTTCGCAACTGTTTGTGATTATATAAAATATGAGAGAAGTTGTATATATCCTACATGGCTTCAATAATATCAAAACCAAAATAAATTAAATACAATTTCAATCAATTTTATCCATACGTAGCTATTTTAAAAGAGCAACAAGCATTATTTTAATTTTATATGTAATTAAACACAAGAAAATAATTTAATACATTTGATGCCGTTGAATATTGAAATATAATTTATTGATTTACTCCATTAAATGATCATTCCGAATGATGGTTTTGAATTAAGCAACGAAATTTAATTTCATAATATCTAGCTATTTCTTGGTTCTTTGATTAAATTAAAATTCAAATTGAATTGCCTGAACAATCAAATAAAGGCCAATTAAAACAGATAATTCTTTCTTTGTTATTATGTGTTATAATTAAAATTCATTACTAAGAGTTCCAATTGATTTCATTTATTTCATCATTATAATTGTTTTCGTTCTTAAATTTTCTGACAGTGGTGGGTTTCGGTAAGGGGGCGATAATTAAAAGAATAATTACAGATAGCTTCGGGTGGCGATGAGAAGCCAGTTTCTCGTTGGTGCTCTGTCTGTATTTTCTACCGTCTTACAAAAGCATTCATTATGAGCGCTTTAATTTATCAATTCTCGACAATGACCGCTTTGTTCTTTCTCTTGACATGACGAGATTTAATTAGGCGTGGTTTTGGCGAAATTCTAGCTAGGAAGCTAGATGCTTTAGCCTCAAGCTGACTAGGTAGGCACTGTGGAACGCGCCCTAATGACAAAGCGCTCCCATCTTCCTTGCTTTGTTTCGTGGATCTTGCATAGAACCTGTACGTTTAGTTTGCCATGTATGTGTGTTTGTATTATCATGTAAAGGTAAGTGAAATAGTTCGTATTCATTATATACAGCGTAATTAGGAATATGCTAGTCTTGGGGCGACATTTTTATCAAATGCTCGCATATTTGCATATAGTATAAACTTCTCAAGTTGTCTTTGTATATTGTTCTTATTGTTTGTTTAAAACAAGGTAATTTACCATGCCCGTATATTCTGCTTAAATTTAGGTACATATGCCAGTTGAAAAACATCTCATACACTAAAACTAATAAAATGAAAAATAATTATTTCATTTATCTAATTTGTAATAGTATTACTTGATTTTTTAAACAATATTCCTAGAATTGCAAAACTGATTTAAATTCAAGGTGCCCATAAACACATGATACTTATGATTATTCTGTGTTGTAATTTTTGTAAACTGATCTATGAAATATTGTTAATTTTCTTGCAATTTGCTCTGTATTGTGTATTTAACATGTCGAACGATATTGATCTATCGTCTAATAAAGTAAATCATTACAATTTTCGTAAGCAGTAATAACTAATAAAAAGCTTGTTACTACTACTATGTATAAAGCTATCCATTATGGAACAAGATTTGCCTTATAACTCGTGATACACGCTATAACAATTTTAAATATTTCTTTTACAAATGTTGATTTTACTTAGAGGACCATTAATTTTTTTACTTTTCGTTTATTATAACAGTCTTGTTTATTCCGAGTTTCCTTGTAATTATGATCGTTTAATTGCTTTTATTGTTAGTTTTCCTAAATCCTTCATTATCTCAATATTTCACATTATTGACTCACGAACTTGCAAAATGTAAAATATTTGCTAATGATATTTTTGTTTGACTTTACCGAGAGAAGTATAATTTTAGCAGATTCTCATGAAACGTTCGGAAAATTTCGCAATCTGTTCATATTCCCTAGACGGTCGTTTGACCGCGACACCGCAAGTTCTCTTGAAAACGTCGAGAAGTAAAAAGTTATAAGTACTACTTGCACTATCTGTGTTACTGTGGTGCTGTTACGTACCTACCTACCGTTTCTACACAGAGAATTATTCTTTGCATCACAGTTATAAAAGTTACTTTATCGTGCACGGTCGCGTAAATGTAATATCGTAATTTATTTTCACATAAACAAACCCTGTGCATAGTGCGAACAACATTGTATTCAAGAAAATGTTTTCATGAACTTTACCTAACTTATATTTGCACCTAATTTAGTTGAGACCTATCAGAGAAGGTGACCAATAATTCTTAAATATTTTCCAAACTAAGGATATGAGAAACTACTTTTTATAACAAAAAATTGATACTGAGTTAAATACAGATAATTCGTCATAATAGAGATTAAAGTAGAAACGTTGTGAAATTACAGAATCGCTAAAATTTATTGAGTTTTTTTTTGCTTTTTAGACAGAAAACAACACAACTTAATTAAATATATCAAATTAACTTTGTAGGTATGGTAGTATAATTTTTTGTCCGTTCATGAAAATGTTGATGTGGAGCAAAACGTACCATGTAGAAAATTGAATTGTTTTGGGGCTTGCAGTATGTGTGTGTGTCTGTATCTGTGTCCCAGATGAATAACGCTTTTATGGATGAACGCTTACAAATGGATTCATCCCACATATTGTCGCGTGCGTGGTCGTAGTATTATTTGAAATAAACATGATTGTATCCACCCGCATAAATGAATTTTCAAAAAAATAATCATCATTTATTTTTATGGTTCCGTGCATTAACCTGATTTATCTGAAAAATTACATATACCTATATATGATCAGTTTACGCAACTATATTTTATTTAAAGCCACTTAAAATCCATACATGTAATATTTATCGAACAAAATAGGCTTTTTGTTACATACATGAATTACTCATATTTATGAATAATAAATAAATGGCTTATGGTATTATTTCTCTAGTTGTACTGGTTTTTTAACATAAGCAGAAAAATTGAATTGATTTTCCTGATTATAATGTTGATGCGTTTTTGATGTTGTACATACAAGCATTTGTCCAATCAAATCCTTCATGTTTTTAAAAGAAATTAAATTTAAAAAAAAATCTTTAATGAACCAACTACCACTTATGTTTAGGCATATTTTATTTAATAAAAATACATTTTAGTGCTAATACATTTAAACGATCTAATATTAAAACTGAGATGATTTAAAAACTTCTTCCTAAAATATTCATTTGAAATCAAACTCAAATATTTAAAATTTCAAAAAACAACTGAATTTGTTTAACAAACCAAATTTTGAAAAGTTGCTTACATCTCTGATAATGTGCTTACCAAAAATGAAATATTTGTTGTACTTCTACGACTTATAATACATATTTATATATTATCTAATCTCGCTCGAAAAGTTGATACATTTATTTGACCAAACCTTTAGGTACATATATTAATAGTATCGAAATTATTAGTTTCATTTATCATTCTTATCAAACTAGAGCAGTAAATAATAAGTATCGGAATGATATTGAAAGGTCCAGTAGTGCATTTTCAGATGAAATATATCCACGAACGTATGGTATACTATAATACATGACCGCACACTGCATTCCGCGGAAGTTACCAAGAGTATTCATTTTCAGCTAGCATCGATCATTGTGCAACTCAATTTCAGCTATAACAAAATGGATATCGGACATGTGTGTTATATTTGGACATATGCAATCAACGCGAGTGCTTTCAATCGAATAATAGCTATATATGGCACTAATCAGGATAAATGAAAATATCTGTATTTTGAAAAATGAAAACATGTAATAAAAGATATTTTAAAACTTCAATTCCATCTTGGAATTAATAGCATCTATGCATTAAAACGATAATCGAGAGAAAGATATACCTATACGATATGCTTTATAATGGGCATAGATAATGCCTAAAATGACATTAAGTGATCTTTTATCATCTAATGATCATTTTAGGCATTTTAAGATCACTTTATCGTTTTGAATAACGCTCAATAATATTTTGATTGTCGTTTTTTAAGAAAATATTTATTTTACATTATATTAAATTTTAAACGAATAGATTTAAATTCAATAAAATACATTATAATATGATTCAATTGGCTAAAAATATTTCTTCTATCTACATATATTTATATAAATATTCTTTTCATGTTGGATTGAATCAACATATACTATTTCTATGATTGTTAATCTAACAAAAATCAAGGAACTCGTGGTTTTGAATAAATTTGGTACAAAATATAAAATATATACGATTTTCCAAATTTTATATGCTGATAGCAATAAACGTATTGTAAATCAGTTGCTACATAAATATACGTTTATGTAGAAATGAAATCAGAACATATGAGTAGTGGCTTATGAAATTTTTAGTATGATGTATATGCATTTCAAAATATACAAATACAATAAATTATTCGTCGCGATTTTGTCTCTAAAATGAATGAAATATTTTGCAAATATGTTAAATTATGTTATAAAGTTTACTAGCATATGCATTATATATTCTCAACGGATCTATTACCTACGTATGCATGTATGATACAAATGGTTGGAATCGTAGTAAATGATTAATTTATAAGCGCCGTGCTGCAACAACAACAAAATGTAATGTACATGTGTTGTGACAGTACCTCATTGGATGCTAGTTCGTGTGAAATTGCAGCAGTTCCGCGATCTGATTCTCTGCGAGCTCCAATAAGTTACGATCTACCCGAGGCGTGTCCCACATCAATAATGTAATGCCTACAACTTACTCACTGTCGTAATGCAGCAAATTGTATAAATTTAATATTATGTTACGTAATTACATATCATTACCAACTTGCATTATCAAAATTATCATACATCCGAGTATGCTTAATATACAAACATCATATTGATGTTCCTTGTAATATATTATTCCCGTATGTTCTATTATTATGATGATTCAGTTTTAGTTTATATACACAAACCATATTTGTGTAGTTTTGCTTGCTACTAAACATAATTTGGTTTTAATCGTTTATTATTATTTTTGATTGTGGTGTTTTATTTTAATTTAATACACAAACTGATTTTATGGCTACTGTTTTAAATGATTTGTGCGAAAATGGAATTCTATGACTATAAAATATATATAGGTAGGTATCATTAAACTTAAAGATCTCACTTGAAACTAAATTTAAATAGAATGGTGATGAGTTGGTACCTCATTTTCTGTTTGTACGTGTATGCCAAGCTAAAAGAATAGGATTTGAAAAGAAAAGTTTGGTCATTAAACTGGTAAATAAATATTTTAATGAACATCTTAAAACAGCAATGTGAATGCACTGGCTCGAAAAGAGAACTGAACGAGTTTTTACCGCATTTTTTAGGTAGTACCGTGCGCTGTGCGATGTTAATAAATTTCAAAGCATCATTCTGTCCGCATAGTAGAAATGAATTTGGAGCTTAATGCACAAATATCTTCTCGAATTTATCACAAATATATAACGAGGGCGTATAATAAAGGATAAAAGCGATTCCTTTTATCCATAAATTCACACAAGTGTCTCATTTTATAACTAAATTTAAATGGGGCATTCTAAAATATGACTGCCGCGCGGTACAGACACTCAAAACCGGCCAATCCTGCCGATATATTTAATGCTGTAACATATTTTATAAAATGTTGTAACGCCACTATATAGTACTATAATAGAGAAATACAATATTTAATACTAAAATACTATTCTATATGTATAAAAATATTATTTATTAAATTAAAAAAATCTATATAAATTGAATATTTTATGATATTATAAATAGTTGAAAGTTGGAATAAAAGGAAATATTTCAACAACAAGCAATATTAATCGCTTATGAATATTAATAAGAGTTTCATTCGCATTCTAAATATTTTCTTGTTATGTTTTGACATTTGTGCAAATAATTAGTAATCTTTTAGCAAATATTTGTTGAAATTTATTTTACATTCACAGTTTAGCAATGCATGTGCATGTCTAAGTTGCGTGCGCGATATCTTTATCCTTTGTTATGTTTCATGGTTTTTTTTTTCTTTAGAAAAATTAATCGTTTATGGGAAAATTATTTTTGAAATCATGGTTATTACTCATGTTATCATATGCTTATTTTAAATTTTAAATATTAGGTTGTCCGAAACTCTAATAGCAAAATATACTATTATTTAATTCCGAATTATATGTCGAGTATTTCTATTTTAGTTTTAAAAATATAACTTAATGCAAATACACATTTAAACTTAATTAAATTCTACAGCTATTTTTCTTGTTCTTATATAAATGTGTGTTTCCATTAAATGAAACTAATCTTAGAAAATATTTTTATACGTTTTTTAATTGTTCTATTACAAAGTCACAACAAACTGTGCTTGTACGTATTTTCTTTGGACGTTCGTTCATTTATTTAGAAGTTTCGTTTGTCCTGAACTATTATAAATTGAGTTCGCGTGCAATGAGCGGAAAGGCGATATCGTCGGCGGCAGTATTCTTCCTATTTCAAACAGTTTCTTTCTAATTGGATTGCTCGAGCAATGTGACGTTCTATTTATTACATTTTAATAGAAACAATTAAAAAAATTGCAAATAAAAACAACAAATGACAATACTAATTTAATTTACACTGTAAAAAATGTACCCTATTTTAAATTATAATGAAAATTCACGAAATTATTTTATTTTACAATAATTCTGATGTATACTAATTGTTTTAAATTCTTCAATATTGCTTTTATTTAATTCGAAAAAATAATATTGTGGAAAGCAAGGCCTGAATCATCTAACTCAAAGAAAATATATGCAAAATCATATTTAACTGTTCCAAAAGCCGTTGGCAAATTTAAAAAAACGCCAGCCGGTAGGATATTTAATGCATTTTTACAAAAATATTCATACTTTTTACATTTTTATTTCACTTAAATATGACAGACATATTACTCTCGATGTATGTAAGTTTCATATTCCTCAGGAGCTTAAACTTATTTCACGAATTTGAATTGGTAATGCGACTTATTGTAAAGAGAATACGTGTTATATTTCCATAATGTTCACGGCAGTCGTGTGCTTCTCGTTCGTGCACGTTTCAGTTAACTTGTAATTTGAAAAAGTATCTTTCACATATTATACCAGATATATGCATAGACCACAATATTTGATTTAAATATTTTAGAAAAATTTGCTTTAATTTTTTTGCTGTATTATTCATATAATATTTTTTCTTTTCGTTTTGTTTTATTCATACAGAACTTCTGTGAAAACTAAAAACTAATTTGAAATTTATGCGTGTACTGCATATGAAACTTTAATTCTCGAATACGAAGTATTGAAACAACATTACGAAAGCTTCATGAGTAAAATATTTTATTTTTAATATGTGATTATATAAAAATAAATTTTTTAATTAAAATGTACAGCTTTTACTAATATATAAAACATCCTTTTCAGTAAAATAACCATATGGCGAATAATAAATAAAAAATCTAATTGAAAGATTACATTCGATACTAACAAACGCTTTGCGGGATTCTAATTGGATAGATTATTACCCTATATGGGGAAGGATCTGATTTCAAAGCTGGGTTATAAGCAGAAATATTATAAATCATTCTCGATTTAGTAAATAATAGAATATTGGAGAACCGCGATAATAAAATTAGATTGTAATGTGCATTACACAAAAGATGTTGAAACAAGATATTGACATATTATATAGGGCTTATCCGGCGTGTGTAATGTAAAAGTCCCACGAGTGAGGTTAAATCTAGAATCTGTTAAACGCACACGGTAAGTTGGCTGAAGCTTGTTTCCGATAATTCGTTCCCATCCCGGTTCAGTTTTGGTTCGGTTCAGACTTCATACATAATTCATTCTCTTGTAATTTCTCTCGTCCTATGTAGACACTACTATTTACTGGCTTTCGCATTTGCTTCAATTTACTCTCTTGAAACTGTGTTAACGCATCAATGATCAAATAATCTATCAATAAATATTCATCGAATTCAAAATGAAATTTACGATCATATTCTAATTGTCATCTCAAGCGTTATTTACTATACAGCGGAGCAATTGTGAAAAGTAGATGTTTATTTATGAAAATCATAGTTTGCATTTTCTGCTGCATATAAGTAAAAAACTGATTTTTCTCATTTAATTCAAGAAGACAATCCAGTCAATACTGTTTACAATTCATATTTTCTTATGCTCAAACAACTCATTTGACTACCTATTTTTTATTAAAAATATCCGCAATGCCTTACACTGAACTTTCTTATACGTATTTCGGCAGTTCCAAGATTAGTGGGATGGGAATTCCTCAATCAGAAGACATCTTCATCAACTTTTGGAGGAGCTAATTGTATTTCAGTCCATCGGCAGTTTGAAGATCAGAGTCCTATCCCCCAATCAGAAGAGAGTAAACACGCACTTCCTGTTTGAATATTCTTCGAATTACAAAATGCGATCGTTCCAATGTTTCCAATATCTTTTAGTATCTCAGTAAATCTTATGCTACTTGATTTTGATCCTGTACAACCACTTGTAGCCTTGTAGAAAGTTATGCATGACATTCTGTTACAACAGAATACCAATTTTCACGTGTTAACTAGAACATTATACTATATACCTAGTTATCTGTAATCTGAATCTTAGTGAATAGAATATTTCGTATTTAATATAGTCCCTAATGTGCATCAACAAATAGTTTTAATATATACTATGTTTTATTATCGAACGTCGCGATTGTAAAATTACAAAATATAATTAATTTGTAAGCAGAATAAAGACCATATGGTGATTCAAAATAATATATAAGAAGTTGGTTGTTTATATTCAAAAAATGTAATATTGAGTTGAAGTAACAAATCGGTTTTCTCTGTGTAATTTCCGTTTGGTAGGAAACGCGAAATTACAACTAGGTAACACCTTTTAAATAACGCAAGAAAATAAATTTCGCGTTGGAATTCTGGAATCCGGTGCAGCATGTTACAAGTTGAAATGCACGGATAAAGTTAAAAATAATTAAGAAGTAGAAATGCGTCGGAGAGCTGACTGAAATAAGTTTGTGTGCCGGCGAGAGATTCGAAGCTTTAGAAATTATGCATGTGTTCAGCGTACGTAATGAATAATTCCTAGGATACCATGTAGTGGTGATGGCGTCAGAGAGGCATCTGAGTTTACTAGACTTTGTAATTTAATTACTTTGCCACACTGTGAAACCCTGATTACCGCGGCAACATTCGCGTCCCTTTGCTTGACTTGAGAATACTATAGTAATATAGATACCGATAGTCAGTAAAGTCACGTTCGTTGGTTCCTTCTCTTCTAACTTACGTTACGTTTCGTACTATGCCATATCGAGTTTGTTGCCTGCTCTGAATATATGTAAAATTTGTTTGTTCGAAACATCAAAATGTTTACATTTCTAGTTTATATACTGTACTGCAAATTACTATGCGTATATTCTTGTTATATACTCGTATATATATTAATACGCTGTCAAATTCATTTCTGTTTGAAGAAGTATACATATATAGCATAAATTAGTATAACGCAAGTACACAATAGGAACTAAATATTCCTTATAATACAAATAATAACACCTATTTCGTGACTGTCATAGATAATTGCCGTTTTTTTTTTTGGCGAAAATTTGGTTTGGGAAAGAGTCAAAACGTATATATAAGTAATATTATTCATATATTAAATTAGGTATTTGCTATCTTTAGTGAATTTTGAAATAATTTAAGAAATCTGCCACTGCGTTATATTATATAGTATATTGTTTTACGAAGTGATAATTAAGTGTTTAAAATAACTTTCTGCTTATAAAACGGATGGAAAAGTGGGATGATAAAGAAAATGCTGCTAAGCTGGCTATACTTTCAATTCGCCCCATTCCCGGAAATGTACGGTGTAATTTATCATAAATTTAAGTTACCATTTACCAAATAAGCAACAAGATCTTAAGCCTCAGATTACAAGGGTAATTTGAAATAAATTTCTGAATGAGTTTATCGTGACAGAATCTTATTCCAATTTCCTGAATGGCCTCTTCTTCAAAATGCGAGACTGTGTGGTATGCACGTGACTTAATACTATTTACAAGGTTTTACGAAACGATATAAATTCATTAATTAATGACTCCAGCATTTAATAATCCTTTAATTAATTACTTACTCAATTTTAAACATGATAAGTGATTCGCACATGACTAAAGCTTAAATGTCCAAAAGGGTGTAATTGATCTGAAATAAATTGTCTGTTACGTAAGTAAAATGAAGTGCAAATGAAGAATGATTGAACATGTACGTATACTTCCATGAAATTAAGGAGCGTCTGGATTTTTTATTATTTCATTTTTCTCAAAATTTCTAATATTTTAAAAATTAATTTTCTAAAGTATTCAAAACAAATATTTTTCTCCATCTGTAAGGAAAAAAAAGATTATTCAAATATAATATTATTTATTGAGTAATATTTGTTTTTTTTTTAATTTTTGAAAATATATTATATATTTTTAGTTCATCTTGTATATTTAATTAATGTTTTATGGAAAGGTATAGATGGCAGTAAAGTTTGACGTCAGTTGTATGTATAGATATATATCAATGTGATGAAACGGGTAAAATTCAGAAAGTTTCCAATGAAAAGTCAAGTAAAGCAAGAAGTTCCGGCGTGAGAGGTGACAATCGTTGGTAAACGCGTGACATAATGCGATAACAGTGCGGACTCTGGAGAGACAGGGACGTAGATGTTTCTAACGTAATGAAAAACTGACATGGGACCTCACTAGGGATTAGAAACGAAGGAAGCCTGCGAGCTATAACTGTAAAGTGGTATCCCTCGGGATATGCTCCCGCCACATCTTGCGTACGCCGCCGCTGCTGCCTGCTCCAGTCCCAGTCCTGCCTCATGTCACACACGTTCGTACATACATATATGACATTTTCAAACAGCAGAGATGAATAAAGAAAGAATCACCACCACGGCGACAATTTTACATCAATTGTTATGGGCATCTTTACCTTTTTTGCCCACAGTGCTAAACCGTATTTTACTTTAAGATCAGTTACTAAACCCAACAATAAATTTTAGAGATTTGAACAAAATATGCATACCATTACAATTTTTTTAATCCTCTCACATTGTATAAAAATAAACAATACTGAAGTGTTACAAAAATTCCTAAATTTATTTATATTTACTGGCCATCTATTATTCATTTGCAATGTCATTAACATCTTGAAATATATCATGATATTAAAAGTGTCCTTTCACAATAAGTTCTAAATGTGTTAATAGTACATTAAAAATAAAATATTTGATCGTAATACACGAATGAAAATATCTAAATTAAATTTTAAATGATAATAAATTATGCATTGATTTATAAGAGTAAACATATGTTTGGAACACTGATTGAAATTATTGCTCTCATATATCAAACTTATCTACCGTATGTCATAAATTGTAATCCGGATATCGGAAGTGCATTTATACGTGAAATATAATGCACACTAGCGTACGTACAACAAAATAATTGCATCCGGAAAATTGCAGTTTAACAAAAAAGGTCAAACATAAAAGTAATTATTGATTTATATGATCTAGAATATTTTTGAAAACTTTACTAATCGCTAGATGTTATAAACTAGTGGTGCTTCGATTTTGCGCCGTCGTCCTTTTTCAGTAATCAATTTATGCTATCCAATTTTTAACTTTACTTATATGAAGCATTCTTTTATGATTGCAGGATTAAATGAGTCTGTGTATTGAAATCATTAGGATGGAATTCCGTTATCTAGAATTCGTGAAGCAAGGAATGGAACGATGCACTTTTGCGTTGTTCAAATAGTTATTCTTTTGTACCGGAAATAAAAGTACATCGTGCAGAAAATGGAAGTGGAATGGCTGGTACTGGGCGATGGCCATGCCAGGTCTTTTCTTCTCTACTATGTCGTCCCGCAGTTATGTCCATCCGCTCGATCTCAGGAAATGAATAACGCTTTCATGTGAGGACCTTCAGGTTTGCTGAACCGATAAAAGTGTGTCGAGGAAGGGTATATGACATATGTATGTGCATACATTTTTTATTCTGAAACCCTTGGCCCTTAATCTTTAATACACACACTGTATTCAATACATTGCCCAACGTTTTGTACATTTCAAAAGCTGCACATCGCAGTTTCATTCTTATTTGTCAAATATCTCAAAAAAGGATAATTTATCACCAATCGCAATAAGAGCAGATAAGCATTAGATGAGTAATGTTGAAAGTTGATATTTTATGTTTATATTTTTAATTAAAAATTCTTTATATTCCAAATTTTAACTTTACTAATATGTTTCATTCTATTAAGATTTATACTAATGTTTAAAGATACAAGTACTTTATTGCGAAAAATGTAGGTGAGACAAGAAAACAAAGCTCGAATCATTGCTGACTTGCTAAATAAAACTAGATCAACAAAGGGTCACTGGAGACTACGAAACGTAATAAGAAATTAAAATAACTCCTGCAACAAACTTTCTATTGCTTCAAGTTTTAGTTTAAAACTATAATAAAATACGTTATATACTTTTGCAGAAGAAGATTTAAAGATAAAACCATTAAATGATGTTTGATGTTATGGAAGTTGTTTGCTGTTGTGATGGTGTTACACATTTTATCATAGCTCAACTACCACAACTTAACCAAAACTGTACCGACAAGCTTTTAACAGAATTTTCTCCCCAATACCCCATTAGACGCCTCTTACAACCGAAGCACATCTGCGGATATATTCGCTAAACCTTTAATTCCCGTAGGGGTGTTTCGTATTGAATAATGAACAAGTTGCTAACCAGCAACTATGTATAATAGGTTAATAAATTGTGTATCAAATATGTCAGATCACTCAATAACAAGAGCATGTTATAATATTTGTTCCGTTACAGTTGAACTATCTGCAAATAATGCACCAGAGAAATAAATATATTTTTTTGTATTATTTATAGAGGCGCACGCAATAATTATATTATTATCACTATGGTGTTTGGTGTCTACTAGACCAAAACATAACTTTCTGATTTGAACTTGAAACTTCATTGTTTGAAACATTCCTTCATGCACTTATTCATGCACATAATAATTAATGTGCTCTTGACACTTTATCATTATTATTAAATACTGCTTTCGATGTTATCAGATATTGCAAAAGTATTACTTTTCATTTATAATTGCAATTAAAATAGAAACACACTGCTGTAATTTGAATCAATTCAATTTAGCAAGGGAAAGTAAAGTCAAGGGATCATCCCAATTATATAACGATATCCGATATAAAGTTATTTGATGATTACCATAATCTGCAGCACTTAAATCGTTGTATATTTTACGAAGAACATATTGTTCATTCCTATTAAGTTGTTTAATCGTTTGTAAAGTCATTTTTCTTTTCTGCATTAAATAAGCAACCAATATTAATCAAATTTAGTCAATATATTATGAGTACACTGGGGGACTTCACCAACAATACATCTTATTGCTACCCTTCCCCTTCGTTTATTTCATTCATTTTCTAGGACAGAAACATATATTGCTTACATCATATTGTCTCATACGTATGTTTAAATAAATGTGAAAGATATTATTATTTTTTTAATTATTTAAAATCACTATTTTATTATCTCCCTTCCTATCAAAACAAATCACGTATCAGAAAGTACTGTACAAGTCACTATTTTATTCTTTGATTATATTAGCATTTTGTAGCTTAATTTCTACAAATTTAATGTTGTAAGAAGAAATGATTCGAATCATGGCTATTACTTTGAATTTCGCCGGTGGGAGAAATGTATTTTACCTTCATTTTAGAACGGAATTAAATCAGAAAGGGCACAGCAGGGTGTGCTGCGAAAAATTACACGATTATCCCAAAGTGAAATTAGTTGATCCCACACCTGATAGCCGGAGGCTTTGTTAGTCAAGCCCAAAACTATTACGAGGGATCGCGTAGGATATTAAAATTTTAAGTTATGAAAAAATAAAAGTTTCCTCTCATAAAAATTCATGAAGGAACGGCGAGCGCTCTTTTAGAAAAGTGTAAAAGTTTGAAAGTTATTCATTGATTTCAAAATAGAAAACATTAGATAATGAACGGTGTAGTAGGGTGGTGTTGAAGTATGCAAAATGACATTCTTGGTGAAGGGAAGCCCAGGGCGAAGTTACCGAAGGGTACTAATGATATTTGAGTGTAGGGGAAGTCTTATTATTAGTTGTTACATCCCGTACGGATGCCTATGGATATTACTTTATTTGCAGTAGGGCGCCAGTTAAACACATGTGCAATTACGCGAATGAAGTTGACTAATAATTTCACATTTACCTAAGTATGCACACATAACAACAAGTAATATTTAAACTAAATGAGGTGGTATAAATACCGAAATAGTATTGTATATCTTGGTTAAAATACACACAAACGTACTTCCACTAATTTGCCGAACAATAAAACAGATATGACCTGAATTTTTAAAATTAAACTATTTAGGAATGAAGTCAAACTTTTAAAAACATATTTAAATAATTTCATCAGTTTTTTTCATTTCAAGTAACGTTTTGCATAAAACTCCGCTTACAAACTTTTCTCTCTGTGTATATGCATTGCGTTGAGATCGCAATTCCAGTACCGTTCTTGAGTTGACGAACGAAAAAGCAAATTTAATGAATGTAAAAGCCTTGATATTTTGAATAATGAATTTTCATACTTTTAATATCTAATTATTTTCGTTTTAATAAAAGTGTTTGATATTCACAATTACATTTGATCACTTCGATTTATTTCACTTTCTCATTGGTAATATGTTAAAGGAGTGTTTCATTAATTTTTAGTTTCTTTTACAGATAATTTCTTCCGCTTCAAATACCCGATCAGTTACCTGATTTGCAAACACTTTCATTTCTACATATTTTTAGTACCAATAAATGTACAACAATCACGCAGCAGAAATTGTTGTAAACATATGGATGAGCATTATAAATTATTGCAAAATACTTTTTATTAATTTTGTATTGTTACAATTTTTACTTTCTTATACGCAGTATAAGTAAGTATTGTAATCATGAAAAATTTCGAACTCGAGATTTTAACGGAAATATACGTTTTGACCTTCCTTGAATCGATTCCGACTATTTTTGGAATGACGTCCGTCTGTGTGTGTGTGTGTGTGTGTGTGTCTGTGTGTGTGAGCGCTCTACAGCCCAAGCGGCTAAAGGGAAAATTATGAAATTTTAAACTTAAGATTTGTATGTGCCTGGCATGAAAACCTCCTATTTTTGAAAACCATATTCCGACCGGAAGTGCATTTTTACCCTAGTCATTTTTTGCAGTTTCTGCAATTGCTCAAAAATGGTTACAGTTACAGAAAATTTTTGTGAACAAAAATTAATGCTATTTATATTTAGCACAACTTTTGTTTGAATCTTTTTTGCAAAAAAAGTACTGGTTTCAAAATAAATTTCTGCTTATTATATATATTGTTACATAAATCGTATCATCTGCGCCTGTCAATTGTTTAACAAAAGACTTAAATAATTTGAAGTTTGACATTTAATATTTATTCTAAGAAACATATTTAGTCTAAAAGCGATCTAAAGGTTAGAACAAATATTATAAATTAGAAAAATAATGTTACTACGATATGGTTTAACCCATATGCGGATAAGAAAGTTCGGTGCATGACACTGCAGATATTTATATATATATATTTATTGTATGTTTTAGTATATTAATAATCATATATAAGAATGTACAATAAATTCAGTTATATATATTTTCCGAGTGTAAATTATTCAGAAAAATTTATTTAATAGAAACAAATATTTTTTATTGAATCAGTGGAAAGCGGGATACGTAGAATAAGTTTTGGTATAAGTAAGAATGGCATGTTGAGTACTTCATCGACAATAAATGCTATGCTATGGTCTATGAAAAAGGAATGAAGAATCAGTCGGCATCGTCGTTTCGGAAGGTGACAATTGTGGAAGCGTGTGATATAATGCAATAACAACGTGTCTCTCAGGAGAGGCGCTGCGCAGACATTTCTAGTGTGATGAAAACTTGACAAGGGACGTCCTCCGGGACTTGAAATGGATAAAAGCAGCAAGCAATAACTATAAAGTAGGATCTTGCGGGATCTCCGTTTCCCTTGCTTCGCCTTTATCTCTCACTTCAACAAATGTCACGTTAGACACTTAACTAACAAATTACTGCAGTCATTTTCACTTACATATTTATACATAATCTTGTTATCCTTGTCCCAATTTTAAAATAATATTATAATAATAATCAACAGAGCAATTGTTCTATATTTTTCACATTATATACATATATTGTATGGCCATATAAGAGAATGGCAAACGCAAAAAATGTGAGAGAATAGTCGGAATATTTGTGAAATAAATTGATGAATTTGACCGCGAAATAGTAACAAAAAATGTATACTACTTTAAATATATTAAGCGAAGCGGTAAGATAATATAAGGTTTATCGGTTATTATACCATAAATAAGAATGAAGCGAAAAAGTTTTGATAGCTTTAAATGAATTGTCAAGGGTTTTTACCATCCCATTAAATAGGAATACATGCAGTTATGTATGTATAAAAATTGCAAAAAATGTGTTTTCGATGGTCGTATCGAGGATATGGATGTTAAAAGACAAAGGCATGTAATATATATATATATATATATATAGTACGGAATGAGAGACGCGATATAGAAAGTGAGAACAATTTAATGACATTTTGAAGGGGGAATTTCGTTCGTGGCAACGCGTCAGTCCGTGAAATTGAAGAAATTACCAAGTTATTGGTAGAGAAAATAAAGTTAATCCTTGAAATTGAACGCCAAGTACCGAATGTAATTTATCGAGTTGAGTACACCGCACGTCACTGCACAGGAATCTTCGAATCATATTACAAATTGTGGACTGCTATATTGAATTTTCTACTCATGTTCCTATAATGCGATCAGTTTAATAATTTATTTTATAACGAAAAATTGATTATTTTTATCTCGTATCCTATAGTACTTTTTAAATCAATTTATATATATTGCGGATGACAATACACTTTGTTGAAATTTAATACGACGATTAGTTTCTAGATCACTATATCTTAGTTTTATTATTTTATTTATAACATGCTCAATGGACCGAATCAGATGTATTTTAGTTTTTTGACCAATATTAGTGTACCAATTGTTTTTATGTATTTCTAGGAAAATTCATGCCACAAAGGCGAAACTATAGTCCATTTTTCATAAAAATTGTGTTCTTTGTAGCTCTCATTTATGAAGTATTACACCTTATTTTTCAAAAGTACTCATAAGTACTTTATCAAGGAAAAATGTGATTAAAAACCTTGAATCGGTTTTTAATCGAAACTGGGGATTAAATTACATTTTTATACTAATTTCCTCTGGATTATCAAATATTTATATATATAAAAATCACCCTTTGATGTCATTACTTAACTGTCACGCACGAAGGTTCGAAATATGTTAAAATAGATTTTATTAAACGGAAAAAAAAATTTATTAATGCATAATCTTTGATATACAAGTTATATTTTTAATGACATTTATTCGAGAAAAAAAAAATTTTTTTTTCTTTATGTAAAAAACAAGATATACTTATATGTATTACACTTTAATGGTAATGTATAAAATAATTTGAATATGGCAACATATATTTTGTTACTATAACCACCACATAATCTATAATGGTGCACTACTTTATTATTATGATTAAGTAACAAACAAAAAAAAGTCTAATATAGACTTTAATATAAAAATATCTAATGTGAAAAATTAAAAATAACCTAAATTTAAATTGTCAAATATTCAACGGAATATAGATCATTTCTGACAACTATCAGTACGTTCGCTCCTTTTAATCCTAATTTGCTCAATTTTACTCGAAATTCAATACGTTTGATTTGAGTAAAAATTGTTTAAGACATTTCTGCAATTTGGTGATTATTTGACAAATAGATTATGTTGGTATACTGGAATGGTTTTTTTTTGGGGAGATTAAATGGAACGATTGTACATGTGGTCAATTTACATATTAAATTTGAAATCTAACCTTAACAAGTACTTAACATTAACTTGAGCCTCATCGTAAACAATAAACTCATTATACAACAACTGACTGTAAGTATCAAGATCAGTAACCCCTTTCCCGAGTGGTACTTGAACACCATCAGGCAAAACTTTGAGATCTTGCGGATCGGGTTCCGTTCTACCAACACCTTTAACGCTGTGTATATCCGCAGGAAGTTTCGTAAAGTAAGTCGCTTGCGTCTTTTCGATCATATTCCCAAGTGCGACCTCACACAACAGCATCAAACCTTCCGAGTCCTGATGCGTCGTGCAACAATAATTCGCTGACTTTGAGACCATATCCGCAAAGTAAACACCTTTGCCGAACATGTAACCGGATGATGGGGCCTCTGGCGGTGCGATACGCAAACCTTGCGATAGAATACCAGCGAAATTCGTGGTGCGCGAACCGTGCCACAAGAGTTTACGGTTGTGGAAGTTGCTATATGGTTTATAACGATCGTTTTCACCGAATCGTTCGACTTTGAATACTTCGAGGATTTTTAAATCGTATTGCGTGTGGGTGTGTGCGTGTGTATTCGTGACGTAGTCTTTGATCATTTGGTATTCATCGGTGTGCTCGTGAACGGGTTCGATTGTCGTGTTTAGTTGTTTATAATATGCGTCTAGTGGGTTTCCGGTTTCACCAGCGGCTCCTCGTTGAATCATACAGTACGCGGTTTCTAGTTCCATTAAACTGGCGAGCATTTCGGCTTTTTTCTATTAAAAATTGCATATTTTATAATAACAGAATTTATTAGTATCTAAAACATGGACAATACTTTGATAATTTCCTGGTTATCCAACATTGGTGGAGTAAGCAATGCAGCGTTATGTGGCATGAAAGTATAGAACTTATTTGAGTGTGTGATTATATCGCGTTTATGTTTGGCGCCGCCTTTCAACATAAAACTGGCTTGATTCAATGCATCGTATGCTTGTTTGATTTGAGATCTACTCAATTTTCCTAGGGGCATCTTTTGCATATCCAACTAAAAAAGCGTTATAATTATATTAGCAAAATGATCTATAATAAAAGTTTGAAATATATGTTGTACCTCATACTCTAACATAACTTTTTCCATAGATTGCACATTAAATATCATAGCCATCAAGTATGCAACAGATGGCGGTAGCGTGGAATCAGCTACATGAATACTAAGATCGGCAATTTCTTCTTTTTGTGCTTGATAATCGACATCAACGTACATAAAACGACCTGTTTTCTTAATGAAAGAAAATCGACTTTCCCATTTATTGCCAGTTTTATCCAGAAAGATATTCTAAACATGTTTTAAAAACTATATTCATATTTTTCATAAAATGTAAAAAAAATGATACCTTGAAATTTATTTGTGCTTCAATTAAAGTTTCAAATTTCTCAATTTTAGAATCGCCACATGAAGTACCTATACGGCCCCAACCACGATATATCCAATATCTATTAAAACATACATATCATAAATTTAATATTTCATAACAATTCATAGAAAAAATCATTTACTCATCGCCTATGTCCGATTCTAGAAGTTGTATTTTGTAATAAGTATTTTGATTCGTTTGTAAATCAGTCTTGCTGAGAACAGCATTGTATCGGACGTCACCAATCTGATAAACATGTGCAACATTTTCCAGCTTTGAACCCGGTTCGATTGCAATGCCGTTTTTAACACGCATTTTACGTTTACCCTCTTCTTCATTTTCAAGGCTACCACATCTTCGCGATTTATTGTGCCTGGCAAAATCTGGATTTTGGAATTTGTCTGGGATGCGATTGTGGAGCTAATACGTAAAATATACCGAAAACTCAATAAAAATAATTGATAATTTAAAAATGAAATATACCTCAGCTCCCCACTCGCATAAACTATATTTCCTAGCAGGTATATCCAAATTATCGACATGCATTCCGACTAGGTCATCCAGGAAGTCTTTTGATACAACATACACATTGCATTCTTCTGATTTGGTAATTATTTCAGTTTTATTATTGACTTCTTCTTTAGTAGTTATAATCGCAAAAACAGATCGCCGAACTTCTGGAACAACGCGACCTCCATAGCACTTAATTTTCAAACGAAGCACATTGTACTCATCAGTTGGAAAACCGGTTAAAATAAAGTTTTTGTATCGCAAAGGACCTGTCCTAGTTTCTTTTTCAACAGTAGTTCTGTTAAAGGTATTTTAAATTAAATTAAATAATTATAGACGCATTTGGAAGAGTGTGTTAGTATATTGGGTGAATTGTTTGGAATATTTGGAAATAAAAGTTAGGTTATACTTACGTTGAATATAAAGATTGTCGTTTGTATTTTTTGTAGAAGTATACGTTCAGGAATGTATGCTGTAATTTTAATTCGAGCGGAATGTCAACGGGAGTGAATCTTGGTTTTTTAACGATGCCATTACATTTTTGCCATGGACCCAAAAAACCGATACATTTGTATTGGCTGTTCGTGTAAACAAGTTGACCTTTACGACAAGATGGACACTTGCTTGGTGATCCATATGTTAACAATTCAGCAGACCGATCCAATAACTAATTCACAAAAAAGAAAATTAACCAATTAAACTGTACACATGCTTAAAAATTGATTTACATTATCTAATCCAGTAGGCGCTGAGTGTCGATTGTGTCTTAAGAGCATGACTAGTTGTTCTTTCTTCAAATCCTTCAATTGTTCCCGGTACGAGTGCATAATTAAGGTATGCTCTTTATCAATTTCTTCTTCCTTCGTCAAATTCATGTTCTCGCTTGCTTCTGTGCTTAGTCTTTGTTTCTTATTTGGAGTTTCTTCACGTCCTCTAGAAACGATTATTTAATGAAAAGATTCCAAAAATATCAAACTCGATTATTTCTTAGACGTAAACTAAAACTTACGGTAATTCATTCCGCACGTCTTCTTGATCCTCCGCTGAGAGATTCGTAAATCCAGTCAATTGATCACCACATTCTAAGTAGCCTAAACTTTCGTGGCATTGTGCGAAGCATTTTAAATGATACCAAAGCATTTTTTTCGATTTCTTTGAAACGCGCATCTACAAATATAAAGACATATAGTAAATGAAATTATAACATTAAATGATTATATTTACTTCATCTTTCGATATCTTTTCTTTGCATTGTTCGCATTTAGTTCGCGCAAATTTGGCATACTCAATAGTGTAATCTTGTATCGATGCTTTGCTCGCAGCAATCGCAATAGCTTTTTTTAATTGTTCGTCCTTATCTTGTGATGCATACGGCGATTCTCCAGCAGCTACAATATTTTTAAAAAAAATTTTGAATATTAAATACACAATTTTAAGTGCCAATATCCGAAATTTTATATAAATTAAGAAATGTTTACATACCAATTGTATCCTTAATTGCCTCCTTATCTTCCCATCTGAGTAAATCGTAATTTTCAATGTCATTCGTCGACTCTGGAATGTGCTCAATGAAGAAGCAAGGGTGATGATACCAATTTGGTACCGTACCATCGAATGAATTCGACTTAAAACAAAAGATGATTCAAAAACATACACTAAATTGTCAATGCATGTATAAATACCTGTAACATAATTGCAATTCTCAATGTATTTTTGATAATCGGCATCGAACACCCACGACATATAGATCGGTTACTCTTGGCGTAGTCTGTTGTGTAAGGCAAATCCATTTTGTTGAGTTTTAGGAATGCTTGATATGGATTTACGTGTTTATACAATTGTATAGCACAGTTTTAATAATAACACACTTATTACTCTCACAATAACATAAAATACGAATGTAAATTCATTACATTGCTATATATCTTTTCTCAAATTAAATATGTCTTGTTGAAGTGAAGCCAAACACTTGTATATGTAAACAAAAATGCGAGTCAATAGACATATGATGCAAAGAACAGTTTTAAAATACGTAAATGTAGTTAAGTTACATTCACTCCACTAGGAGTGCTTTTCTATACAAAATAAATGCAGTCCTCAAACAGTGACCTCAGTTATTTATACAGTACCGTATTGTTTTCATTTCAAAATAAAATATATAAACACTTACCCATACACTAATGTTAAAATTAATGTATTTATGAAAGGATTATATTACATATAAATAAAAATATCTGTCATGCCTAACACTGAACTTTCTTATACCGAAAATACATATACGAAAGCTCAGTGTCAGACATGACAGAAGTTTATTATTTTACAACACATTCGTTCACTTCTCTCTGATTCTAAAATTGTATATATGGGTGCTAAGTCGTAAGACCAAATTAGCATCAAAAGTAATAAATAAAACACAATTGGTAAGTTCGGAAATCAAAATATATTTTCAGTAATGAAATTGGATGCCAAACATAAACGGGATTTTTTACAAGATTGTTTAATATATAACAATAATTTAAAATTTTGGTATAAAAGATCTTTTGAATTTTATATAAATGACTTGCAATTTGTTTCTTCAAAATCTTCAAAAAGATGATCGATAAATGTTTATTCCAACTTGAATTTTGAAAAATCCATAAAAATACGTATGTTTTTCAAAATATGATCAATTTGATTTCGAGTAATTGGCACTACTGGAAGGTGTGGTTCTTATTCTTCTTTTTTCTATTTGAACACTTCTTAAAACTATGTCTATTTTTTCAGTTTTTTAGCACTTAAAACTAACTTATACTATGAAATTAGTTGTATTCTATTTTTACTTTCTTATACGCAGTATAAGTATTGTAATCATAAAAAATTCCGAACTCGAGATTTTAACGGAAATATACGTTTTGACCTTCCCTGAATCGATTCCGACTATTTTTGGAATGACGTCCGTCTGTGTGTGTGTGTGTGTGTGTTTGTGTGTGTGCGTGTGTGTGAGCGCTCTACAGCCCAAACGGCTAAAGGGAAAATTATGAAATTTTAAACTTAAGATTTGTATGTGCCTGGCATGAAAACCTCCTATTTTTGAAAACCATATTCCGACCGGAAGTGCATGTTTACCCTAGTCATTTTTTGCAGTTTCTGCAATTGCTCAAAAATGGTTACAGTTACAGAAAATTTTTGTGAACAAAAATTAATGCTATTTATATTTAGCACAACTTTTGTTTGAATCTTTTTTCCAAAAAAAGTACTGGTTTCAAAATAAATTTCTGCTTATTATATATATTGTTACATAAATCGTATCATCTGCGCCTGTCAATTGTTTAACAAAATACTTAAATAATTTGAAGTTTGACATTTAATATTTATTCTAAGAAATATATTTAGTGTAAAAGCGATCTAAAGGTTAGAACAAATATTATAAATTAGAAAAATAATGTTACTACGATATAATTTAACGCATATGCGGATAAGAAAGTTCGGTGCATGACACTGCAGATATTTGTCTTTGCCAACGCATTTCTAGTAGCACTTATACTAATATTAAATTAACCACTAAAAATTTAATATTCAATGGCCGAATAGGCGCACCATTCCCCCATATAAAACGGTGCGCCAATCCACCCCACGCCAAATAACTTCACAGAATCTTCAAATTTAACTATATATTGTTTTTCTCTAAATATGTTTCGGATGGCCGCGAATGATTTTCTGACTGAAAATTGCAAAATAATACTTATATTTTCAAGTAAACTCAAATATTAATTCATTGATTCTTACTTTTACTAAAAAACTTCGTCATTTTTCCTTGAAATTATCTGAAAAAATTAATAAAAATGTGTTATTCGTTGTTAATTTATATTATATTAAGTTATATACCTTGTAAATTGATTGAGCGAAGAAATTTAACTGATATTTCAGTGAAATATTAAGGTTTTTTTAGAGCGATTTAAATCCTGTCTACTCGTTGAAATATCAAATTATGGGTGGTCTCTATGGAAATGAAGCAACTTGTTGTATATTTGCTTGCGATTGTTGTATACTATTATAATGAAACATTTGCAGGGTCATGCACTGAACTTTCTTACACGCATTTCGGTTAGATCATATAGACAATTTTTTTCTAATTTTTAATATTTTATTAACCTTTGGAACCACTTTTCACTACATTATTTCTTAGTTTATATATTAAATATCAAATTCGAAATTATTTAATATTTTGTTTTTGTATTAATTTAACCAAAATACAAGATGATTTCCACTTAACAGCGGAAACTAGTTATCATTGTTTAATAAATATCTGCAGTGTCATGCACCGAACTTTCTTATCCGCATATGGGTTAAACCATATCGTAGTTACATTATTTTTCTAATTTATAATATTTGTTCTAACCTTTAGATCGCTTTTACACTAAATATGTTTCTTAAAATAAATATTAAATGTCAAACTTCAAATTATTTAAGTCTATTTTGTTAAACAATTGACAGGCGCAGATGATACGATTTATGTAACAATATATATAATAAGCAGAAATTTACTTTGAAACCAGTACTTTTTTGGAAAAAAGATTCAAACAAAAATTGTGCTAAATATAAATATCATTAATTTTTGTTCACAAAAATGTTCTGTAATTGTAACCATTTTTGAGTAATTGCAGAAACTGCAAAAAATGACTAGGGTAAACATGCACTTCCGGTCGGAATATGGTTTTCAAAAATAGGAGGCTTTCGTGCCAGGCACATACAAATCTTAAATTTAAAATTTCATAATTTTCCCTTTAGCCGTTTGGGCTGTAGAGCGCTCACACACACACACACAAACACACACACACAGACGGACGTCATTCCAAAAATAGTTGGAATCGATTCAGGGAAGGTCAAAACGTATATTTCCGTTAAAATCTCGAGTTCGAATTTTTCATGATTACAATACTTACTTATACTGCGTATAAGAAAGTAAAAAGATTCAAACAAAAGTTGTGCTAAATATAAATATCATTAATTTTTGTTCACAAAAATGTTCTGTAACTGTAACCATTTTTGAGTAATTGCAGAAACTGCAAAAAATGACTAGGGTAAACATGCACTTCCGGTCGGAATATGGTTTTCAAAAATAGGAGGTTTTCGTGCCAGGCACATACAAATCTTAAGTTTAAAATTTCATAATTTTCCCTTTAGCCGTTTGAGCTGTAGAGCGCTCACACACACACACACACACACAGACACACACACACACACACACACACACACAGACGGACGTCATTCCAAAAATAGTTGGAATCGATTCAGGGAAGGTCAAAACGTATATTTCCGTTAAAATCTCGAGTTCGAAATTTTTCATGATTACAATGCTTACTTATACTGCGTATAAGAAAGTAAAAATTGAACTTAAATATTTGTTTTTAATGTTTATGTTATTTTTTATTAAATATGTATAGCAACGCATTAAATTTTATTTTAAACTTTAAAATATTTTTATTTTTATCCAAAACCAATTATTACATTTATAAATATTATTTATTCAATAATGTTTGCGTCGGAATGCTTTTTAATCCATGGAACAAAACTAGTAATGCGGCTAAAAACGGCTGGATGTCCTTTTTCACAACCGTCAGATCGTCCAAATGATACGATACCAATTTGAAAAGATGTACCATTTAAATTAGCAATTAATGGACCACCGCTGTCGCCCTGTGAATATAAATGATTCCTTTCATTAAAACTGTTCGAGCAAACATTGATTATTTGAAACAGACGTACATTACATGTTGATTTATGATTTCTACCCGATGTACAAATGTGAGAGTCTCGTATTAAGAACGGATAACTCAAGAAACATATTAAATTTGAAATGATAGATGTCTCTGTATATTTTAAGACGGCACTTGTAGCTTGGCTGGCTATAGAAAAAAAAAACATATATTTCTTTGTAACATGATTCGTTTTCAAAATTTTATATTTGGGGAAAAACTTACAATCTGAATCTCTTCCCCAGCCACTAACAACTGCTGTTTGTCCTTCAAAGTCATCATTTGAAGTAGAGAATAACTTAATTATTTGTATGTATTCTATAAATTAAATGTTATTTAGTTTTCATCGTTGACCGTTGCATGAATGATTTAAATCGAATAATTGGAAAACTTGCCATTGAGCTGTATGTGTTCTGGAAGTTTAACTAAAGCAATATCGTTTCTCACCCATCGGGGATCCCAGTTTTCATGAATAATGAAATCAGTTGAATTTAAATGTATTTGTTCAGTTTCGTGTTCTCGTATTTTATGTGCGCCAAGTATAACTTTCGTACTTTTCACTCTTTAAACACAAACATACACAAAGTAAATACAATAACATTATAATATTTATATAAAATTATATTGTTGAATAAACATAATAATAAATTCATTAAACAACCATTGTATACCGATTAATTGCAATATATTCTAAGTGGAAGTGCTTGATTTCTTTAGTCGTTTTTTACAGTTTCTGTAATATCACCAAAACGGCTGCACGTAAAATAATATAAAAATGAGAGATATATGCACAACTTTTGTTTAAATTTTTATTTTCAAAAAGGGTGCTGATTGCATGAATTCGTTATTAACTTTTTGTCATGGTTTTATATACTGTATGGAATATAGCGTGTGGAATCTTTATATTTCGCTTTTTGTTTTTATATGCATCATTTTAAAATGATAATGACTTACCCATCAACACAATGTGCAGCAGTCAATACGTATTGATTTGAAATAAGACTGCCACCACAAAAGCCTCTTCTACCATCTGCTAGTGTCCCAATCAATCCTACCTGTAGGGCATTCATAAATTAGTTATTTGACCCTTACACTAAAAACATATCCTAAACGTACCTGATGAGGAAATGTATGTGGAGTTGCTTCGTCTCCTCCGATAATTCTATCATCTTCGTATGTCGTAAATAATGGCGGTAAAAGTTTATTTTCAACAGGCACTTTCATTTCGTATATGTTACTCCAATCAATATCAGCCTGCGAAGTTATATTATATTTTATTATATAGTAAAGAAAAGTCTTAAAAATCAGACTCAATAACAATGAAATTACGCAGTAGTTTATGTTGGTAATTGAAAATTCTTATTTACTATAAAACATAAAACGTTTATTTTTCTTCGAAAATACACTTGGACATTTAGTTGTTTATGCTGAACATACAACGAATTGAAGAGCGTTACGAAACTTTGAAAACTTTTCCTACAACAAAAAGCGATGAGCGTATTTGTTTTTCTTTAAGCTGGTCTCTAGGTGTTTTTCTTTTTCCAACAGTTGAGTAGGTAATGGTGTTAAAAAATGTTCGGGTCAAATAGAATATTGATGATTTTAAAAGAGATCTTTTGAACTTTTAAGTTTAAGAAATAATGTATAAAGCACTCATGGCTAACTTGATATATATTTAAATAATAAAATACGGCAGAATATAAAATTGCTTTTACTATAGAAACTAAATAATTTTATGTATATGCAATATATATTAGTGTTTCACTTACCTTAACTAGAATACATGCGCTGAATAACAATAATATGTTCATCATTTTGACTGTTAAAATAATATAATGGCAGCATGTATTTATATACAAAATATAATAATATATTCTATTATTAGCATAGAAATGTAATTGAAAAAAGTAGATAAAACATATAATTTGCATATAACCGATTATAAGTTGATGCATATTAATAAACAGACCGATAGGAGACATAAAGAATGCCAAGCATGTCTGCGCTAAATGATAAAAATCAAATTCAATCATTAGGACTCCAATATACATAAAAATGATTATAAATGCCACTCTCGTTATTTATTATATGATAAATTAAACGAAATGTATTCGAACCAATATTAGATTAGATATAGTATATTTATATTTAAAATATTGTATCAAAATAATTTTCGAACAATACCAATGGAAGAATTGAAAAAAATAATTAATGAAGCATAATATGAAGCGGCATTATTTGAAGAGTGACAGATCATTGTTTTGTGAATGAAAGTTTTTAAAGATGAAAGGATACGGCTGGTGCACCCCTACATTGATTTATGGTTTCCGGGCAAGAAAAGCTTAGACATAGGTGACTTCACAAGAACTAGAGGACTTGCGTCAAGTGTACTTACAAAAGAAAAAAAATATAAAGCAAGAAATATAGCAAACACTCCATTACGTAACTGGAAAATAAACTTTTGTTATAAAACACTATATATTATTTTAAAACTGTACAGTCAATTTTAGTTACATCATATTGAAAACTGTCAGAAAGGGGATGCAAATTGGTGACAAAAGAGATTAAAATGATTGAGAGACAAGCTTCAAGTTCAGTGATGATTCATACATGAGGAATAGAAATTGCAAATGTGACATAATGGCTTTAAAGATTTTGTGATGAACTAACTTGGTATAAACTTCAGAAAGTAATTTAAATTTCTGCGTCGACAAGATTGTCCTAAAACATCTGAAAAGCGATTTATTATCTTTCTTCAATTAATTTTTCTGCAGAATCAAAGCTTTAGAATAAGCTTATACATATATTGATCAATACAAAATCTATATGAATTTAAATAAGCTAATATCCGCAACATCGGTAACCCTACCCGGGTAACAGCAGACATTTTAAAATAGAACTTTTCAGAAATCCGAAACCATATTAATGGAAAGCTAAACGAGATTCGGATTATATATTAGTAAAACAACAAAATATGCTTTAGTAATTTTTGTTATTTAATATGAATTTTGTTATGGTAATTTCGTGTAATACTAGCACGAAACGAAATCAATTAGATTGGCAAATTTATAAATACATTCGATATTTTTAATCTAACACAGCTCTTCCATTTGCTTTTATTTGTTACACGATACTTACTGGTAGCACAAACATTTTTGAACATTAGCAATGTGAACGGGAAATCAAATTACGTGAGTAAATATGAAACAATTAAGGGGTTGACTAGCAATATGAACGTATAATGTTCATGTCCATAAATGATGAATGTAAAATAGTGAATAGTAGTGTGAAAGACGGTTTCTGGAACAGTTGAAGGTCGCGGCTCTGATTGGTTGAACGATGTCACGTCACCAGCTACAATATGTGATGACGTCACGCGCGGTAAATTTGAAATTAATATAAGATGACGTCAGGCTTATGTTATGTGACCAGCTTGACAATGATGTAGTTCAGGTTACATAGAACTGTAATTAACAATACGTGATGACGTCATACGCGCCGGAAATTTGAAATTAATATGACGTCATCACATATTGTTAATTTCAGTTTATGCAACCAGAACTACACTATTGTCAGGCTGGTCACATAACGTAAGCGTGACGTCATCACATATTGTAGCTGGTCACGTGACATAGTTCGACCAATCAGAGACGTGACCTTCAACTGTTTCAGAAACCGTCTTTCACAACTACTATGAAGAAATGTATTTCTTTAATTTATTTGTATTTTTGTTTTATTTTGATAATTAAAACATATTCACGCTTCATTTGAAGAATTAAATTACTATTTTATATAGATATGTAATGTGGCAAAAGCGTGCTAATTGGGAATGCAAATTTTACGATATTTCTTAGCTTTATGAAATTAACTTGCTATAAATTGATCTATGTCAAAGAAGGAATATATGAATATTACAAAATGTTTAATAACTTATAATTATAATTGTTTACAAGGTACATACAACATTACATGAAATAATTCACTATAATATATAGTTATATATCTTGAAGTAACTAAAAATTATCATACCGTGCGTTTGATTCTATATTGTGGTTTACATTGGAATAAATATTTACAAATATCTAAATATGAATATTTTACATCCATTAGAAAATACAAACAATTCAGCGGTTTCAGTCTGTATATATCATTGGCTTTTCATTAATATATACTGATAAATTAGATGCACATTTGCATGATCTAAATGCACAATTGAAAATACAGTAAAATTGCATTAGAGGTAGAATCTTTTAAATTCAAAATAATTGCAAAATATAATTAATTAGAATTGTATTGAATTTGGATTAGCATATGAGAAATTTGTATCTTGGGAAATTAAAGTTATAGATATCCTTTAGACAACTGGTAATACTCCATAAATAAATATATGCGAAGTGTAAATTAAATTAAAAATATGAACAAAATGCAGATAAAATTCTAATTTTGTCAATATGTACTACAAATAAAGACATCACTTGCCAAAAAAGAACTGTTATGAAAAACAGTGTACAACGATGTAAAATAATAATATTTATTTGTTAAATTGAATTGTTTTATTTTGTGGATTTAATTAATTCGCTTCATTTGACGTGCCGACGCTAATAGCCCCTCCTGGAAACTATTTGCCAATGATATATCTTACACAAATGACTAGCTTATGGAATATACACTGCTGGGAAAAAAGTAATATATACAAATTATTCACTTCTAAACAATATTAAAAATATTACAAAAAATATAGTACAAATGTATGATGATTTATCTAAAACAAAGTGTAGAGTATAAAATAACTTTTAAGAAAATCGTGATGTTTTTGGTTTGACCCTTGAAAAAGGTTACATATTGCGTTCAATTCCACAAAAAACGTCCTAACATATGTCGCTATCCGGAAGAAATGTATAGATATTATGTATTTGACACATTTATTTTTACTATATATATGTGCTTTATTCTTATATACTACACATTATATTTTAATAAATAAAATGACTCTTAAACCATGCATATTCGTTAAATAAATAATAATTTAATAACTAAATATTTGTACAAAGTGCTCTACTTTCTTAAATAGCTAATAAACTAAACAGAAATGAATAATAAGTGTCAATTGAAAAGTAAATATGCATCGTAAAAGTTAATTTTATCCTAAAATGTATCACAGAAAAATCTAATAACCATGTATTAAGTACAATTATACGTATGTTTATATAAAACAATAATTCTTATAATAACATATTATTCTCATTTCGGATTACAAATATCAATTAGAAATGTATGTAATATTTTGCTAACAAGTTGAGTGCACACCATAAAGTCATTTAATGAGAACAAATTTAAACCAAATCTTGAAAATTGAGGATGTGTATTTTAGAAATAAGAGATATTTTATAAAAGTAGCTATTCAAAAAATAGATTATTACCTTCTTTTCAGTTTGATATATTTTATGGACACCCTGTTTAGACCATTATATGGAAATAAACAAGTAAAACAATGTCACAATTTTTGTGATTTATATATTTATGGATTATCTACTGCTTCACATTTTACCTATATTAATATATATTTATTTGGATACACTAATTTACAGGTATTCAAAATTATATTTTGTATATTCACAACATAGTAAATAGATAATTTTAGTTATATTCTGTTGAAACAAGTAGAGATAATTATAAATCAACGGAACTCTAATAATTAATATATACAAGTTTCGGTAAATTTAAAATATTTCTATAATCACAACCATATAGGAGTATATTGCTAGAAAAAGAATTTATTTGTATAAACAGTAAATGCAGCACGGATTTTGCATAGAAATAAAGAAAATATTATTTTTAGATTTTCAGATCGTTATTTTAATCAATTTGAAATTTATGTTGTTACATGGATCTAAATATTTACTATAGAAACTTTTTATTTAAAATTTGAAAATATATAGACATTTTTGTCGGTGTATAATCATTTTTTTCCTATAATTTCTACGCCTCTGGATAATTCAGTATTCCGGTAATGGAATGTGGAAAATGAAAAACTCGTCAACCAGTATAAAATGATCCGTAGTGGGTTTAACCTACAAAATCAAATTTACCTCTGGGTCTGAAAATCAACATTTCTAAATCCTCCATCGATGTGTACGCCAAGAAATACTACTACCAAAAATATAAGCTTAATTATTATTATTGATAGTTAGACATTGCTATGCGTAGCTAAAAATGTACTAATCATAAAATTCTAACTAAATAAAAATTATATTTATCTGATTTTATTACATTAAAATGCATACTTTAGTTTACTATTTGAAATAAATCAAATATGCATGTCTACCAAGAAACACCTGAGATAATAAAAGATTATCCAATATAATTGAAAGTGTTTAAAGAATGGAAATAAGAGTTGATTAATTTTTCACACCCTTAAGATATTCTTAAATAGTTACATTTAAGAATATCTGTAATAAATTTGGTGTTGTTTTGTGTATTCGTTGACAAAGAATATTTCAGATAAATGTGTTGCAAGAATTATGTTAATATTTAAGTGAAGAACATTATACATAAGAAGTAATGGTAACATTGACTAGTATACATTCGAAGTGTCTGGCGAAACGAACGAACGAATAATCGTGTTCTAAGTTTTAACACAGTGTACACGATTATCCCTTGTAACTCGCAAACAGCGATCGAGATTTATTTCGTTCGACTATAGAATGAATTATTTAGCAATTTAATTATAATTAGAGCTGGAAGGAATGCCAAAACCACAATTGATATGCCTTACATAATTTTGGACTCTCATTCATTCTTTTATAATAAATAGCTTCAAAGGATTTAACCCGTATTGTAAAATTTTTAGTAATATGTTTATATTTGATAGGAAAATCAATAAATTATAAAATCATTTATATTTCTATTTGCAGGATATTGCTGTATCCAGAATAAACACATTTATGCAATGAATGGCTTTCCGGGAAATAAATATTGAGAATATTACGATTAAATTAGAGTGAGTTAGGCAAGCGATATTAATGCAAAAATGTAAATTTTGTACATTATAATCCATTAAATTGTTGTAGTTAAGAAGTATTGCCTAAATTATTATTTTATACAGCATATACGCTGCATTTGCGGTATGTAAATGAGGTGGATTCTACATTTTTCGAGTTTTTGCAAGTCATTATACTGATTCTAAAAGTAATTAATTTTTAAACTGAAGTGTATCATACAAAAGGCTAATCCTTTCTACTTGATACAAAAGTTTGTATATTTGTTTCACCTCACGCTCACCGTACTTGTATTGATTTTATGTCATAATTGGGATGAGAGAAAAATGATTGCTTGTTTGTCATTTTTGACGAAATAAACAACAACACAAAAGAAAACTAAATTATTTTACGAAAAGTCACTTCATAATTTTAGCATCAATTACAAAGAATATATTTTTGTAATACACCGCAGTATACAACCTACTTAATTTAAAATTGGAGTAAAATTTTAGTGGAATAATAAAGCCGAATTATTTTTTTATATTCAGAATAATTTTGAAATATAGCAAGAATGAATATAAATTATAAATAGTGATATTTCATATGTATGTATAAGTACAAAAAGTTTAAATAGTAAAGATCTGACTGTTTTCTAAATTTTATTATATACATTATTATTATAGGTGAAATTGATATGAATTATGACTAACATACTCGAAATCTCCAAATTTTCACAATCGCCGGTACAAAACAAAACTTATAAATTTTCACGTCAAATCGCGCTAATTTCTTCCCCATCAATAATGTCACAATCAGACGAATTAATCCGAATTTGTCGGATAGAATCGCGGCTTGACCTCGGACTGAAATGTTCACTGGGATATTCTTTAAATGAACCGCGACGTTTTGTATTAACAATAACGGTTTTCGTTCCGTAATCAGTGATAAATTTCTCGGACTGATTCAGTGAAACGGATTGATAACCACATTTACACCATTCCGGGTAATGTGCAGTTAGAATTCGTTTGAAAGCTTCGCGAAATTCAGTGTTGAAAATCGAATAAATAATCGGATTAAATGCAGAATTTGAATAGCCCAACCATGTTAGTATTTTAAAGGTAATATCAGGTATGCACGTTTTACAGAATGCTGCGACGATATTGATACAAAAGAACGGCACCCAACATATGAGAAATACACCCATTATTATACCGACTGTGATTGCTGCTTTGTGATCGCTCACGTGGTAAGGAGAGCTGTGATTTGTTTGTGTTTGCATTAGCATTGTTTTGTTTTTAATTTTGATGCTTTTCTTCATGTCCTTTGAGATGTCGGCGATGTCTAGCGGGCGTGTCACTGCACGAATATTCTTCACATGTTTTTGGGCGTAGCAGTATAGTCGACAATAAATACCTAATTTATACATTTAATTTCTCTCAATTATATATATATATATATATTTTTTATACATGCATATTCACACGCAATAAAATGATAGCCAACGAATGTATATTTCATGTAGATAATAGTAACAACTAAAATGATTTATAAGCAATTATAATTAATTATATTCTGTATAGATTCACTTAAAAATGTACTTTAATTAAGTTAATATAGAACTATATAATTGGGTGTATAGTACAAGCTTAGCAAATATACAAAAAAGTGAATTATAAGAGATAAATAAATCAGTTATGAAGGTAATTAAAACTTCCACGTTGATTTGCATAAAATTTGCGTAAAACTTGGATGACAATTTTGTAAAACAATTATTTGCAGAGTTATAATAGAGTAAGAATCTGATGACTAGATAGTTAGACAACATTATGCGTAAAGCACTTAAAAACCATGTCTACTTATAGTTATAAACCAGGTCAAGTATACGTGCAATTTTTACCCGTAGTTATTGGGTGATGTCGATAAAAATCTCTTTTTAAATCCGCATCTAGGATTATTTTGTTTAAGATCCAATAATATTTTATGTAATACGTGTTCTAGATATTAATTCCCGATACCTTAGAATGTATACATTTTAAAGTGCGCTATTAAAATTCAGGATTTCGTAAGATAAAAGTCACAGCTTTTCATTTGAAATAATTTCTATAGTATAATTATTTAAATAGTTGGAATATATGGTTGAATGAGATAATTGCGTTATAAGATTATTTTGAGCAAACCTTACAGAATAAGAGCTTCATATTTCCTTGTAAACATTTTCTTTTAGAACTGTTTACAAAGGGATTTTATTTGAACAAAAACTCATAATTAAACCATAAGCAAAGGATAATTAATATCTGGTTACGATCACCGTGCGTCGTTTTATTGATTTAAGTAATAAATTTAGTAAACATTATTTCTAGGAAAATAAATTTGGGGAATGAATTTTTAAATCGTTTCATAGACAGTTTCAAAATGAAAAATACATATAAATGAAATTGAAATTATTTACCTATCATGACAATGCAGGGGACGTAAAATGAAATGCAGCTCGAAACGACAGCGTAGCTCGGTGTTAGATCTAGTGCACATGTAGGGTAGTTCATTTCTCCGTCGTTATAGACAAGAGCCTCTGGTGGTCGATGAAGTCCAAGGGATATCGGTACAAAAGAAATCAGACCAGCTAGCAGCCATATTGTTGCAATTGTTACGACTGCAACTCGCCGGGTCACCCAACGGCCATACCTAGGAAAATATTCAAAAATGTTAGATTATTAACAAAGATGGTAGTATCTTTGCGAAATATAAAATAAGTTATAAACATGTCTCATTCTTGAAGTTTAAAATAGAGTAGGTGCTGAGATGAAGAAGTACTTAATATCTTGAACTATATATGTCGTCTCAGTAAACACTTACTGATGTAACGTTAATATAATGATACTTCAACCAACACTTATGATAATTTAACGACCGTATTTTTTGCTCGTCAAACATACTTTCGCACACAGCTGTTGTGATTTGTGTTAGATTTATTAATAATATGCTCAAGTGTGAAAATAGAAGTTACATATATAACACTTTTTTTCTCATAAATGTTAGTTTATGTCAATCAATTCCACTACTAATTAATAACGGCTGTCTTTTATTATAGTTTGTTTATTTTTTCTTTTATTTACAAATAGAAATCAGGTAGCATTAAAAGAACATTGTTTATTAATTTTAATCTTTATTAATTTTAACTACTTTATGAACAATTACTTTTCTATTCATATATACGTTAAAAGTTGATGTAATTATAAAGTTGAAACTCATCAAAAACTCATATTGTTATTTTAAATCACATTTTATACATCGAGCTATTTTTAATATATTAAAATAATATTAAAAAATAATGAAATATAATGTTTATTTTTTGGACGATGTCAGTACCATCTCTTAGAAAAAGTTTCAGAGAAAAACGTAAAATCGGATACTAACCCTCATCTCATTATATTTTAAACTTTAAGTTCTCAGTTGACTTTTTAAAACTTTTATAAACTCTTTTTTATGTCGTGGTCATTGCTGTTTTTCACAATGTTCTATCAAGTTTTAGAAAATTAGAAGCAATTTTCTTCGTCATCATGCGCAATTAATATTTTTTGCTTGTATACGTTTTAATTTGCAACCTTCCAAGTCTTTAACCATCAACTCACTTTTTTTTGACGTTTGTGTGATCCATGTATTATCTATTTATTTATTACAGTATTTTTGATCTGACTTTGTGAGAATTGTTTTATTACCTTAATGAAAGCTGTGCTTTTATAATGGTGAAACTAAAGAGTGTTCTGAAAGGATGTAATATTGTTTTCAAAGTGAAGTAATAAAGACAAACAAAAAATGCGAATCCTCTTAGATAGTCATCAATCCCTTTCATTTGATCAACAATTCACGAACTTATTGAAAGATCGACTACTGTCTTGTTGTTTGTCCGAATCGAATTACTTATTGACCAATATACACTATTGGTTTCGTCGCTACTGTTCAACCAAAATCAATCGAAGCTCCTCGTATCTCCTGGAGCACTCATGAATTTAGAGATGTCAAACGAAAAATAAATCAAACTAAAAGAACTTAACTCCTTACTTTATTTTCTCTGTGAATATTTAATCTTCAGAAAGTACAATGCAATCACCAAAAAGATAAACATGTGAAACGAAATACAAACAGATAGATTGGAATCGGCTATAATACAAATGTTTAACGAACCTTTAAAATATGAAAATGTGTTACCACCATTAATCAAAAAGAAAAAGATAAACATAAAATAACGGAAATGTCTCATCATGTCTCCGTAATGACTAAAACAAAATGTGTGTTGTTAAATTCAAAGGTTTACCTATTAGATTCACGTCAGGTCAAAGCTGCTAAAACCCAAGAAACCGGATTATGCACTCTGCCGTGTGTGTTTACCTTGTAAAGCAAATCGACAGTAAACAGAGTGAACTCATCTGAAAATTGAACGATCTAATGTCAGTGTGCTATTTAAACTGTTGGTTGCCATCCGCGTGTTCCACTCTGTTGGCGAGCTTATAATGTTTATTGCGATTTGAAATCAACACTTACGTCTACCACGAACCAAGCAATTTTCGTACGACCTAACATACTATTATTAAACAGGTAGAACACACCACTGAAATATTTAGTGTCAGGGGAAAATTACTATAGAGTGAAAATTGGTGTACATGTGACACGTATCTTGTTACCACTATAAACGAGAACATGTCTTTCGTTTCCATCTAATCTAATAGACTAGGTACCTACATAAATCTTTAATATTAATATATGTTTAACAGAAATATCCATTTTGAACATCCCTGAAATTATATTGACTAACTTCCTCAATGGCATCAATTTTTCACAATTATTGAAATTATTTATGGAATTTACATTATTTAAAATTATAAAACCGAAATGTGCAAACTAACAGACCTCATATTTTTACTTTCTCATAAGAATTAATAAGCATTGTAATTACTGCAGTTTCAGTAAATAATACACTACTCTCAGAACCCTAACTTAACTGAGCAACAAACAGTTATTAAATATAGGAAGCTTACGAATATCTATAAGTGGTTTTCTAGAATGTCAGAAGCTTTAATACACTCAATGTTGAAGTGGTTGATCACATCAAACATAAAGTTTGTACGAGACGTGGTGTAGCATAAGTACATGCTTTTTGAAGTAAAAAGCATATTAACTATACAAACTTATGGGCATTAAATAAATATATATGTTTATATATATATATATATATATATATATATATATATATATATATATATATATATATATATAAAATAGATACGTTCATAGAATTAGAACTGTGGTTAGTTGGACGTAGTATTTATAGGTTGCAACCATACGGTAATCATAATCCTTCCATTTCAAGCTATCGCATTATATAAATTGTATTTAACGTTGGGATGTGTTTTCATCCAGAAAATTAATATCAAGAAATCCTTTTCACAGATAAATCAGTCGCTAGGAAAATAAATCGCTTTTTTTGTTTAGAAGCATTCTTGCGTTAAAATAACAATGAGAAATATGAAATTAAATAAATAAAGATCGACAAGTGTTTCTCAGGAAATTAAACAATGTTTGATTTATATTCGAAGAATGTCGATGTATCAACAAAAAATGGTTTTCTTTAACAAAAAAACTCAATGTTGTTTCTCTTAACAAAAATATATGAATTTCTATAAAGGCATATATAAAATTTGTTTGAATAAATTCTGTTTACTTTCATTTCTACTTTTATTAGGTATATTATAATCTGGTTTGTACATTTGATACTATGTTTATGGAATAATAATGTTTATTGCAAATATAATATTGTTTTATTCAACAAATATTATACACTATACCAGTTATAATATTTGGCTTGGCAGTGAAAATCAATTTTAAGCGCGACCGATATCTATAGTTTTTCTATAAAGAGCTAAAATAAATACAAGTTCTTCGTTTAGGACACCAACTAGCTGAAAAATAAAACATGGAAACTGTAGATATTCGTTATATCTAAAACTTATACAACTTTATTTATTAGTGCTGTTTGTAAGTTTCCCTGTTCGTGTTTAATGTTAATGATTCCAATACAGAATACTGCAACTAGTGTAGCATATTGTTGGAAGTAGGTACTTGGTGATCAATTTGTGTTGTTATTAATTCTTGTATAACAAATTATTCAAATATAGTGGAGATAGTTAGGATTTTAATCTAAATAAAATATTAGATCAAACGACGTGTATTCGCAACTAAAACAGCCTATGTGTTTCTAATTTACTCATACCTACAACTAAGTTTTTTTTTGGTAAATACCATATTAATAAAAGCAGAAATTTCGTATGGGGAAATTTGTGTATCATTTTATAATTCCACCCAAAATCTAACAGAAAATTGAATGATGAATATTCTACTGCTCTACTGCTCTTGAATTGAACCAGTGTCATACATATATCTCATTCCCACTTTTGTACGGCAGAACGGCGAAGCGCCATGAAAAATGCAATCGTTCAAAGAAAGAACATAGGATTTAAATCAAGTTTTATTCAATTTAACTCATTTTGTTTTTTCTTTACTCTAATTTTAACAAAATTTGAATTATGTTCTGATTAAATTTAGATCATGATCCCTTAAATTGGATCAAATTTTATTTAACAATGAATATTTTTTGAAAGATCGCATTTTTCATTCATTCTCGTTTGTCCGTTTTGAGAGTGCAGATTGATAAAGCAATCGGTTTGTTAAGCTACATAGATCGAGAAGCCCCAGGTGCAAAACCGGCAACCGGAAAAGTGTCTTGAATTCTTTTATGTGTATTATTACGATTGCAATTGGCAATAGCAATAATAAAGCATTATATTTATGGTGAATCTAACATAAGAATATACCATGTCATTATGTAGTATATTTAATGATACATGGTGAGATATATACTTATATGTATTTGTAATATAACGGCGTGTGCTTACTAACCTTAGAGGATCTTTGATATGTATATATCGGTCCAATGATATTGCGCAGAGATTAAGAATACTAGCTGTGGAGCACATTACATCGAATGCCACCCAAGTGTCGCAAAATTGAGCACCGAATACCCAGTAGCCCAATAGGTCGTTTACACCAGCGAACGTCATTACCAAAGAGGCCACGAAGAGGTCAGCTATTGCCAATGAGGCCAGAAAAAGATTCCCTATTCGCCGGAGCCCTCGGTCCGTATAAATTGCCACGCATACCAATATATTGCCTGCCACTGAGAGGAAGATCAACAATGAAAGAAATATCCCTGTAAGCAAAACAAATATTTAATTAAATGCCATAGAAATATTGTATTTTCAATCGAAAACGATCACGTTTATTTTTCCAGCTTTACTCGTGCCTCAATCAGAAATTATATTAATACCAAAATTGGCACATCTACTCAATCGATTTGATAATTCATTTTCCCTACAGCCGAACATGAGAACACTTGGGAATCAGTCCCTCTTCGGTGTTTAATCCTCTACGTGTACAGTACATGTGTAACTTGTACTGTTATTGTTTGTTTTGTATCAAATCAAATGTGGGTATATGACGGATTTAATTAATCCAGTTAATGAAAAACAATGGTGAAGCTAACTGTATCAAAATACATATTTATGATACATGTATTATAATAGTTTGTTTATTTACCCACAAGAAGAATGGACAAAATTGTCACCGGATCCCGCTTATCATCATCATGGACATCAGGCGTGTCTCCATTCGTATCGTTGTTAATTACCTGCGAACAATTAACATCTTATCACAAATTACCATTTATTTTGTAGTAGATTTACGTAAAATAATATAAGTTTAATATGATAAACGAATGCACTTTCGGATCATTTATGAAAACCATCTCCACCAACATAATTATCATAAATAATCCGAAAGTGCAAACTAACGGGCTACAAACCATTTGTCAGTCCAACTTGTTAAATTTAAATATTTACTCGTTTATTTTAATACGTCAAAGTCAAAATAACCCAAACAAACTATAAAATATTTCAAGTTATTTGTTAAACCAATTGAATATTCCTCTTAACTAAACAAATTACGTATAAGAAAGTCCAGTGCAAGCCATTGCGGATATTTAAAAATTCGAATTCTGACTAATTGTGATTGGTAGTCTAAGATATTACGAAGTATCTAGTGAATGTAACACGAATCTCTTGTTAAATATATGTTTTAACAAAATAGAATACTCAGTACTTTGTTAAATAAACATCTATATTAATTTATAATTTCAATTTAAAATCCATCAATGCTAAAGTAACAACATTTTAAAGTTCCCATATACATATATTTTTTTCATTTCATTTCAAATGCAGCCGTAATGCACATTTGTAGTGCATACTTAAATTGGTCAATCTGCATTATGTTGGAATTTATAATTTATTTATATCTTGTTAGCTCTCCTGTGTGTTACATTGTCATAATACTTTAATGAATTAGGTTTTATAAAAATGGTACCATTTTATGTCTAGTCTCATGAATCAATTATATTTTGACATAATTTCCGGAAATACAAAAAATAATTTCGTGTATAAATTAAATATTTATACTGTTTTGTTACCCGGAAATAAGAATAATTTTGAATAACGTTGACAAATTTAACTTAAATTATACAAAAAAAAATTATTCTTTTGTTATTTCGCTCTATATAATCATTTTCTCGTGTGTACTGTATTACAATCAGTACAATTTTTGATAGATGTTTTTGTCAATAATGATCATTTATTTTATATAAATATTGATGTCATCTTCATGATACAAACCTACCAGCAAAACACTTTTAGTATAAAAATAATATTATACATGGTACCCTACAGGAAAACCAGTTTCCCTGGTTTTGATGTTTCTTAGACATCAGAGAGAGAGTATGTATTCGCGGATAGTGATGTTGAACGCTTTTGCTACTGCCTATCAAAGATTATAGGGTGTGAAAGAGCGATGCCTACCGGCGACGAATATGTAATTTTGTATTTGCTACACATTGTTCATTGTTCCATACTAAGTATTTATTATCAACAAAAAACCAACATAATCAATTATCATGAATAGCTTGCGGGAAAAATATTCTATAAAAAGTTTCTTTATAAAATCATTGATGCACGTAATATTTTCGTTATTTACTATTGAATGCAAAAGTATAAACAGTTGATATTGCTTGACAAATTTTACAAATAAATTTTATTTTAAAAGTATTTTATATTCAATAGGATTAAATATTTAATCAACATAGAGTTTCTATATAGTTTTCAATAGAAGCATTCATTTTTATTTTGCAGTTTTTTAAAAAGATGTTTTTGTATTCAAATATATTTGCTTGTTTACGTACGATGACGGCAGTATTAGCGCTTTTCAATAATATTTATATATTTTATTCTGTTATTTTTAAATCGTTTATGAACACAAAAATAATTTACTTGACTACTTTTAACTGACAAATTTTTTTAAGGAAACGAGCAGCTAGTAAAAAATGTCTATCAATATAATAGCCATAATGTAATATACCTACATCCGTGTATTACTTAGAAATGATAAACTTCAATAAAAAACATATTACTTAGTGCTACAAGCTACTATAAAATGATAGTAGGTATTACATGACAGCAATTCTAAAATATGAAAATAAAAAATATGTGACAAGTAGGTCAGACATTGCTGCGGGAATGGTCGTAGCAGGCAGCAATATTTTAAAAATATATTAAATTAAAAATCTTGAAATTATACGCATAGAAAATTTAATTTGTTTCATTCCACCCTTCTTATTAATTTGTCGTAAGAAACAAAAATTAGAACATACATATTTAAGAAAAACTGAATAATCCTAAGAATGATTTTGTGTGAATTCTTTACAGGACAATAAATTTACGTATTTATTTTTATATTTTAAATATGCATTTCCGTTTTCGTTTTAGTTCTAATAAATTAAAATATCTGTTTGTCAGTGCTTCCATAAAAGATAGAAAAATATGTATTTACAAAGCAAAAATGGGTTTTAATAGAATCCATTGATATACGAAACCCGCTGGCGGTGTTCGTGGTTTCGTTTGATAAGCAAAGGAAGTTGAAAGCGAAAATATTCTTTTTACAAAGAAATAAGACGCAATACTTGAGTGAAAAGAAGATGTCTACAGTTATAAGTGTGAGTTATAATGAATTCTTTAAACAGAAAAGTGACTATCTTTTATTGAAATGCCACAACTCAGTTCCGAATTATTATAGTCTCGTTGTATTAATTAAATAAAGAAACATTTATTTTGCATTAGGACGAATTAAAAAATGTTAATAACTAGTTAATAATTTGTAGAGATACTATTTAGTAGATTTCAACATATCTCGTATCCGTAGGGATAATTCAAAAGTTTTCCAAGAGATGTTCGCAAGAAACAACCACGATTAATCATCTCATTTTGATATATGAAATGTTTCCTCTAAGATATTATAAAAAAATATTAACTTTTTTCAAGTTCATTTTTGCGTAAAATACTTCCATTTCTTTCTCATGTCAAAACATATATTAAAGAACAATGATAATTAAAATTGATACCTAGATTAATTAATGGTTGGGAAGTGGTAAATGAGCTCAAGCACTTGTCATTGTCTGAGTGCTGTATGGAAACAAGAAATTTGTGGTAGAACTGAAACCTACTGTTTACAAGTGAAAAGAGAGTTGATGTGTTAAAATTAATTACTTCCTCTAAACAAACAAAAAATTCACCGGTAAACCAGATTTCAATCTTTTGAAACATAAAAATGCAAAGAAATTTATATTCATCTTATAAGGTGGGCATTTTCATTAAACTCAACAGATCTGAAGAAGCAAAAGAAGATGTTTACAAACTCATTATTTTTATATTTTCATCCTATTAAATTTTACAAGTTCATGGGAGAGTTTTAATTGTTTGAAATCAATAAAATTTTAAATAACGTATCCGTTTGTTTAAAATATATTATGAATATTCTGCGATTATAGCTATAAATATTTAAAAATCAAATAAATAAATAAATCACTCATATTAAAGCTTTTGCAAAGTTTACTAGCATAGACATGCCAAAATGGACGGATAAAGCCAGAATGTTTTAAAGTAATTAAAATCTAAATTCAATATAGCTTTAATAGTATTATAAAGATTCGATTTTATGCAATACTGACCTGGATATTTTAAAATAATATAAATTAAAATATTAGAATACATTGCAACCTCTTTAAATTAAAATAATTAAATTTCATTTTTAATTAGCAGACAAGTTCGTGCTACAAATTTTAATCTTAAAATGAACAAAGTGTTTCAGATAATTGTTTTGCTTGTGATCTTTACATATTTTAAATTAGTACTTTTACTATTATTTTTAAATACTATCGTATAATCTTTCTTTTTTTTTATGAATGGAAAAATGATTTACGTATTGTGGATAAAAAGGAAGAACACTTAAAATTATAATCTTTTGTTTGATTATTACTTTAATAGATCCAAAGAACACTCTACTTTGATATGCAAATTCATTTCATTATTACTCATTTTTACATGGTTTAATTGGAAAGCAAATTATGAAAATATTGAAATTATTAAATATTATTAATTTTATAAATTTATTATGAGTCATTAAATTGAACATTAACAAGAGGATAAATTCTATAAATTAGTAATTATTATAAATCAAAACTGTAATGTGCATGATAATTTTTGTTCTATTCGTTCGTAGCGCGAAATTAAATGTTTGAAATAAATATAAACACATTTCATGTGTTCATATTAATGAACTATGTTTAATTTGTTTTTGTTTAATGAACATATAACGTTAATTTAAATAAAAAAATAATTTATAACGCATAATGTTTGGTTAATTTAAATTTATATAATTTTGCTCTGTAAATAAACTACAAATATACAACATTTTTAATAATGACATAGTGAGTACAATTCCTGGTGTTCCGCTTTCCGAATTTTTGTTAAGGTCTTTATATTTTGGTAATTATGAATGTTCTCCCTGTCTTTATACATAATTACCGGTTTATTAAAAAGTCAATTATAGATCTGATAAATTTCTTTATAGTTCATTTCATTATTATATATAATAATATATTTCGAAACAGTAAATAATTATATTGAGTGTTTTTAAGGTAAATATTCAAGGTGAATATTTGTCGTAAAAGTTTTCTAATTATGAATTTAATTCCATGTTATATGAACAGCATCAAAACAATAGGAAAACTGAATTTTAATTTGATCTGTTTTTAGAGATTAATAGACAAGTCTGTTATTAAATTATTAATTAACAAAATGCATTATCTACAAATATAATAAATAAATTAAAGGAAAATAAACATAGAATACAATTCCAACTATAATTGAAGTATACTTGCCACTGACAAACAAATACACTATTAATTAGTTCTATTCACAACTTTCGTATACAAATTTAATAATACAAGTTCCAAAATAATAGTTATTGATCTAGTAACTAAATTATTATTAAATATTGAGTTTTACACGTTCGCAAAATATATAAAATACGAATACAATTTATGAGTCTATGAAATGAAAACTGGAATTACTCCAACTTAGAAATGCTCGTTTATCCATAGCATAACTAAAATCTCTTTGAAGTATGTATTAAAAATAAACTGCTCAAAATTATTTCCATGCAACTAGCACATAAATCTGCAGCTATATAACTGCATATCTGTAAGTTTATTCGGGAAAAGCTAGATATACGCAATAACAGACTCATTTTGAATGCTTCACAAGGTTTATTTCTTAACAAAGTATCAAGGTTACGTAAAAGTTAAAGTAAGTTTGTTAATTTATTCATTTTGAACGCAGCTTGAATAACTTGTGTCAATGTTTCAAACAAGCGCAACGCAATATTCGATACGAAAGATTTGATGAGTTTTGAAGAAGTGCGTGGCAAAATGTAAGAATAAAATAAAATATTAAATTTGATGTTTTATTATATGATATATTATTTATATATTATTAAAAATATTTTTGGGAAATTGGGAAAAAAATAAATTGGAGAAACACAATGATGAAATAAAATAAATACTGAAGGAAAAAAAACTCTGTGTAAACCTACATTTAATATGTTTCACGTATAGCAAATATATTGCGCGCTGCCTATTCTGTATGCAAGTATAAATAGTGTAACCATATTTTGAAAGAACGTGTCGTGACCCGATAAAATGTGTTATATTTCTGAGGTGAGTGCCCGCGAACACTACTTTCTGAACCCAGCCCATGTACTTTTTCGATTTTCTTTTCCAGGGAAGAACATTAAATAACAGGCGTAGAACCATTTGTTTCCATTATGTTTTGAACACCAACTGGCCTCTCCACTAGCCTGAACATATCTTCCATCTAACTATAATGGCTATTGGTACAACCCCAGTTAGCTATTCAGGTACTATAAATTTTCTTATCTTACACCGGAGGTTACATAGATACAAATCAAATTTAATCTCTGATTGGAATGCATAAAAGAAATTGTATATGCCAACTACAACAAAAAGGTTACTTTGATTAACGGTGTAATTAAGTTGCAAATGGATTTCTCCAAAATATTTGTTCAGATATATTTCTTTAGAAAAAAAAAATTACATCACATTTGATTACACATGATTTATGACTCAAATTTGCGATGAATGTTTTTGATTTTATTATAATTTATGAAAATGTGGCATCAATAAAGACAATAGAAAATGGTTGTATATTACTTAGATAGAAAATTTATGTTTATTAAATTAACTGAATAAGCAAAAGCTACATGAATTTATCAAATTTTCCATAAAACATATTGAGTGCTTTTATGTTTGATTTAATTGAAAAACATTTTTTTATTAAGTTCGCGAATCATTAAATAAATTTATAAGTTTAACAAAATAAATTTTCTTTTAGACATATACTTGATATAAAATTCCATTTATGTAAAGTGAAGTACTAAATATTAATATTAAACGTTTTTTATTTTTTATATAACTTTTTATTATTATAAAATATTTAAGTTATTTAATAATTTTGTAAAATATTTTTAATGGTTCCTACAAAAAAAAGACAGAAATTGGAATTTTATGATGTATTTAAAATAAAAATGCACACAAAAAATTAATTCATATATTAATACACGTAATTTTTATATATATAGAAGATATCTACAAAATATTACTGATGAGTGAAAATTAATAAAATCCATGACGAGACAAAAAATTACCTCTGAATTACACTATTAAAAACCGTATAAATTCTAATTTTATGAATACGTTTCTACAAAGACGTAAGTTGAAAGAATATATGCTCATTTAATGTTTAAAGTTAAAGTAGTTTCTAAACTTCATTATGATATGCCAAGGCGGACGCTCTGGTTGCAATATTATTAAAATTGCTTACACGATCTTTCATAAATTAGCAAAGAATATCTTTTATTCCTTTTATTTATTTGTTATCATAATTATTATATTAGATGTTTTTTTTTATTATTATACTACATTTAAAAAAATCACTTTGAGTTCAAAAGCCAACAAGATCATTATACTATTATTCATTTTCTTATAAATAACTTGATTTGGCGATATATTGGTGTCAAATACAAGAACTAAATCTTAAAGTTTATTACCATAATTTTTATTTTCAATTTAGCAAGTGACAACACCAGATGCCTATGTTCTTGGTAAATGTAGGTCATGCCACAGTATAAAATATGATAAAGAAATGATTATAGAATATTCTATATTTCTAATCAGAATGAACCAACTAAAATTTCTTACAGATGAAGAATTACACTTACCATTGATTCCGTGGGGTCCATAAAATTGCTTTGACTTAGTAGAAAGTGAACTGCATAGTTAGTATGAATATTTTCCTCATAGCGGTAGTTATCTAGAAGAAACATCATTGTTAAGACATATCTAAAAATTGATTGAATTGCATTTAAATATATATTTATTGCATTTACAGGCATTAATTTCGAATTTGTATTCAATCTAGATTCTGTGCAAAGAACAACTGTATATGCATGCGCACCGTACATTCAATATTTTATTGAATTTTTAATTTTCCCGTCTTACACTGATATATGAATGGAAGTGTAAAAATTACCATATTGACTTATGAATAAATCAGATAGTTTTGTCCGTTTGTATAATGCATTGGTAACGGAAGAGTTATTAGAGGAGCTTAAACATACATTGGTTGTTTGTTCTGAAGGTTTAGTGCTCTTCACTCTGTGGAAACCATGCGGTTTGGATAGAACCAGCAAACGAAGGGCCTGAAATTTACATTTAAATTGATTGTTTCCGCTAGAATTCAAATTGCATACCACAACAACAACATAATATGACGTTCGTTGACATATTCATTTTAAACTAACTAGTTTATTCGTTTGGTGTGATTCGATTAATTAACAGCAAATGATTCCCTTATTAATTTATTTCCTTTTGAACCATTCAACATATAAACAGCAGATGTGACAAGTATTTTTAGTTAAAAAATATTAACAAGTACAATCACCGACTTGCCAAATTTCACTCAATAAGCTGTCAATGGTTCATTACCCACTATAACGCTTGACGTTTCGCGTTATTACTTCTCTATTGGTATTTTACGATCCCTAAGCCATAAGGAAAACTTTATTTGCTGCGACAAAGTTCTCAAGAGGAACAAATCAATCACAGTGCGACACTTCATCATTACTTTAAAGATTTTGGGATTTGGTTGTTCTTAACTTCGAACACCAGAAGAAGAGTGACGAAGAAAACTAGCAAGGCTAACTAAGCTAATGAAAATGAAAAATATATTGGCTTTACTCATGAAGGAATCTCAATGAAACAATGGTCAGAGAATCTGAAAAATATATTGTCAATTTTTTTCGGGCAATAATAAATAAAACCTTTAAATGTCTGTATATTTATATGAGAATATCTTAAGGAAATTCTTGTTCTGGTATCTTCTATAGAAATGTGTATACTTATATAAGTGAGATCATTTTAAAAAGTGCTGTAAAAATATGATACACCTTAGTAATTTGCATAGCTAACGGTTGGTAAAACAACCAAGATATCTTTAAAATTTAAAATGAAGATAAGAGAATGGTTTTCATAAATTAAAGTGTTTCATGTTGGTAAGCGTTCCTCGCTTGTATCTAAGTGCAGTTGGCCACTTTAAAATCGTCAAACTTGTCGTTTTTCCTGTAATAAATTACGACAAACAACGGGTGCGCTACCAGCACATTTTTGTTTATTTTTTGTTGCATTTAAAATAAAAATGATTGGTGTGACGATATCTAATGAGAAACTTGTGCTATCTTAAGTTAAAATCCTACCCTAAACGTTATATTTTTTTGTCACAGTAAAATAATTTTCCAATACTTAAAAAAAATTCACCTGTTGTTGATAATTTATTGGCATGATAGATAAAGTATAATTTGATCCTGCATGACAGGAATAAATTAAGACTAGCATAAATTGAACGTTGGGTCAAGGATCGCTCGTAAATAGAGAGATCGATCCGCACACAACAACGTATCATACTTAACCGTAATGGAAAATGGGAATTTTTCAATATTTAAATCAAAGAGTTTATTGCAAATAAACAAGCTAATCTTTTACATTTAGATTAAAATATATTTTCAATTTGTCTGCAACTGATATATAATTTAAAATGTGATTTTGAAAATAAATATGGAAAGAACCTACCAACTATAGCGCTTTCTTCCACGTTACTATTATGTTATATTTACCGATACTTTTATTTTAATTCCGAATTAACTTATATTGTTTTTATTGACAATTTTAAATAAAATATGACAATAAGACATCAAATTTAGTTTTATATTACACTGCGTACATAAAAGCAGTCTTAAAAGTTTTTTAGGACGATTTCAAGTTTCCTATTCATCTCTATAGACACCTGAAATTTCTTTCATCAGTGTGAGTGATAACATGTACTTTATTCTATAAAAAAAAATGCTTAAATCTCAATCAATAGAATCTTTGAATATAAGTCTTTTATTTGCGGAAAACCCATTTGTGGAAAGTTAATTTAAAGATCCTTCGTAAACCATGTAAAAAGTACTAGCTCGCATTCAAAATGATAATATATACAATTAGTTATGTATTTAGCGTAAGGAAAGAAAGCTAATGGATCCAAGTCTGCAGAAATATTCTACTAACTAAGAACCAGTTTGTGTAACAACTAGAAACAAACTTAAGAAAACCCGGTTCAATCTCCGGTTGCGGTAATTAATTTATATACCGGCTAAAGAAAAAAGTCTTCTTTTCTACTGACACGCAACGCTTTTCGTTAAAGAATCCAAAATGTAATAGGATTAGAGATTTCTAGACGAAAAAAATTGGCCTATTGAACTAAATATACTTTGAACATAAATGTTTGTTTGAAAAAAATAATAAAATGATACGTGTTATATTATGTAATAATTATTTACAACTAAAATGTACCCTGTTAGCATTGTACAAATGAACCCAAAATCACAATTAATACAACAAACCCATCAGTGGAACAGCTGGATACATTGTTTAGATTAGTGTCAAAATACGAGAGTCGAACATGCGAAATAATCACAGCAGTGATTTTGGTAGTGTAATACCACATATTTGTGAATAAATAAACAATGCCGAATGTGTAACATGAAACAAGCCTTTGTTTTCGTTGCACAATGAAGTCGCGCAGTGATTGGTGATGGTAAACTGCGCAAGGGACTAATTATATAATGTTTGTGTGACGAAACTAACTTCGTTGCAACGTATACCTAAGGTAGGTATTTTAATTGATATTCAATTTAAGTTATGAACTTTGGACATCATTTTGTGAATAGGTTTCTCGAGATTTCAGCACACATAACGCTTTTGTCTATATATAATCAGTTTATAAGTGCATTTGTATTTTGATTCAACTTTTATTTTTTATTTTGATACAATTTCGCCAATATTATCAAAAAAAATGCACTACCACATGATGGAAACCTTATAAATATTGCAAACAATATATTATAAATCTTAAAAAGAAATTACATATATGGGTAAATATGATCCTGTAGCAAAATACTGACCAATTTTTACTAAAGAAAATTGAATATATAGCGTTTTAATATAAGTCTAATTAATTATTCCGTTGGTATATATATTGTCAAACTGCCAGTTACATACTGTGACGTAAGATTAAATTCTAGGAAAACTTAAGCAATTCTAACACTTTACAACACCGTCAATATATTACTATAAAGCTATTAATTTGAATACGTATCTGAAATTAACGAGATTACCTGTTCTAATATTCCGCGTCGAAGCACTCTTATCTGAAAGATGTGTGAAACAAATTTTTACGAAAATGAAATTGTCCAGAAATTAGATTCTATATGAATTTAGTTCAGCATTAGTTAAACATAAAAGATGAATACAATATACTTGAACATAAATGAATTTTCTTTGTAAAATATTAATTCGTTTGAAGAGTCATTCAATCTATTTCTAAAAGAATTTTAAATGCGGTACTGCTCTTCAAACGCAAAATACGATTATTCGCATTTTTATTTACTATATATTTACTGAATAACAATTTGGTTTTATAAGATTTTCCTTCCCCGTTTTCATCTTGCCAGACGGTTTATAGCTGGTGTTGCATAGTACTTACAGTAAAATCAATTTGATTTTTCTCACTTGAAACTATTCTTTTAGTCCATATTTAAAATTTCCAATCCTTATATAATACAACTGTTTTTTTTATCCGTTTTTAACACTTATAACATACATGTAAAAACCTTACTCTTTACATAAATCGAAGAGGATTTTATTTATAAATATATTTACACAAAGTAATACACTAAATAATATTCCATTCACTTACGAGTATATGCAGTTTTCTTCTACTCAAGAATAGCTGTACCTACGTATTTTCTTTGAAATGCGTCCGTCACATTTTTGAGTTGTGAAATTTCGTTTGTTAAGTGACAAGCAAATGTCGAAATGAATAACGAATATGTAGAAATATTTTATGATTTTGTTATACATCCCCTATTTATATATCTCAAGCACACCCACGGACCAAATTCTTGGAATATTGTACATTGCATAAAATTTTCAATACCCTGAACAATTTTCCCGACTTCTTGAAATTTTTAAAGATCAATGCATATTTTACTGTAATATAAATGTTATTCTAATTAATTATTCTATTTTCAAAAGTTTGTAATAACATCAAACAAGAAATTGTTATTATTGTTTTGTGTTCTATTTCCAACAAGTGTTTTCGCTTATTAAAACTAAATTAACTTCTCGAATACAATAGGTCCATCAAATAGAAATGCAAAATACAAAAATATTTTTTAAATAAAATGCATTTTACATATTCTAAATATTCAAATCAATATATGTGATAGTTATTGTATGGAACTTTCAAAATATCCATTTATTTTATTGCTGTCTGACTGGAAGGCTATTTAATCCATCCTGTGTATGTATGCAAAATAAAATGTTTTAAATGAACAAAAATGACAGCGGTGTAAAATATGTATGCCAGTATTATGGGATAAATATTTAAGCAAACGTATTTTTTGGCTGTTTTAAATGTCAATCCACACGAGAGTTCGTGAATTTAATAATTCCACAGAAATACACGTTATTAAAGTTGCGCATCATAAATTTTCGTCATTATATACATTGTCATTGTTTTCTTCTCTTATGATACCAGCAAGAAATAAACTTATTTTGCAGAATAAGAAAAATGTATAAAATATACAAAGAACGCAAAAAACAATTAATTTTATCGACATTATAACCTAAAGAAAGGGATATGACAATCTGTTTCCTGATATGGTAAATATTTATAAAATAATTTCAACGAATGATACTGATGAATGAGTTAAAAATCAATTTTTCTATATCGTTTTCTCTTGAAGTTATAGCATCGATATGTTACTGTAATACGATGAAGAACATGGTGTAAAGAAACATAAATAACAGAGTTTGGAAAATGTGGTTGAAATATAATATTTCATAACTGCTATACTTAAAGTACAATAAAAATAGGTAATGTCAATATATAATAACAGAAAATATTTGCTACCACCTACATAAACAAAAACTTTTGCCAACTCAAATGAACATTCATTTCGTGCTTTGCTTTTATGAAAACAATGAATTATCTCATATTTGAAAATTAATTCAAACTTTTTAATTGTATAATTATTTTAAGTACCATATTTGATTCTTTATATATAGCAAATATGAATAATTATAAATCAGAAAAATAAAGCATAATTTTTTTTTTAACACACACAATTATTAAAATTTTCTTAGAATCTGGTAATACTGTTGAGTAGCTGTAACAATAATTCTGAATTTACATGTTTTCTTAAAAATGACATATCGACTTTAAACTAGACAAATACCCCTTAAAATGATAAAATTGGCGATCATTTATAAGTAAAACACATGCATTTAAAACACATGAATATTTAAAAACTTTTTTAAGGACAGAAAAATTTGTATTAAAAAATTAATACATTTAAATAATAAACGGTTAGAAAATTTTATATATAATACTATTTTAATAAATGAGGCAATTCCTTACAAAAATATGTGTAGGAGATGCACATTCAAATGAGATAAATAGCATAAAATTACTCATAATGTGCTCCAAGCTGGTATTAAAGTAATATCAGACAATTGAAGAGAAATGTTAAATGTCATTTGAGAAGAATAGTTTTTAGTAAACAAACGTTTTCGTTCGCTAGCTTGCAAATATATATATATATATATATATATATATATATATATATATATATATATATATATATATATATATATATATATATATATATATAATTTATTATTTGGTGGCAGCGCTCCTGCTACATATAGTAGTAAAATTAAACTGCGCATTTCAAAGAAAAATATTACTAGGTGGTTATCGAAACTTGTATAGCAAACAGGATTGAGTTTCAGAAAAAATACGCTTATCTTTAAGAAGAAAGTAACTAAAAGGCAATAAATTCAAAAACGCTTCTATTTGATAAAACTAGATTTATGAGCTTCGGTTAAGATCAGTAATTGCACTTTAATATTAGAATTGATTCAAATTGAATTTAAAGTAGATTAGATTATATTTATAAAGTTAATGTAATATTTTGTATCGCTTTTGTACAAAAATGATTGATTTATAAGCGGCGAAATTATTTTTAAAATAAATTCAGGATTGTGAAATTATACTTGAAATACTAAGTTTAAAATTGGGAAAACAAAACTAGTATTTTATTATAAATTACTTAATAGTGTATTCATGCAAAGATATGTATCCTATATAATTCTACGGAGGGCATATACTCTAAAACACAACACGGGATACACAAGTAAAATTAAATCCATTCAAATTAAGCTGACCAGTTGTGAATTTAACAGTCTAGCAAATCCGAAACTGCGATGACAGAAACACAAAATTTTATTGTATCATGTAATGCTTTAGACATTTGAATTCACCCGGACCACAACCATCGGTATGCCCAGTGCCGGATTAACCATAAATTGGGAAAATCTACCACTTTTTAGGCTCCCAATTTAAAGAAGCCCCAACATTTTTGGACATACAATATATATTCAACTATTATTCACTTTAAGTATAGGACCTCTTTAACAATTTTGCATTAAATCCTAACATAAGTCCGTACCTGGAAATTCGGCGTTCCAATAATATTTCGACGCCCTGTTTATAGACTCGGTGTACGTTGTAGCAACAACATTTACATAACGGTTTCAATGTTTCTCTTATTATCTGTATCCAAAATTTGAATGACTACATTATATACTGAGAGACGATACGAAAAATCCATAGATATAAATATTCTAAACATTATTTCAATTTTAGCTAATTACTTTCGTTTTTTAGATATTTTTGTTAACAAACATGAATCTTCAAATAAAATCACAGAATCACATATTGAAATATCAAACTGATACAATATTCTACATTTTCACCTTACTCTTCTTTTGTGTTATATTATGCTTGTGTTCTCTTATTAGTAAAGTATCCATGGTGACGAGCGTCAATTACGTGACAGTATTTGTTGTTGTCCTTTCTGAGACTGAACCAGTTTATTGTGTTGTCTCTGAACAACTATTTTACAGCAGGAAATTAACACAATATCGCATAAAATCTCTGGAGCTTACTCTGCTATGGCTCTACGTAAATTTGCAACTTGCCGTCTTGTTGGAGAATTGTTTGATGAAAACGAATACCAGATTTGATAAGATAAATGAAGATGGCTTTATTTAATCCAGGAGATTGAAGTAATTTGAATATTACCTTATTTATGGAAACCCAATTTAGTTCAATCTGATCAAAAAAGGTAATTTCAAATATTTTCTTTCATTATTATTTAAGAAGTAATTAAATTATAAAGATAGTGTTGAATCAACATCTGAGATTATAATTGATTTATGATTTGCCACATTGATCATGTTATCTTTCATATTCTATAAGCATTCCAAAAATTGCCGCACATAATAGAGTAAAAAATATATTTCCTTTGCTCTTTGAAACTAAGTTAACGTCGAATTCGTTTTTGCTCTTTCTATTATATTGACTAATTCAATTTAATGTAAAAAATAAATACATTTCAAAGATAGAATGGTGGTCCGTTGTGGCTTTTAATAATATGAAATATTATGTAGGCATTATATATTTTAATATAATATATCTGAATGTAAATTTAATATTAAATATTCGTTTATAGTCTGGTTTGACTTTTTATTGACCAAACAGAAAAGCCTTTGATTATATTTGACAAAAGAAAATATAGTATATTTTAGAATGACATAAAACTGAAAATAACTTGATGTCATCTAAAGTCTTCTTTATTTATGATTATGATGATCGTAGAAGAATTTATATTTCTAAATTAATTACGAATGAAACCGTTTCATTCTTGCAAATGATAATATATTTTTCTATAAATAATCTTTTATACAAAAACTTTTCAAACAATAAAATGACCTAAACAAAAGTATTCAAAACGTCACAATACGATAATTAAAAAACATTGATTGTTGATAGGCATGATACTAATAACTCCTACATACATATGTTTATGACATTTCAGATTTGATTGCAAACTGATATATGATCAAAATATCGGTTGCCTAGAGCTAGTTTATTTGACAAATAAATGACAATTAAAAGTTTGAACTACAAACGAAATGAGTTTATTTGATCATTTTGCGTTATCTACCTTTCAATTCCTGCTAATTCATAAATTCTTTTATCAGACGCAAACGCAATCAAAGGTTCAAAATATTGAACTATGCTTATTACAGCGCATATTTGTAAATATTGCAGGTATATTTTCAGTTTTCCTTTGAAATATAAATTTAATAGACTAGAACATTTGTAGAACTCTTGTGTAAAAAAATGTTAATAAATGTGATAGCAATGTCCCAAACAAGTTGACAATATTAATATCTTGACATAGTTTTCCAGATCGATCTATTTGTTCGCTGTCTGTTCCCAACACAGATAATTGCCAGCGGAGGAAATGGTGAAACAAATTTTTAAGTAATCTTAATTACATGGCAGCATGAGTATATAAAATATGCCAGAATTATTTTAATGATCCCATTAAAACATATAGATTACAATAAACGTTGGTAAATATAAAATATAGATTTTTTTGCATATTTTTTTTTATTGATATATAAATAACGTTTTTATTCGCTCTTATTTTTATAGCCATGCCGCAAGGTGTTTGACTTTTTGCTCTGCAAAACCGCGAGGTAAAAGATATTGAATTGTAGAAACTTTTGCTGCGAATCGCGATATTTGAGCATTTTTATGTAAATTCAGCATATTTGCATGTAAAAATTTGCATTTCATTTAAATTGCATTTAAAAATACCACAAAGAAACTTCGTAATTCCATTTCAAGAAAACAAATTTAATCAATATCGCTTTTATGCTGGCAAAATTTTCAAGATAATATGTTAGACAAACATTCAATTTCCAGAGAAATAAAACATTATTCATACATTCATGCTAAGTGCCAAAGCAAATAAAAAGTGTCACAGTATATTTTACATTTTGCTCTAGAGGATCAAAACATTTATTTTTACTTACCTACAAAGAGAATTAATGGTTAATAGATGATAGATTAATTAAAATTGTGTGATGCAAAGCATAAAACAAGCAAGACTAAGGCGCTTAATAAACCGTTTTAAAAAAGATAGTTGGATATTCAATAGTTTAATGCCAGTAGTTATAAAAATATTAATGTATAACAATTTCGTCTTCTTATCTCTATAGACTAGAATGCAAAATTATACATATGTCATTGATTTATGTCTGGTAAAAAATACTGGCGTAGCCAATACTTGTTTATTTGATTGTTTGTACAATTTTGCTGAGCAAAAAGTAATTGTAAATATTATACAATACCTTTATTTTCGCCCATCCGGCATTTTTTTTTTTTTTTGTTGTGGGGTTAATTTGTAAATATGAAGAGTGACATCTAGCTTTTAATTAACGAAATTTTCTCAACCAATATAAATTTAATGAATTGCTGTGTCCCAGAAATATTTACGTAATTGATTTGAATTCAAACAAATATAACACATTCGCATATAAAATAACGACCAATATTTCTGAACGTATAGATAACATACATAATTATTTTTGCTCATATTCTTTCTAATAGGTAGAGAATTCTTTCTACTACTGTTTTTAGATCAACCAAACAAAAAAATTTTTATGTTATGTTAATAGCAAAGCTTTTTTTTAAATACAAAATTAACGAAATTGTTTAATTATTTGATTTATCTTCAGATTTATATACGAATAAACAATTTATTAATTTTAAGTAATGATTTTTTATTAATAAACTGATATTGATATTTTATAAGCCCTTTTTCAATTCGAAACCATAAAACCCTTTTCAAATTATAAATATTATAGGACATAAAATAAATGTTATTACTACTGAAGAAAAGAAAAGTCTATTTATATCAAAGATATTTATCTTCATGTGTAAACGAAACTGATGACCAACCACCATAAAAATATAAAGCTACAAATCGAATTCAGTTTATCGCTCAATGTTCGAACGCTGCACCCGCGGGATTTTTTTAGCTTTATTTTTTAATCTGTGTTAAGCGTTAAGCCAAGTGGATTATTCCAGTCACGGTACACCGTAATATCTTCCACGGTATAGTTGCAGCACTAGCAGCTACGATGACGTTATGATTTTGGACGGGCTTGCGCGATGCTCACCTTATCCTTATTCAATTTTATTTCTTTTATGACCATAATCACATTTCCTCCAAATCGCTTTGATCGAATCAGCCCATATGGGCTACTTTACATTCTATCTGCACAAACCTATCAACGTATTAAGCGTTATCGAATATTATCCCTGGGATCAAATACATTTTTAGATGAAATCACGCGAAAAATAAATATAATTTTGCATAACATATTTATATGAGCGAAGTTTATTCATAAATAAACGATTAACATAGTGTATATTGATTTATAGTTACTAGTGTGTCAACCCTAGTTCTCGATGGTATAAATACTGAGGTGCCATGATGAGCTGACTCGATAAACCAACTAATCATATCTCCAATTTTGTGTGTGTCACTATGATTTAATGCTACTACTACGTTCATATTGATCCAGTCAACAGAAAAATATTTATCTTGATGTTGCGTTAATTGCATTTCTAGAATAATTTGCATAAATAAATATAAGTTCGCTTATTTATTTCAATTATTATTCCCATTGGAAAATAAAATTAGCATTATAATAATGAATATAGATGAATTATTTCTCAACTGCTTCTATGCTATTGAGGGCAAATTATAGTGTTGAAACTGAATTTCGCATTAGGTTTTTTCCCAAGGAAAAATATGCAATCAAAAAAATTCTGAATCGAAGAGGGTTTTTATACTATAGCCAGGGTCGTCACAAGCAAAACATATTTTTTTACCGCAACCATAGTGATAAGCCAGTTTACTTTCATTTTGACGCTCTTCTCAATTTTGCCCTCCAGGCAACTTCGATTGGTCTGTGGTATCATATACTTCTTCAATATTATCTAATTGCCCAACTTAGGTATATAGGTGCAGATACAGTTTATTGGTTGCTTAATGTTTCCGTGGTTATATTGTGTATGTGATATGTAGACCTCCGATAATAGCTTTTCAATTTGTGGTTTAATTCTAAGGGTATTAATTATTGTTAGTAAACATTCCATTATTCATGGAATTAGAAGTTATGTTAAATGTTAGTTTCCCAATATTATGTTAAGTTCTAATTTGGCATACTTGATAGGATATAAAGTCAATCATAAAACATTTCATATTTGATGAACGCACTAGTCCAAAATTTAATATAAATTTTTTTCTTCAGTTTCTGCGGCAGAGGTTTTTAACAAATTCGATTTAAATATTTCACAGCTACCCGCCGTGTTCCTTTATGGCAGTAATTTGAACATATTTGGTGTGTAAAAAGTTTTATATGTATACACAACATGTGTTAAAAGCGAACGAGCCTTCTAACTTTGCTAGTACCCTAATATTTTTCGAAGAAGTGTGTTTCGTCATAACATCCATGGCTGACAGAGAAGTAACTCCTCACTATGGATGCAGCAAAAGGGATCTAAATCACCACACACCGCTATTGATCTCAGAAGCAATTTCTGTCTCTGAGTTCGTAGCTTGATGCCTGTCAACTTCACTATTGTTGATGTACTACTGAATATTACAACTAATTATTTATAATATAAGCACATGATTGATTTCCATTTTAATTAAATGCTACCGTAATTATTCATCGTTTTTTTAAATGTTGACTCATTAAACACAGTAATTACAATTTACATACTGTTGTTTATTTTTCGCAACTAGTATATTTTAGTTAATTTTAAAATAGCAATGGAATTACTTTATGACTATTGACATATTTTTTGCAACTATAATTTAATTGTGTAGCCTATTATTATTAGAATTTAAAAATAAATTTATGTTCTACATATATTGTCTTGAAAATACAATAAAATAAAAGAAATCATAAATCCGTATTTCTTCAGCTATAAATTGTTGTTTGTTTTCAAACGGGTTTCTACAAAACTGAAGAAAAATGTAGGTAAGTTGGTATAAAAATAATTATTTTCCCAGTAGATCCCGAACGTAGGGTGTTACCATAAGATAAATACAAATATAAACAGATAAATCTTCGTGGTTCTCTTTCGCTGTTAGCACAACATTAAACAAATTTCCTTAAAAGTGTTTGCATTTTATTTTGCTTTTAGATACCCGTATACAAGTTATTATGACTGAAAACAAAATATAACAAAAATTCAGATACATTAATCTATTAAATTTGCGAAATAAAGAAAGAAAACGCTTTTTGTAAAAATGCAGGGAATGATGTAAATGAAGAGAACGTCATATTTAATTTTTACTTAAATACAAAATTTGATATTCAACCAAAAATTGTACTAATATAGCCGTCTGTTCTTTTGTACAATATTTGATACTTGAGAAGTAAATTTGAATTTTTCAGCATGCAATAAATACGGATTACAGAACTGTAAATACGGTTCAACTCTATATCTTCTCACATTTATAATCATTGTCTCTAATATCACATATCAAGTAATATTCATAATATTATATTCCAAATAATAATATAAATAGAGCATGTATCAAATATGCTTGAATTACGATAAAAATTAATAATATATGGTACTTCCAACAATTCTATGGAAATAAAACTATTATGATTACACTACACTACAATAATATATCACTTTAACTACGTAGTTAATATTATAACACATATGGATAGTCTATGTCTAACTAGGCGTTAGTGCAACAAATGCATTCGTTTAAAAACTAATTATCTAAAACGGTTCACTATCTGTTGTATTTAAATTTCAATACTTTAGATGCGAAAATTGTCAACTTTAAAATGTTTTAGCAATTACGAATGCCATTGGGATGTATTTGTTTTTTTTTTCAATTCTCTGTTATCTACATTTCTTTTGATTCCAACTGGTTTTTAAAACTAATTGTCCGCACGCTTTGCAGCATATAATCTACAATATTGATCCAAATTCTCCCTCGCGGAAGCAGTTATTTTCACACAATTAACATCATGCAGCAAAGTAATCCCATTATGTTAACCGCAAAGTGGTTTCGCTAATCATTTGAGGCTAATGAATATATAATTGTAAGAATTTCAGCTTTTGATGCATGTATATTCCGTTTTTATGAAAATTCGAAATTAAAATATCTCTTCAAAAGGTAGAAGATAAGTAATCAACTACTCAAAACATTCAAATATATAAGAGATGGAAAATCAGAAAACTATAAATAGATAAAAAGATGAGAGTGACTTTATTTTACATATATTGCTAATTCAACCTTCCTATTCATTATATTCAGCTCTTAACTTTGTTGTCGGCGATATTCGTACTTTTCCAAACCGCATATGTAAAGTGATTGCTTATGTTATTTAAATTCCTTTTAAAACATTCAGTGGTGGATCACATTCGGTATGAGGATTGTATTAGGAACACCGGCAGCATCCTAATTAATCTGAAAAACCTCATGTAGCACATCTCTTACATAAATTCATTTTCCCATAAAGATTCCACAAAAATATTGTCAACAGACCTTCTATACAAAAGGTTTACTTGTGAATTCACTACAAGTATGTGAACCATATTCGTTGTAGAAATTTTTGCTTTTCTAGTGATAAAAATTTATTTTGTGTTGCTGGTACGTTACCTTTTAGGAAGATTATTTTACAGACTACGTATATAGAAAAAAATTTTAAGAGTTTTCAAAATCCTACACAACTCATACCTTATCGTAGTGGCGGGTACCCACGAATAAATTATCATGATGGCAAACTAGGTACACTAGCACGACATTCTGGTATTACATAAAAATATGCAATGTCACCACAAACAAATTCATCATTACATATAAATTGTGAAAATATTTTTATAAACAAATTAATTTAAAATTTCATAAATTAATAAATGAGATTAAAAAATACGAAAATTTTTTTTTCTATTGTTTACAAAACAATGTATTGGCAAAAATATCCAACAAACAAACAAAAACAGAAAAACCCAATCGTATTAAATTGAAATCAACACAAATGAAGAAAATTTTTTAATTGGACAATGAGGTCATTGTGGGAAATTCGTTTTAGTAAATATGGTATATGCTGATTGTATAGCGTAACATTAATTATAAAAAAGATAAAAACAAATATTATTATTAAAAAAAATTATATTTGTAATTCTAGTAGTTTTTTCACGCTCAAAGCTAAAGAAAACTCTAATAAATATTATTTTAAATGAGGTAAAAGAAAATTGTTTCATAATACAAAAATTTTTATAGTCATTGTTTATGAATAAACATTTTTTTTACTTATTTTTTAGTACTTGTGCACTATTATTATCATTTGCAGCATCGTATACCTCCAAGTATTGGACTAAAATTATATTAACAAAATGAAATAGAAAACAACACACAAGATGAAATTACTATTTATGATGAAAATTCAGTTATCATAAAATAAAATAGCACAAGAAACAATTATATACCGTGAGCTTCATATCTCATTGACAAGCAATTTCCTAGCGCAATCAAAAATTGATTGGCGAACTAACTTCTCGAAACGTCCAACGGATTTCATGTTAAACGAAATATTTCATCATCATAACTACATAGAAATTACATTTAGATACTATTTGTCATTTTAGATACTTTTCCAATCATAATTTCATTTGTTGTTCTTAGCCACGTGAACAGTAATTAACCATATTAGAAGTGGAATCGAAACATATAAAGCAAAAATTCTTAATTAGTTGTATGTAAGTATATATATTTATGGATTATAGATAAGAAAAGTTGTGCGTTTTTATATATATTACCACGAAATTGGAAAAAAATCATTTTTGGTTTTTGTTTTATTGCAAAATGATGAAGATGGATTATCCCGTTTAATCTTTACTTTCAGAAATTCTCATCGTCAAAATGAAAGACATAGATTTCAATTAAACTTTTACCAGTTTTGACAGCTTGGAAGAGCTTGTAATTTATATTACACCCTTAGAAAAAGATATTTTCTTTCAATTGAAATCAAAATACTAGCGCAAATTTAATACTAGATTCATTGAAATTGGTATATTTTATACGGAATTATGAAAGTCTATTATTTATGAATAAGGTAACAAATGTATCTCTAATAAGTAACCGTATGAGGATCGGAGATTTTTTTGGTCATACAAACATAAAATTTATTAAAGAAATAGACGATTCAGAGAATGTTTCAAACAAGACTAATCACTAAAGCACTTTGCAATTTGAGCACTACCAGCGAAAAAAAAAAAACTTACTGATGAGGTATTAATATGAATGTATAAAACCGTGATAAAGTGTCTTATTAATTCAGTAATAGAATGAGTAAAAGTGTTTTTGTGTTTCTTCTATTTGTATTATTTTAAATATATTTCAGCAAGTGTACTTTAAATGGATTATGAAATATAATGTAAACAGTAAATATTTCTATCAAATAAATGGTTCTTAAAATCGATAAATTATACTAAGCCTTTGTGAAATCATTATATAAATGTAATTATGTAATCCTCCAAAAACCATACGGCCACAGGTGGTTTTAATCTGCTAAACTCGACTTTTGTAAACCCGTTAGCTTCAAATAATAAAAAGCAGTGACATCCCACCTTTTTGTTACAAAGCTATAATGCCGCTTTGGGTGAAGTATCCTTAACTTCATGACTAAAATGAAGATTATTATAAACCAAACCAGCCAATGTAGTTTTTTTTACTAATGAGCAACATGAAAGAGTAAACAAACATGAGAAGAACAAAATATAATAATTTTGTGTCAAAGTCAAAGAAATTAATGTTCTTTGGTAAAATAAATGACATTTCAAACGTTCATTATTTTGTATTTTATTTTATATCATATGCTTTTAGTTTAGTTCTTTGTAAATTGTGCACAAAGAGATTAAGTGGTTATAGAGGTCTGTCGAAATGAAATTTGATAAAAATTCATATATTTAAATTTCTGAAGCTTGCTCGCGCTACCTTATCCGAATGTAAAATTGTCACAGGCATTCGAGATTTTCATTCATATTGGGGATTCTAAGCACATATGATTATGTAAAGCAATTTCTGATACTTGGTCAGTTTAGTTATAAAATAATATAATATACATATATGATCTATATATAGTATGTAGAGTGTATATTTGCATTTCAAGAACATTCTACTTGATATTATCTAACTGTAACAATAAACCCAAGTCTGAAGTCGTATTTGCAAGCACACTACACATACATACTACACTAATCCGTATGAAATTCCCTGCTATAGAGCAAGTTATTTTATACATAATTCAAAAATAATAAGCACACGAAATTCGCAATTCAAAGCGATATCAGACAGTGGGATGCAAGATGAAACGGTTTAATTAATAAAGATTGGCTCTGTTCTAATCGAATGTAACAATAGAATAAATTGGCAACAGCTCACACCTGTTTGTGGCGCAGTAGAAACCTGCTTCCGAATTGACTGCTTGGTGGAAAGCTTGGTCTATTCCTGGAATAGCAATTATAATCCTGGAAGACTTATTTATGCATTAAATATTTTCTTAACAAAATTCCCATTCACAATTATTTTCTTATTTAATTTTCAATTATAAGACAAGTTTCATTTATCACAACAGTATTTGTACATCTTTATCTCTGATTGCTTAAACTAGATATTGTGATTATAATTTTATATATATATATATATATATATATATATATATATATATATATATATATATATATATATATATATATATATATATATATATATATATATATATATATATATATATATATATATATATATATATATATATATTCCTGTATTAATATCCCTATATGCGGATACTCATATAATATAAAATTATCCTAAGACCATATTTAATCATAATTAAATCAAGAACAATGTAAATGGTGACAGCGTGATGTTAGAAGTAAACGCCAACAAAATTTAACGAGGTTGCTTTAGTTATCTGTCATTTCTAATAAGAAACAAAGAGTTTTCGTAATAGGATTATTAAGAAACAACTTCCCCATCTAACTTTACCATCAGGGAAAGTAAATTAAACTAATTTAAAAACAAAATATCTAAAGCCACGCGAAACCAAAAAAAAAAACCCCCACAACTACAGTAAAACCAGTTAAACACAATAAAATTGTTCGGAAATTCAAATTAAAAAATATTAAAAGTTACACAGTGTCTAATTGCGACTGGAATTACAAAAGTTAATTCGATCAGGTTAAATTTATGCGTTGGCATATTAAAAAAGAAATATAAAACCGTAGACCCCATTATTTCGTTTGGATCTAACTCAGTTTATTCATTAAAATTGTTAAATAATTTGTATCGATAATTATTTTTAATTTTTTGCATAATACTGTTTGGAATTCAGTAACAATCAAGACTCTAGTGAACTGATAATTAATCATTACTATTTACGAAGGTCACGAAATTTATACAAAATCTTGAAAATTGGATTTTAAATTGAAAATAAGAAAACTTGTACTTCAGAGTTTATGGGAATACGCTTCAGATTTTGTAACGCAAGGATTTCTATGCAGTCCTCTAAGGACAACAAATCTACATTTCGTTATATATTTCCTAAAAGATTTTTTTTGCTGTTCAGCATTTAATACTTTGTGAAACATGTATATCAGTGTACATACAAATTTCATAAAATAATTGTTCATGTTTGATAACTTAATAATATGGTTTTAATAAAGTAAATTTACATAATAATCTGCTAGATTATTTGGTACCCTCATACTCCAAATTCAAGTTATCTTTTGCATATGGGTGCCGTCGCAATCGTCAAACGCTATCGCTCATAACATATATAGTTTTATTGACAAAATTACATTATATATGCGTATAAAATTTTACTAGTTCGATAGTGTTCTAGTGTGATTGTAGTTCATCTTCATATATGCCATGTTAATTACAGCAACCATAACAGTTAAAACTTTATACAGCAATATTATTCCTTGCCCTCAAACATATATGAACATTGAGCGTTGAATAGGGAATTCCAGATATTTCTATAAAATAACTTTAACATTGTTATTTTTTATTCAATATGCATTCTATTGCTTACACAGTATAAAGATAATTTAAATATTAATTATTAGTATACAATTTTCTGTAATCAAGATTATAATAGTTGATTTTGTAAATATAGATATTTAAAAGCTAATTCGAGAAGCCAAAAGCCAGGAAATAACTATGTATACGGAAATCTAGATATATTAGTTATATATATTTAGCTAAGCGAAAGTGAAAAGCCACCTGAATAAAACAATTCTATAGAATAAGCATTATTGATATAGTACCCTAGTTTGCTGGTACATGTAACAGTAGTTCTTCCTTTCAAAACACGAATCCAAATGTATCTGACGACGCATCACCAAGCAGAAAGACGGGATCAACGATGGAACTACTGAACCGATTCCAACCAAATTTGCTCGACAACTTACTACTAGCATTCAGAACGGCTTGAATATGTAAATATTGATTTTAAATTCATGTGAACTTCAAAGTTCTACAAAGAAACTATTATTTTATTCAGAAAAAAAAACCTATTACATTCGAGATTTATTTATAAAACAAATATAGAATAGTATTTTACTTTACAACGCAATTCAATTTCAAAATAGGATTCGAAAAGTACAGAGAATTTACAGGAGAATAAGAGAAATAATTATTCCTTTTGAATAGGTATTCATATTTAATATTGCTGCAGAGTTTGTCAGCTTTACAATCATGTATTCCTTCTGGATTTTCACGTTTCATCTGTTTACTAAATTCAACCAATTTCTTTCCGTGCTGAAATAGATCTCAAGAGATTCAATCAATTAATACAACATTTAGTAACGAAGTCCTCATTTTCATTAGCGAGTGTTTCATTTTATTTATTGAATATTCACAACTTGCGGATTATCATTAAGTTTATAAATTTTTTATATTATATATTTATTTTTCAATATAGAGAAAAAAAATTGTATAAAATTTTAAACGTTTCTCCGAGGAATATACAAATTGCACAAATAAACTTAAATACACTATATAGTAGAAGCAGTCTCGTTTATGTCTGTTTATTTAGTACAGAACAGTTGCATATTTAGATTTAATTCAGAGCTCGTTCTCGGCACTACAAATAGCTAATTTGGTTTCACATTCTAAAAAGAACGTATATTTAATATAATAGTATGATAATTAAAAATTATTTATTCGTAAAGCAAGGATCTTCACTCTCAAAGGTATTCATCAACAGCATTAGCTGTACACTAACTATAATAATACCTTACCAAATTAGCTGTAGCTATATACATATTTGCATTTTCCTAGCAATACTCTCAATATGTGACCATACGGCCGTGAAGTGTTTAATAGCTTTGAAATTATAATCAGGATCTATATAGGATGGATGGATCTTATGATATAGTATCTGCTTTATAATGTCTATAATTATAACAGGAAATATTATTCAAACAGAATTTAAAATTAGAAAACTAATAGAGTAAAATGAAATAACAAAGATTAACTTGTAATTCACAGAAAACAGGACATATCGCACAGGGAATTTATGAAATGTAAAATCATACAGAATTTAAAAACTTTTAATTGCAAACAGATTTTATATATTTCGTATTAATACCAATCTAAATTCTAAAATAGCCAAGCTAAAATTAAGCTATAATAAGCTTTATTTTAACTATCGCATAGATCCGTCATTTTCAAGTACATACAGTGTTGTAGCTAATATTTATGTTAGTATGTGAACCACTTTAGCCAGAGTCAGTTTAATTTTTAATCACTTGACCAAAATTTCTACTGTATTCAGACTGTCAAGTACGAGCATTTGGTACAGTTTATGTATCTCCAAGTTTGTAAATTATTAGTGCTTTCAACTGCTGGTTACCACAAATCGATTTTATATTTCACTTATAAAACCTTTTCAAATCTCTAACTTATTAATCATCGTTAATACTGTTCTAAAACACTCTCACATTTCATCTCACGGTACACCATACGTAACTTAAGCTAACCTCCTCTTTAACCATTCGAGTACAAGTAATATTAAACACATATTAATTACACCATAACACAATTGGTTGTAATAGGCCATGACTCTATTCAGTTTTTGCTCTCAATGTATTAAATCTCTTGAATTCTATTTTGAGCGGTATAAGCATTATTCAAACACAAAAAATGGGCTATAAATCACATTTAACAAAAAATCTATATATTCAAACACTGAAAAATTGACTATAAGTCACATTTAAAAAAAAAATCTATAATCTCTATACCAATCTTTAAAATAATAATTTAAACAGAAATATGAAGATTTACATGGGTAAAATGATTGGTGTCGTTTCAAAATAAGTGGATCAATATGATTACGAATGAGTTACGCTAAAAAAAAGTTGTGAGCAAGCAGAATAGCAGAGGGCACATGGAGAACTTGATGAACTTGAATGAAGCAAAAGAAGTTTGTAAATATAGAGTTGAATGGCTAAAGATTGTCAAGATGTGAATGGATGTAAAAAGTTTTCTACCAGTCCATTTGATGGGAATAGGTATAAATTTATGTGTGCTTGTTTGTACATATGTTATGAAGTTTCATTTTACATGGTCTATTCATTTTTTGCTCATAAATATACGCTGTAATGATCCTACACTTGCGGATTTTTTTTTATATATCAACGATCTTTTTTGAACAGTTATAAAATATGTAAAAATGGTTAAGGCTATTTTTTTAACTACATATAATAAGCCGCAATTCATGTTTATTTCAATGTAATATTCAATTTTCCGTTTAGCTGCACAGGGATTTGTACTTTGATATTTTGTAGATGTGATATCGATTTTTAATATAAAGCGAATATATTTCAAACAGTGTGGTGATATATTATACTTACAAAATTTGATATATTTTCAATTTTGTTATCATGTTTACAATTCATTGTTTAGCAATATGTTCTTAGATAGACAACAGAATGTTGGTGGAGATCTCAAAGTTGTACAGAAATTGTTCTAATCTTTAAATTAACTAAAGATGAATTTATGTTAGTTGACTGGAAAAAGAAACTTCAACATTAATAAACATAGCACCAACAGACAGCGTTTGAAAACAATTTATCTTTGTGAAGTGCAAAACCACCTTTGAAACGCACCAATTTAAATGCAAAAGAGTTGAAAATAAACATTTCCTCATTACAGTGAAACACGACATGATTGTTGCACCATATTTCAACTAAACTGATATACTATCTTGTTGGAATATACATAAATATAATATTTGTACATGCTTAATTCAAAATATATGTTTTCGCTAACTTTATAAAATGTGGATTTTTGTATATTTAAAAGAATGACTAATGTTATTATTAAAGATATAATATTATTATATGCCATATTTCATTTAATATTGAGTAAAATATTCCTCGTTCGCCAATCTCTCCATTTTGGTAGGTATTGTGGATTACCAATTCCGTCAGTCAATCAACTTGTAATCTTCCAATATAAAAAAAAACTTATAAAAGCACTGCCAGACACTATATGATGTTCACGTCGCCATAAAAGTATCATAAAAAAACTGTCTGAAAAAAACCTCCTTCACCTTTCATTACCAGAAAAAAATCTTTTACCAACATCGCTTTTATTGCCAATTTCAAGATGGTCTATCATAAAAGGATCATTATGGTCAGATTCTCCTCAATCGTATAAGTACAAAATGCTTTCTTTCCAAATAAAATGAAGATGCCAACTAAAAAGAGTACTGAAGCGAACTCTAAAATTATGACAAATAATAAAATGAATTTGTAGTGTTTTCGAAAGTAAATTTTTAAAGTTTTGATTACAAGCAGAAATTTTAATTTTGAGCAATAATTCATGAAGTTCATCGAAGTGTCAACGTAAAATAAATATAATTTTGTTTGAATTTGACTGTTAATTAAAAACAATTTGTCAGCAAATGTCATAGTTTGTGAACAAAAATGTATAATTAACTTTTTTAAGATTTTTAAAAAAATGCAGAGTAATGAAAAATAATATGAAATTTCTATAATATATGATTGTAATAATAAATGTAACTGTATGTGAACTCTAGGGATGCGAACTTTAACATAAATTTGTACAAGAATTTTATTTACATTATATGTTAGCTGTGAGTACATACAAACAAGTTTTATATTTATTCCTTATATTATTAATATGAATGTGCGTGTGCTTATCAGCTAATCATGGTTACTTTTATTATTTATGTTTTTAATCAATTTACCTTTTTAACAGTTCTAAAATATCCAAATATTATTATACATATTGATTCAATTACATTTGAGGTCTGCTGTCAGATTTTGCCAAAAGCATATTTTAATATTCTTCATTAAATGAATGATTCGAATGAATTGACGAATGGTGAAGCATGTAATAAAAATGGGTTTTTTTAACCTCAGTTTGAAACATCCGTAAGGTATTTAAATTTCAAAAGACTGCGACTTGATTTCAGGATTCAGCGGAACGAAAAAAGTCACTGAAGTGCTTTTACAGCAGAGTAGGTATTACATCCGTTCGCTACTCAACTGACCTAAACTTTTTAAAACTTACACGTTTATTCGTTTATAAAATATCTCCAATTTTGGTTAAAAATCAAGATCATTTTAATAAAACTTTTTTAGAACCAGTAATTTTTATGATTTATTTCATGATCAAAAATATACATTTCTTATATATTTTATTTGTTGTAGAAATTATAGTAATATGTCATATGTATATTTTCACACCAAATTAGACTTATATTTTAAAACCTAGAAATATTTTTCGTTTCTCAATTTCTATACAACCCATTTCCTAATGAAATATCTATATTTCATGCTGTAATCTATGTACAGATCGCATTGCAGCTGTCACGACAGAAAATATTTTGAACCAGTGCACTCACAATAATATCAATCCATTTGTGTCACACATGTCTTTTTTGTGCCAACACATATGTAGGTATACGACAAAGAATTTCTATGCTGCTTCATATTTCCATTTATATATACGAGTAACGTTCTTTTCACGCTGATTCTATTTTTAGAACTAAAATACACTAGATTCGCTTCGTGATTAGGTAGCTATTAATGAGAATAATCGTTACCGGTATATGTTACAAAATTTAGTATGATTTGTACAATTTAGAGTTTACCCATATTTTAATCCGTATCTTTTATAATAGCAGTCTAAAATGTGTATCAGATTGGAATGAACCAATTCATCTACAAATTTTTGGTACGTATTCATTTCCCAAGTAAGTTAATTGAAATAATTATTATTGAATGGATTCTCACAATATAGAATGCGAAATTAAATATATATTGCGTTCTAGCAGTTTCGCCAAATTAACTCATAACGAACCTATTCTTGAAACTATCATATTTCCAATTTCGAAAGTTTTAAAAGATAGAGATCCTATTTATTTTTGTGCGCCACAATATATTAAAATACGGGAGATACTGGAAAATTCGGATATTTCGCATTATATTTAACATATTCGAATTTAAATTTTTATAAATCGCAGACAGCTATATACTAAATCCCAAGATTGTCTTATATGTAAATGTGTATGATAGTTTTGACGTATATATTTAAATGTAGCTTGCAGAGAATCTAAAACGTTCAATGAGTAAGAATAGAAAGAATGAAAAGACTTATCTGCCATTACATTTATGGAAAGTATATGTACATAATTGAACAGAATATCTGTTTCCCTTATAATAATAAACTAATTTGATGTTTACATACCCTACAGACGCGTTAACTAATCAACTTGAATTTTGATCAATTTTAGGGATAAACTACGTAAAGCCGCCTCATTTAATTCAAACGACGTTAACTATATTTTGCATATCCCAATTTAATATTCAATACTCTATAGGTACATTTAGAAACTGTAGGTACATCAAAGACGAGATAACCTTCTATCATTATAAAGCAGACAAACATACATATGTATACGCAAAACTCAAACACAACTACACACATTTCCCAATAAACATGTACATACACTACAAGAAAATATATCAAGTGCTTTGTAGGTTTCTGTTAGAATGGCTGCCATATTAGACAGATTCCAAAGTACATGTTTAATCTCGTAGTTAACTATCACGAAGTTGCGCCCGCGTTATTGCACTTTCAAAGTAAACTTACGCAATGTACATAATGATTCAGTTGCTTAAATAATTTCTTGTTTAGCAACAACATATACACAACATTCAATCATTAGATGTTCTTACTTTGAACTGTTTGTGTAACAAGGAACAATTTTTAATGTAAATGGAAATTTCGTGATAACTTTTATTTATTTTCAACAATTAAAATATTGTATTATAAAATATCAGAATATAAAAACATATGAATTTGTTTATCATTTAGCAAAAGCTTGTCATATTACGTATTGTTTTAGTATTTTTCGAGCACTAGACCCATTAGTTATAATTAAGAATGCAAATTTATAGCGAAATTATCTTAAGTGTTTCGTGTTTTTACCTTCTCATTATGCAAGATATATGAAGATAAAATTTATTTTAATGTTTTCTTAAAGAAAATAATTTTTTGTATACTTAGACCTTACACAATTTATTTTATTATTTTTTAAATTACAAAATAGTTTCAATTGATGTGAATGGAGCGGAATAAAGCACAAGCTATTTATTTTCTAACGTTACACGATGATTTTTACAAACAAAAGATAACACTAGCGTCAAATTTATCAATTTCAAGATAGGACGATAGAAAATAGGAATAAAAAAATAAAATGATCCTACAGTATTTTCAAACTGTTTCTTTCTTCAAATGTTTAAGTCTGAAATGGCAAGGAATGGACTTTTTTCAAGTCCAATATAGAGATTGGTATATGTCTAGCCGAAACTATTATTTCTGTTTACTTTGTTCAAGAAATACATTTATATTGTTATGACAAAAAATCAAACGTGGGATCTTTTTGTATGAAATGTAAAATAAATCCGAAAATTAATTAAATTTACACAGGATGGGTTTCAAGCATGATTGCTTGCAGATGCCCTGTTCTGAAATGTATATGTTAAAAATTAATTAGAATTGATTTTTTGAAAGCAGATACAATTATTTTTAAATGAAGTGGTCGCTCGAGATATAAAATTAATTAAATATATTTGTAGTTATATTCAGAGTTTATGGCATTCGTATTTTCACTATTGTCATATACTGTATGATTTCTTATTATATATATATATTTTATAGTAAAAGTGACTAATTTGTGCTATTTACAGAAAGACTGATACGCACACATGAATCTAAGAAATATATTTTCGTATCCTCAAACAAATTTATATTATATTAGATATAATGGTAGTACTATATTAATAATGCTATGAAACTATTGTCAGATGCCTATAATAATAAGACACTGAACTAGTCAAAGATATAAGAGGGTACAGTATTATTTGTAATGTAAAAGTTTCAGATGTGCCAGTGAAATTGACACAAAACATACATCACCCATTTGAGTTAAGATCTCTTTGTCATGTTCCATAAACTTTGTTTGACATTAATCGATTACGAAGGTCTATTTTTCATCAGTAAAGAAAGTCACATTACAAGCTCGTTTGAAGCATTTAAGCCTACCTTACAGGTCACGTGACAAAGTTAAATATGAGCTTTGCCATTGGGTTCAGTTTACATGTGGATTATTCTTACCCTAGGTTACAATAATCCTTGTAAAACACAAACGAGCGTTCCCTAGTTGGGCTGTTAATTTAACGTTATGAATTTGAATTTTTTTATTCCTTAAATGATAAAATTTTATATATATTTTTTCAGATTCTCTACCAAAAATAGGGATCTGCTTATGTTTACAACAAAAGTATTAAATGTGTTTATTATATATAAGAATAATTAACGAATGAAAAAAGGCTTAATTTATAAACATTTCAATAAATTTCTTTGGCAAAAAGTGAATGTAAAAACAAATATGAATGGATCGTCTAAATTGAAAATACAAAATAAATCACAGCATCATTATATCAAATAATGCAAAATCGACTTTTTTTTGGATTACAAATTGGTGTCTGTTTTCAGTTTTATTATTATATTTAATAACTAAAAACCAAAAACAACCGTATGGTTGAAATATATACATTTATAAAAACGTTTAACGAATTTAAACTGCTATTTAGGAAAGCACTTATTATCGGTATTTGCGAATTACGTATCATACTTGAGCTGATAATTTAAATTAAATATTTCCAAACAATTTCAATAATTTATATTAATTATATGATAAATTACTACTAATCATAAAATAGAAAATATATACTGCGTTGCAATAATTAATAAAACATATATGTTCATCACTAAAATTAATCTATATCATATGATAATTGATATAAAATTATAATATTATAATTAATTAATATTAATATATTTATGTAATGCAGCATGTCTATTTTCATACTTCTTGTATAGTTTCTAAAAGATATATGTTAAAATCATTTCTCGCAAATTTAAGTAAACATAATTATTAAACCTTAACAAAATTATTTATTTGAAAAATGAATTTCTAAAACTGGCTAATAAATTACTTTTCATAGCAGTGATAAAAGAAATTACAAAACAATTTAACGTATTATTGTAATAAAAACCAGAGAGACTGTATTGTTTAATGCTTAGATTGTTCAGTTGCTAGAACTGTTATCCGGCTAGGTTATAAAAGCGCTTTGTTTCATTTTAAATTTTGCACATCCATTTCACGTTGTTATACTCTGTGAATATTTATTGAATATAAATTACAGTAGAATGTATTATATTATGGTCCCAGCTGTAAATTTTAAATAAATATTTATTTTATAAGAATAAAATATTTCAAATACTTAACGATAAAAAAATATACATCCAAAATAAATTCACTCTGTGAGCGGGTAAAATTTTGATCATACATAAAATAAATATTTTGTATATAGTTTTCCCGAAAAGTAATCGGGTTGTCACTATGTTTGCGGATAAATATAACGATCGTCGACATGAGAATATTACAAGTGTATACTTATATCATGGTATAAGTAATAAAGAGGTACAGCACACCACTCAACATCGATGGCATGAGAGTAAATACGTTTGAAACGACAAAACATGATGGATTTTCCGGTAGGGAATAAAAAAACCACAATATATTATACAGGAGGCTTTGTCCTTATTATGAAATTAAAACTTAACAAGATTCAAGCTTAAATTTTATTCAAATATAATGCATTATTTTAGATAAAATTGATTTCTCATCCAAGTTTTACTAAGATAGATTATTTTTCTATTACAACACTCTTAATTTTATACGCCATATAAAACTCAATATACTGGCAGATATAAGATAATACTTTATTGATTCGCCTACTACAAAACCATGCTGGTCTAATTCATAATTCATGATCTCTTAAGGAGACGCAGCATTACCGCGTGAAAATAAGAAACGACGAATAGAACCAATTTAAGAAGAGGCATACTCATCATCTTATCACATCTTAAGTCTAGCTATATCCTTGATATTATCAAGAATTCAATCGATAAAAATGTTGAGTTCACTCGAACATCAAACACGAAAATAAATGTAAATGCTATAAAAATAAATCAGAAAAAAACGAAAAAAGAAACATGTCTACATGATTGTTTTTCAAATCAATTTTCCGCTCCTTAAACTCTGAAATATATATAGAAAAGTAACTTTTCTAAAACATTAGCAACCTACTTACTTATACTGCGTATAGCAAAAAATAAAAATATACGAAGCTATGCGATTTAATGCTCATAAAAATATGAAAAAAAAACCACTTTAGATATAGGTAAATACTATATATGATCCTATAGATAGTTTTGAAAGTACATTTATGATAAAAAATCACTTTAGATAAATAAAAATAAATTTTTGTTTATCCTATGGATTTTATAAATGTTCGTAGCCAATATGGCTTTGAAGTATTATTTCATACATTTTTTTGGGTAGGATAAACATATTTGCATTTAATTGAAATTGTCAGAGCATATTTAAACTGATTTTGTTAGCCATATACTAAATTTTAATTAACTAATACCAAAAATAAAAAAAAACAAAAAAAAAGTATTTTTTAGTTATGTGCTAACTGCATTTTCAATTCAAGTCGTAATTCGTACATAAAGCTATGTGCACAACAGACGAAACTATATCAAAGTTGGAAATTCATTTAATACATATCAAAGTTTTATGAGTGTTCAAATAATTTTATAGTATAGCGAACATGAGCAAAAATAATTTATAATGAACATAGAAATAAATATTCTACTCACATAGTTTATAATTTTTTTTTATTTTAGTATTAAAAGAATTGTTTTAGCTTATAAAAATATAAAAATAAATTTATTTGTGTAAGTACATGTGATAACCAATATTTTAGAACTATGTGATATTATCCGTATTAGCGCGATACAAAAGTTCGCTATTCATTATAGTAGAGGTCTTATATTGACCTGTTACCCAAATGTTTCGGGTTCCTAGCATAATACATTAATTTACTGGAATACATGGAATTCCTTACATACTAATTTGCGGAACGTAATAGAAACTTCCGACGCAAGAATCAGAAATATATTTTACGAGCGATACGAACAATAAAGTCTAACAATATATTAATAAGACAATAGATAGGTACAAATATGTTCAACATAATATGCAACGTTCGAATTCCAACATGTATATGAAAGTTTAGCTACATTCAAATTATTACGAAATATCTATTTCAGCGCGACCAAAATTACAAAATAAATCAATGTCAAATAATTTCTAATTTTAGATCTTATAAAAATTACACTAGTGGCGACCAATGCTAAAATAATGTCATACAAATTTAAATTATAAACTCAAAAATTTTCAGTAATTTTTGAAACTTATTATTCAATGGGAAAAAGTTTGAAAAGTTTTAGAAGAGTATATAATGTAACAAGTGTTATTTACCTGTCATGAAAATGTAAACAGGTGATTTAAATGCTGCCGGTTTAATGAAACACTAGTTTAAGTTTTCATTTATGTTTATCTTAAATGCCGTGTTGGAAAACACGCAAATTTGCCTTGGACGTAACGCGAACCATCGCAGTCGAAGCACTACTGACACCTGACCAGATTCGAACTTCGACCGGTTGAAGCGCGCGCAACAGTTTCAAATCAAAAAAGCAACAGGCCTAACGAGCGAAAAGCTCAGGATCTGTTATGTATTACTGTCTTACCTAAGGATTCTTGTAATGTAAAGGAAAATTGGTAGAGGAAATGAGAATATAGGATTATCAGTAAAAAAGGAATTCCATTATAACTCGTACAGTACCGTTATCATGTTACATTCGTCCACATTAATCCTGTAGGCTTCCACCAAAACATATCGGAAATTTTACCGTAAATAAAATGGAAAAAAACATATCTATTTCAAGTATTATTTTTCTGCGTCTATTTGTTATTTTCACGATAGTATAAATAACAGAAACAATTTTTAAGAACCACTATCGTAATTTTCGGTACATTGAATACTAGGTTTTCATACAAATACAATTTTTATATTTGTGTGTTCAAAATTGGAACTAGAGTATATAAAAATAAACATAATAAAATAGTATATGTTTGTTAAAAAAAATTACACAATTTGTCTGTGAAATTTCACATTGTGAGTTTTAATTAGTAGATATCAACAGTAATTTAAAATATATTACGTACAATTGTTTAATGAAGTCGATAATTTATATGTCCCCTCTGATGTTAAGTTCATTGTACTGAATGCACTTTTGGCATTGGAGGTTTGTGTGTGATTGCGTTTATCTTTCTATTTTTAATTAATTTTGAAGCAATCCTTAAACATTAAAGGTTAGAGAGCCTTTGGTGAAGACATAGGATGTTTGTATATGTCCTATAATCATTTGTGTTAAGTAGAGTAGATAACACAATGGCTGAAGATATCTGTGTTTGATAGACATTGTAGAATACAGAAGCCAGTTATATTTCTTGTGGAAATGACATTCACATACGTATAAAACTATATGATGATAAAACTAATATTTCAGAATTATAGAATATTATTATTTGTTTATATTTATTATATCCAGGATCGGAAATATATAACATAAAATTAGATTGCTTTGCAAATATAATTAGCGCCCAAAATATTTTTCATAAAAAACTTTTTTTTTTAAATTAAATATATTCATACAACTTGGAATGAGATTTATTTCATATATTCTAGAATACTTGTTTGTGAATAGGACGAATTTGAAGTTTCTCGTAAATATAAATACCAGAGAAGGCGCATACCTGTGCAGACACGTTTCGTGAATTCTAAATGAAATTGCTTCGAAATTTGGCCGCTAACAATGAATTTTTCTTATTTTGTATACAGCGACTAAATAATATAACTTTTTTTTTTAATGTGCGTTTACAAATAATATACTGTAGAATAGAAACAACTAGTTGAAATTATATTCTATTTGACAATACAGCACTTTCTTTCAATATGTTGCAGTAAAACTTTTTCCAAATTTTATTTTATTCTTTTGTTTTGAATTCCAACTATACAGCTTTCTCGCATCAGCAGCCTATCTCACGTTAAATCTGAACCTCGTGGCCGGGGATTTGCTTACACACAGAAAGAAAAACTTTAGAGAATTTAACTAATTGCAATTAGTTGTTTTTACATTAGCTAAAATATCTATAATATTAGTTAGAACAACTAAAGTTGAATAGATGAATTATCTAATGAAGAATATATGATATTTTTAGTTAAAAATATAGGTCGTTCAAATAAAACAATAGTTATTTGAACTAATACATTAGCTGTTTTCCCTAAAAAATTAGAGCATTTAAAACTTTAGTTGGCTATTCTACAAAATAGATCAATTATCTAACGTTCGTTTTTGCTGTGCAACTAAAAATATAGATGTTTTATCTACTTAAAATATATGTTTATGAGAACAAATTAAAATGGTCTTTCAGCTAATATATATAGTTGTTTCAAATACTGAAAATTTGATGATTCGTCTATAGTTGTTGATGATTCGGCTATTTAAAATATATGGAACTGATAAAGAATGAATGAGTGAGTTGAAGAATATTATTGGTGGTTTTACCTAATGCAAATAGATAATATAGCTAAAGAATTAGATCAATTTGAATACGTTGCTTATTTAACTGTGTAGTTTAGTAAACTACAATGTAATAATATTGTGCAACATATATATCATATTCGCGTTGTCTGTGCACCAAACATATTTTGAACATAATGAGTGAGGGTCAAGGCATTAGTGAGTGGGAACGACTTCTTATTCTATGAAAGTTAGATGCCCTGATACCTGATTTCAAAGGTAAGTTAAAGTTGATTTTGTGATATTAAAATATAACCTAAGAATGTTTGTCAAAATAAAGGATTCTGACACGTTTTTATATATTTATGTACTATATATTTATGTATATAATTAATGAAACTAATCCATTTTAGGGTTTTGAAACACATTAGCCACAAGAGAAGTAAATACAGTTCAAAGCTGGGTTGAGTCCCTTCCAATTTCTATTAGAAATCCGAATGAACCTCGTCAGATGCATTTGTAAGGTTTCGTTCCAGATGTTGTAAAAAAATTAATTATTGTGCACATATAATTAAGTTAAACCACCATTTTTGTAACAGTATATGTAACTATTATGTAATTTTTTATTATTTAAATAAATTTTTTTACTAAATTTATATGTTTTAGATTATTTTATAAACCAATATAATTAGATAATTCATATATTTATTTATATTGAAAACATCTAACATTATTAGTTGATTAATATATTCCAATTATTTAAAGTATCTAATAACATTAGACAATTTAAATATTTAAAAGGATTTTGTATCTATTTAAAATAGATAAATTTTCTGTTATTTTTAGTTTATTCATCTAAACTAAATAGTTAATTTACGTACTGTTTTTGTTAAAATAACAAATCATCATTCGATAAACTAGTTAAGTAGATAATATGGTATATGTATATATTAGATGAGTTGACTATTCCTAATTAGATAAATCAACTATTGTAATTAGAAGGCTGAAAATCAATGACGAACATTAGATAAATTATCTAGAGTATTAGGTGATTTTTCAAATCTTTTTTTTCTGTGCAGCCACGCAGAATAGAATTCAGTTTACAGTTGAGCAAAAGAGAAAAAGGGAAACAAATAGTCTGGTAAAGTGGAAAGCGCAAGCTTTGTCAAAACAGAACTGACAGTGTAATATAAATATGTTTCTTTTGATACATATTTGCATATTATTGAAATTTAATAAAATCATTGGGCAGCACATTTCTAGAAGTTTCCTTTATTTATTTCATGTTAAATTTATTTATTTAATAACATAACAGCCTGAATTCAGTTTATTGAAATATTAATAATCTTTTAATGTTATAAATAAAATTATTCTATTTATACTTAACACTACAACAAAATATTAATTTTGAAATGATTAAAAATATTATTTAAAGATACAGCCGCTATACAATTTGATAAAAGTGGTGTCATATACATTATTATTATTAGAGCTTGTTTATCGTTCCTTTGACTGTGCTATCTACATTCTTTTGTAAAACTTTTACTTGCTTGTACGATGTAATTGCACTTTGCTCAGAACTCAGTCACTTAAATTAATTTAGTTAGAATGTTTAAGAAACTTCTCAGTGCACAATGCAGATCCGTATAGGTCAATGAAGATTTAGTTACTATGTTTACCGTTTGCTTCAACAAAACCTAATAACTAAATTTTTCCAGTAACATATAGTTATTTATTGCTTGAGAGAAAATTAATAATAATTTGAAAATATATTTGTAATTTATCATTTAATTAACACAAACAAATATGCATAAAAATAAACTTGAATTAAAATAAACGTAAGCTTTTTAGTAAACCTTAAATTTTAAAAATAAAGTAACAAACAGAAACTTTATTTGAAAACTTAATTATTATTTAATTAAAATATCATTTGCATTATAGATAAAGAATAATATTGTTGTCTACATTTATAATTTAGAACTTTATAAATATTAAATTTAGCTTTAGATAGGTATAGTACCTACCTCTATAATTTAAAAATTTATAAAATAAAGCTACTGCAAGTGTTTTTTTATAAATATATACCTAAATTTTAGGAAATCCAAGCTAAAATATATAAATTTATAACTATATTTGCCGTGCTACTACTAGAAAGGACTGTTCTCTTAAAGGCAACCACCGTGCCAAAACTGGCATTTTAACATCGAATTATAAATTGTGAACAAAATTACCTAAAACATCAATAAACAATTTAATTTTTTTTTTTAACTTTATAAAACACTTAAACTTTAAAAATTTTCAATTATTATATAAATATATTATCCAGATTTTTTTTAATCCTCAAAAGAGTAGAGAATTTTCTTAACTGTGCCAAAACTGGTCGTTTTACCCTAGTTTTAGTTCTCTTCTCAGGCGTCTGTGTCCATAAATAAATTGTAAATGTCGTATGCAAGCATATACAGCTTACAACATGACCGTGTACATTTCATAAACTAGTTGTTAGCAGATGTTTTTCGTTTTCATGGTGTTTAAATAAAAAATATTAAAATAAAAGACGCTTCTGTACTTGACAAAGTGCACGTGTTATATGTCCAACACGTGTAAAATGTGTAAGAAAATAAAATGTAAAAAAAGTAAAATGTATGTGAAATATTTCTTGTATTTCCAGCGATACGACTAGACATTTAGGATTTCGATGTACCAGCCAAACTAACGAACGCTTTTCATACAGTCGGTTACCTGCTCACTGTAGATATATTTTCACGTTTCACTTCCAGTACCAAACCAAACCAATCTATCCCTTTCCTCTTTCGGTACGTAGCGTACCACGGGTTGTTGAATCAATGTTCTTTCAAAGTGCGCACTGTTGTGCGAGTAATGACCATTTTTAAAATGTTCAATAGCTAACTTAGGCAAACACATACACAGACAGCACAGAAATAGCTTGGTTTCTCACAAAAAATACATATACAGAAAAGGTAAATTAACTTCATTTTCAATCAAATCTTTAAAAAACGAAGCAATTTTTGTCCAACGTCTATTCAGTAAAAAAATGTTTAGTTCTCCTATAGTATATTTATTTGGTAATTAATTTTCGATTCGTAATTAGTACATGAAAGTTTTGAGAATAATACAATAATTAATCAAGTAGAACATAAAACTTTTTCGTACTCATAAGATCAATGCGAAATTATTTTTATAATTACTGAATGTTTTTTTTTTTATATTTTGAGCATTACTTCAATGCCTCTTGAACATTTATGAAATTAATATTCAACACAGCATTTACAATACGAACGTGCTGATTTAATTATCCTCTATTAAAACCCTAGTTAAAATTGAAATAGCAATTATGTAGAATGATAACAAGTTTTATTATGATTGGAAACGGGATGAATCTGGTTTTTAATGTAGTTAAACGAAAAGTTACGGTTTTTGAAAATAATGAAACAACATTGTAAGATAATTTTCAACAAATAATCGATCAGAAAATCATGATCATACGTTTTATTCGTAAAACATTATCTAAAATATAATTTTATTGTAATTAATGGCGTATTCGCGAATATGTAAAAAACAAAGGTTTAATTCTTTTGCCTCTTCAATAATCCTTCACATTGCGTTCTAGGCACATACAAATAAAAAAAAATTACAGTACCTACAGTAAACAAGGTTTGACAGCAATATTCTACTGTATTTGTCTAATTTAACGTAGATATATTTTTTCCCAATGTTCACATTTTCCTGTATATTAACTGTTATTTTTCATACCTGCACAAAACCTGATATTTTCTCAATATGTTTCCCATCACATCCATTTGTTTTATACTGTCACATTTCCATTGTCAATATTTCAATACTGTACCAGTCAATGTACCATCGAGATATTTATAAAACCAAACACTCAAGAAAATTCTATTACGCGAAAATGTGACCTGCATACGCTCGGAGTATGTATGTGCAATATACTTACATACATATATAGTGAGTGTTATATTGAGAAAAATGTCGTGAGTGGATGACAGTCAAGTAAAAGTGAGATAGATTGGTCACTTTGTGAGTATATTGCGCTGAAAGGTAACAAAATTGGTGTAAGGCACTATCACGCAATGTTATATTTACTTTGATATAAAGTGTATATACTTGACATAGACATTGCATGTAATATCGTACAACTAAAATGATATAATTTCTCAATGAGAATATTATTAAACACAACACGTTCTAATTACGTCTTTAATTGTTCGGTTCCCTACGACGATGCCTGGCCGATTGGAACCATATTTGGTAGGCATATAAAATATAATATAAATATAAATGCTGTTTGCATATTAAATAAAACGCATCTTTATCTCATATCAAACAATAATTAAAATGTATTATTAGATACAAATATCGTTTTGTTCTTAAAATATCAGTGGTTTTATATATTTTATAATATACTAATTTATATAATTCTGCAATTAATCATAATGAAACCTGTGAGTAGCAAGTATGCAATTTAAATGTTTTGTAAGAAGATACAGTGGATGTTTTAAAAATAGCTTCGATACGCAGTTTAATTCAGTACGAGATATCGATTTAAAGTAGAATACAAAAAAAGGTTTGTACTATTTTAGTTTGCACGTCAAGCTCAGAATTTACTATACGTCATACGTTTTCCGATCAATGAAATTTAGATACCTCCATTTGAGCGACATATAATATACTTCTAAGGTGTGCTATCAGAGATAATGATATCCGACCAATGGTGTTGAGAAAATCCATAGCGGTAGTGGCTGGAAGGCTCAATGGCTTAACGGGTAAAAGCTGGAATGCGCATACATATCAGCTACCATCATACGACAGCTTAGAATTATGCGAAAACGGAGGGAAAACAGCATATGTTACTCCAACATATCTCTTACTATAAACATACAATATCAGTACGCGATAACACGTTTTGATATTTCTCCATTTTGACAATAATGCACGACAATGTATTTGCATGTTATATATAAATGATGAAATATTTAAATAGTTAGTACAGTAACATTATTTCATGAATTAATAAGACCCATTAGATTATCCATGATAAGAATTCAATGTTAATGTTGAATATACAGTTTAACTTATGGAGAGTATCTGATATAAATTCTCCACAGTCTCTAGTGTGTTAAAAGGAGCTATATTCTAAGTAATTTATGGGACTATTCGATAGTATAAAGGAAATTGTACATGTCCAAATGGTTATATAAACTGGAAAGTTTCTAAGCATAATACTATATTCATTTATAATTTTCTTAAATATATTTCGTATTAAAATACTAAATGAAACCTTATTTCATTCCAAAATTAAAGTATTTAATTAAACAAAAGTATTATTAATACTAAAATAATTAAAAATATTGATATTTGTTCAGTGCAAAAATAATTAAAACATCTCTGCTGGAAACAAATAAATGTAACCAAAAAAAAGTGGTTCTGTTTCTGAATTAATCTCGTGGGGTCTACTATTTAGCTCTGTGGTGGTTCCTGGTTCAGTACACAATAGTAATTCTATTTTACTCGGCAACCAACTTTACTTACATTTATAGACAAAGACATTCTATTTGTTTTTGTTCATATTAAAAATGTAAAAGAAATTTCAAGAAAAAAATTTAATATTAGCTTCTATGACATTAAAATAATAAAACTTGTATGAAGAACAAAGAAAACCGCCATAAAGAAAATTTTAATATTTCCATCACATATGAATACTTAACCTTTGTTTTGAAATGTAATATTCATTTTCATATACAGATTACTTACGGCTATAAATCAAAATTTTAATTTTCCACGGTTTTAAATTGTAAATCTCGAAATTAAAAACGTGGCACATACATTAATTTTATTATTTTCATACTACGTTGCATTGCAATTTACAATTTTTGATTCATATAAACCGTAATTTATATTTCTGTTTTTCGACTTTCTGTTTCCTATATGTCAAATACTATGATTAAACAACGAAATCTTAATTTATATCTTTATACAGAATATTTAAATCCATTCAAAATTGATATAAATTCTGGTGTAATTATTTGACTAACTTATTGATTGAGTGGCTAAAAAATTTAATTTTAAAAATGAAATTAAAATACTACGCGCGACAGTATATAATTTTTGTAATTATAAATGTATATTTCAATTCTAAACATAATTGTGTACTTCTTTCTGTCGGCATAATTAATATGAATGCCTTTGTTAAAATAATTAATTACTGTTGTAATTAATTTTGGTATATCCAGCCCACAATAAACACAAGCTAAAGATATCGGAAACTGTGTTGAACTTTGTAAATTGAAGCAGATTTATTATGATTTTACTATGAATGTATATATCCTTCATGATTAGATTGCATTTAATAGAATGTTCTTAACTAGTGCCTAGGCGTAACAAAAGTATAAGATAAATTATGCCGGATTGCGTGTAAAAAGAAAAAACACTCTTAATTTATTCAGCAAATTGCCCTCAGGTAACCTGTAGTTGCACACAAACTCTGAAAGAATATCGATTAAAGATTACTAGGTCGCATAAAAGAACGGATATTCTTTTGAATAATTACTGTATTCAAATCGAGGTGCAAGGCATTGTTTAGAAAAGTGATTCTAAAAGTGATGCTTTTGTACGATGAATCAACTGCTATATTTATATAAGATTTGTTATTTTTTAATTTTTGTTAGTATTCCTTATTTTGCCAATGAATGTAAAATTATTCTAAATGATTGATTTTAAATTGAAAATAATATTAGTATAAGAAAAATGTCTAGAATCGGAAACTTTAAAAATTGATAATATTCAAAAAAATAGATATATTTAAGAGATAGAAACGTAGAAAATCAATATTAAAAATGCTCAAATAATTCCTAAAAACAATAAACACAATTTAACAATATGGTTTTATGTATATTTATTATAAGCTTCTTATAAAAATAATAAAAGTAAACGAAACGCGTACCTAACAACGTTACCTAACTCAGGAAAAGTATCACATGAAAAGATTTCAATTCTTAGAAAAGACGGAAACCACGAATGCGGAAACCGTAACGGAAAAAGGTCAAAAGCTGAAAAAGAATAGTGTTGAATAGATCCAAGTGAAAACGGACGTATACACAAGTTTAATAGATTGAGCTGGTTGAACAAGTTTGGATTATTATAATTATATTTCTCTCAACTATCTTATCAATAACGATATTTGCGGCATATATGTTGTCTGTAAATCCGATTAAATTGTTAATAGATTGTTATTGTGTTATTTCGAAGAGTACACTCTGTGAAAACCAATATAATGGATTATGCGTTGGATTAGCAATTGCATTATTTTATAGAAACCTAATATATTACGAATACATTTCGAAATATTGATTAAATGTAACGTGATTTAGATACTATTGGATAATTATTTTGTATTGGAATAACTGTGGGTAAATTGCATTGTTATTGTAACTCAACAATATCGATAACTAATAACAGTGATTGCTTCAAATACAATTTCGAAGAATAGATATTACATTCAAATGGTCACGTTCTCGCAGTACACCACCAATATGCAGTAGCAAATACTCTACAACCTTGCAACAAATTATTTATTGTTATTGGTACAAATAATTTGCAGATTAATAGAAATTATTTATGTATAAATTTCAAAACTTTAAAACAACTTCTTAATTTATAAATTAACAGATGATGCATTATTGGTGTGATTACTAATGAAATAATTTCCGGTTAAAATGAAGAGGGAAAAAAGTGAGATAATGCAGTTATTGGAATTTTCTTCTGTCATAAACCGGAAAATTCTTTCTCTTACGAAAAAACATCGCAATTTTATCAAGTGACCTGTGAAACGCAAAGAACGTCACAAGCGCTAAAACGGAAATGCTGTTATTTAACGCTTGTGTTCACATAGAAGAGCATTTTCTGTCGTTTTTATAAGTATATGAGAAAGGGAAATGAAATCGAAACCAACAAAAGAATTGAACAAAATCCTCACTTAGTTAAACCGATATCTTATTAAACCTTTATAACAGAAATGCACTGTACATCAATCGTTTTACTCTCGCTGTCTATTGTATAGTCGTTTTATTAAATGAAGTAGAAATGAGCGATTAAACATGACATTATTTTAAAATGAAAAAAAAAAGTATGAAATCTCCAGTATCATTTTTTCATATCAAATTTCTCACGTCACTACACACTTTACGTTGTAATCTTTACAAGAAAATAACATGCAAATTATATTTGCAATATCCGTAAGAGTAACGCGCGAAAGAAAATTCGCTTATAATATCGATCACCGTAAATAAATACGTTATTTTTAATAAATTCTTCACCAGACACATTTCCGTTGAAATGCATCAAAGTATTTTCGTTGATTCTCGCCGCTCGTAAAAAAGATCCAATTGCTTTTAACACTAATACAAAATTCCATGTAAACATTGACCTAAGTAAGTAGACCAGCAAGAGCATCTAAAATCCTTCTCTGCTTCTGGAATAAAATTTATTTCGAAACATAAATTATTTTCCAATTAAAATCCATTCCCTTCTGTTATACTATAAATTATTACTTTATTTTATCAGAGTTACATTCAATTAAATTTGTGTGGTATATTCATTGTTTTATATGTGTATTATGACAAGTTTGATTCATGCTAGGGAACATGTATCTTTTATTGTCGTATGCCCAGAACAGACATATGTCAAGGTACATTTTGTATGCGTACGACATAAACAGTTTCTCTATAAAATATTTAGAGGAGCGTCATTTGTCAACGAATGGACATTTTTGGCTTATTACTAAATTATATAATGTATAATTCAGTTTTATTCGAGAAACCATATAACCAAGTAACTCAATTTTTCTTTTTGTTTTGGATGCTGAAAATAATAATTTCTCTAAATAATAAAGTATTTGGTATTCTTCTAGTTATTGTAGAAGTGTAGGGATAGTCTTGCGACGGAAAATATTTTCATTCTTGTTTTGGCACTAAACATTTTATAGTTACATTTGCAAAATAATTTAAAAAGAAAACGACTGTGAATTTTATTTATAAATACTTTAAATATAATTCTTTATGTACTATATAAAATTAACATCAAGGGAAACGACCCAATTCTCAGTGCATGTTATCTTTATCATCATTATTCCAAACTCGAGTAAAGTGGAATGGTATGCCCGTTGAACGAACAGACAAACTAATTTAGAAAAAGGAAGTTGCGCGAATTCTAGGAAAGTTTGTTTTTTATGTCTGTCTAACCCCGGAATTTTAGGTATTCCATGAAACTCAAAGTGATAGATATGAGCTTAAGTATTTATGTACGTCGTTTCTCGTTAAGCAATATTAGAAAAGTAAATTTGATGCGCTTCAATTTAATAACTTTAATGAATAATTTTTTGAGTCTTTTAGGAATTTATTTAGTAAGAAAAAATAATCAAAAGAAACATTTCCTTTTAATATTTTTAAGATGATAATATTCTCTTAGAATTCGTATGTCAATAACAGTCACCATATTTTTTTGTGCTGACAATAGTCTTAAAAAGCGATGAACTTTAAAAAAGTTGGCGTCTGAACCATAAAGGCTGTCATACCGACATCAATACGTCAAAATTTCGTTTCAGCCGAGCCGGCAGTGGGCATCGATAGTTGATGCTTGCCTCTCCGTCTGGATTTGGCTGAAACCATAACGACAAATTTCACCTCATACCATCGCATGCACTGGCAACCAGATTGACATCGCAAAGCGGACAATCAATTATAACATTTCCGTCAACTACACATTACAGACAAACTGAACCCCGATGTGGATTGCTTCCGTCCGTCCATTGGTCTTTCAACACATAACTATGATGTGATAGATTTTAGTTTATACATTTATACTTCTTCGTCATATAGGGTAGTCATTTTATACATGTAACACATTTATATAATAACTTCTGGACTATTTGTTTTTCTTATTTATTTATTAAATATATGAAATAGAATTCCATAAATGCGAAATAAATAACAGAACATTTTTATGAAGAATCGATTACCTGTCTATATTTTTATATTATCAACATTTCACAGATATTAATTAATTTATAGCTATAGTAAATCTTTAATTTTGTAATAAAATAGATGTTTTTCTCCAAGAATCGATAATGAATATTGCATTAAAATTAAGTATGAAGTTACAGCTAACGTTATTTTGAGCCGATTTATTTCTTTCAAACTTGCAAATAAATTTATCTTATGTCTGAATTATTGGATCTTGTATTGTTGTTTCATTAATTGTGATATCATAATCACAGAAATCTACATAATAGAACTATAGGTGTGCAGTATGTAGATTTGAAACTAACCCTCACAGTTCCATTGTATTGAAACACAATATGGAATAATTGTTAACCTATAGTCTACGGATTTTGGTGTTTCAGACGCGAGCCAACAGCTGGTCAAACAATGGTATTGATTCAATTTAATGTCGACCGTGCTGGGGCTATAATAGATAACCTGGACATTGGTAAATCTAGAATATTTTTCATTATTCTCTCAAAAATTCAGCCCCATATTTACCACGAATATCTAAAAAAGATGATTTTCTAGAACTGCTAAAGTTTGAATGGAGCGAAAGAAGTGTGTAAGTGAATGGGGAAAGATTGTAAAGATGTGAAAATATGTAAAGGAATTTCTGCCATCCCATTTGATATTATGTATGTTAATATTTTCATAAAATATTGAAGCATTACATGCGAATTAGTTGTGATTAAAAATGAAGCTTCCACAGGTGGACACTAAAGTTGCTAACAATTTCAATAATTGAATTGAAAATAATGAATGTAGTCCAATAAATGAATTAACAGCTATTTACTAGAAAATTGGTCATTGTTGTTTAAACGCCAATGTGGAATACAGTTTCCAGAATAATTTATTGTGTAAACAGATTTGTGGAAATCCTCCACAAATGTATATAATTTAATGTTACTTAATACGCTTATTTTGTTCAGTTATTTAACGTACTTACTGTTAAATCATTTATATAAAAACTATATCTATTATTTATTGTTTCTTGTTGTTAGTGGTTAATAAAAAATGTTGAATCAAGTTCTCCAAAGAGCTCAAGTTAATTACAAATAATTGAAAATCAAGACTGTACATTGATATTTTCCAACCAATTAGTGTCAATTTATTAGAAGCATCGTGTGGAAAAATAACGATGACTTGCACAAGCCAACAACAATTCGCGAATTATCAAACTAATCACAATACGAACGTGTACGATAGAATTCGCCCTGATGCAGTAATTGCATATTGTGTTGAAATCTGTGCTTTCAATTTAAACTTAACTAGTTATTCTAAAAAATTATCGTAAGTAAAGAAGAGTAATAAAGAACAATTAAAAAAATTCCGAATAAAAGCGTAAACTAAGACAAAATATATATTGTACTATATTAATAACATAGGTATATAATAATATTATGAACTGAATGTTAATTTAATATTTTAGGATTTTATATAAATAATGGTTAGAGAAAAAACAAAAGATATAAAAGAACATTGTTGTTTATATTTTACTTTTGTGTTTAATTATGTAGTAGAGAATTGGAAAATTACATTCACAATTCACATTTTCTTTGTGTTAATTTAAGAATTCTGGAATATATTACGTGAAAATATAATTTAAATAGGTCTCCTGTATTTAGTAAAATTAAATTAATTTCGTAGTTTAAGAAGTATTTTTAATTTAATTTATGCAAATCTTCAGGGAAACATGATTAAGCAAAACCTCTAATATTTGTATAAAACTTACTGTGTGTATTTTATGTTATTATTTTTTTTTCAACATTGTTCTTATGGCGAGGGATTAATAAATTGTTACACAGTGAAAAGTTTATAATAACCGTGAAACAAATTAATAAAGACCAATATATTTCCTTTAATGTGAAATGAAAATAAAACAAATTCTGACAAATGATTTACGAAAATATATTCATTCTTTTTTATATGAAAACAGAATACGAAATTGTGTTTGTATATTTCTTTAGAAAGTTTTATTGCTGGAAATGATATTTCATGCTGCTAACTGTAACATTGCTTCACGTAGGAGTATATCAAAAACACCGCAATTGTACGTTGCGGAAGTTGTCAAGCGAGAAAATAATGTCTTCTATTTCCGAATCGCCACCTGCATCCTTATATAGCAGAGACAACGTTCAAGTTTGTGAAGGAGATATGAGAGCAAACTTTTTTCGTAAATACAATTATGCGCTTCGTTATTTGGTGTCACAAGAATTATTTTTATATACAATAGAAAATTTTGTAAAACATCTATTTTTATATATATATTTTTGTCTGGAGAAACATAATGAGCATTTATTTTCTAACAATTCATGTTATTTAAGATTAATTCTGCAATACATGTACGTAAATTTAAATTGATTCATCTATTTTTTACTCTCTGTAGTTATAAATAATGTTGATAGTCTTTCTAAATACTAATATATATTAAAGAATAATTTATATATTTGATCGAATGCTAACAGAAATTAATGATACTGTGTCCTATTTTATTCGTGAACCACTTGAATCGAAATTCAATCAGATTTCAATTACACGAGGCAAGTTCTTCACTGCTCAGCCTGTGCGAAAGTCTCGCTGGAGAAAAAAATCTCCGGTTTTCAGATGCGGTGGTACAGTACCAAACGAACCACCACGTGTATTTTCTATAGATTTGCGTTATATGAAAAAAAAACGATAAATACTCTACTAGTACTACTACCATGTCAAATTTAAACTCAAAATATCCAGCATATTTCGTCTCTAAACCAATAAGAAAATATATTCCAAAATAAAGTTAGACTTATATGAAGCAATATATGCCTCAATATTGTTGGCTGAATCACAAATGTTTTCCATATATTTGCAATTGAAAATGTGTGCGCATTCTCAAAAGACGGTTTGCAAACGAGGTCCATATACGAAAAAAATATGAAATTTATAATATAACCAGATAATTAAAAATTGTCATTCTTTTATATTTTATACAAATCTAATCTTTTTCATTTTTATTTGCAATTAGTAATATTTTTTTATGATCCAGATCCAGTACAATAAAAACAATATTAATATATTTTTCGTATTTAAATTCACGTCGTATTTAGTGGCATATATTATCATATACATATTTCTGTTTAATTATCTGTGAAAATTTGAATATTATTTGCTCTATGATTCAATGAATAATTATTTATACATCGGTAATATTTGGGAACAAAATTCAAAAAATTTATCGATTTTCATTGCACGACACGCATATTGTTTATAAAGTAAAATTAGATATTTGTATAGTATGCGTGTTAACATAACAAACACTAGCTACAACATATACAAACTCCCAAATAAAACAGTTAAAAAATACATAGCAGGAATTTCATTTATCACGTAAAAATGTCTCCATTTATAATATCTAGATCGTGGTATTCCACATCACGAGTATCTCCCTTATTTATTATTTAATAAACCATTCATAAGACTTTATGTAGAATAGAAATTCAAAATAATTTGTGTAAGATTATATTTATAAGCATTTGAATGCCCTTACCATATACTGTTTAAAATTTTCTGAGGCAAAAATAACTCGGATCGATCGAACCATTCCGCATCGTTTATCGCTACCGTTCGGTCCATCACACTTCGATTTCCATCTCGTTTCTATAATCCCCACCACCTATGAACCCAACCAACCAACACCCTTAAAATCATATTAGTGCATTTTCAACATCAACATAGGTAATTTTCTAAAAAGAACTCTTTAAATTGACAGCATGTAATAAATTATTGACTTTCAAAGCAAATTTTTCTGTGCAAATAACATTGTAAAGCTGCTATTTATTGACATAGCAAGAAAATGTCTCTTTTATAAGGATTAGATAAAAGGTTGGAGTCGTTTGGTCAAGAAAAAATATACTGCTTAAATCTATAAATATTATAAATACTCTTCAAAGATAGAATGTTTTGTTTATGCTGTAATTTATTCTAGAAGTATGTGCTCATAGAAACTAAAATATGTGACACACTTATTTTTCGTAAAGTATTTTAATATGCTACAAATATTTGTGTATTCTTTCGAAAACTGAAATATTTCGCGTGTTATATTTTCCAATTTCATATTTATTACGTGCATATATAGGAATACATTGAGGTATTATTTGTATTGTAATATATAAATATAACAAAATCAAAATATTTAAATAATATTTTAAGCTTCCTTAGCTGAATATAGTTTAAGCACTGCAAATCTTGTGGCAAGAATAACAAGTATTTAATCCGTAGTAAGTGCCTATATTAAAATGGATACGCTATCTTAATATTCAAACTTACAAGAAGGATTGAGTAACTACGGAGCACGATAAGCTTAACTAATTTCAATATATTTTATTTGTTCATATGAAGTATATAAACTGTCAGGATATTATTACGTTTGAGAGATATATACATATGTATATGAAGCAAAACCACGAAAATAATATAAATACGCCCAAAAGTTCTAACTCACAAACTAGTAAAACTTAAACTTTCTCTTCTAAGTTCACTAAATCTAAACCATATCCTAAATATACATCCAAACCCTAAAGTTGCTAATACTATTACTAAAGTATCATATATGCTATGGTAGTTAGCATTTTAAATGTAAAATAAACTTAGTAAACATTTATTAAATTATAAATATATCAAAGGAAAAATATAGCGATTAATTTCATATAGGAAAAAAATCTCAAGTTTTTTTTTAAATTATTTTCCCAATATCCGGTATTATAAGAATCACGTTATAAATATAGTTATAATTAAAAATCCAATTTGTGTCAACGATACTACCTACGTTATAATTTGGTTTTCAAGCACCTGAAAATCCTTGAGCCCCGGGACACATTAATAATTTCATATAGAGTTGTCTAAATGTATTATTATGACGATGATTATCTTACTATTGTAAATACATAAACTTTTAATGATGGATATTTTTGTGCAAAACTGCACCAACAAAAAATACTTTAGTTTGTAATTGAAATTGAATACATACTGTGCTGTATGTACATTGTATATTATACGTAGCAGAAATACTTCACTGTAAATTTAATGAATAGTAGTTGTAAATAATTAGCTAAAATATCTGATATCACAATTTCAAACTTGCAGTTCTAAAATTCCCGGCATATATTCACATTTATCACTTATAAAAATATGTATGAACAAGAAATGCATCTTCATCTTTTTATTTCGTCTTCTTAGATTATATTACGAAGTAATAACTAAAACTTTTCGTTAATAAATAGAACTTAAAATTTAGAAATAACACACCTATGTTACGTTATTCACTTTTGGAGATATCCTAGCTATTCTAAATTTGATGTATTGAGTCAAATATCGAAAATTAATTTACCATATGCATGTCAATAATAGTTTAATAAACACAAATATTTTACACATTTATCCCGCACAAACACATCACAACTAAAGCCGACGAACGTCGAACGTTATAATCATACAGGACTCAATTAGTTAGCCCTAGTGCTCTATGATGCATATTAACTCATGCGAATTATCACTTCATAAAAATGAATACATTCCCTCGGATTGATATTGATAAAAAATATACATCTAAAATAGTTTATTTCATTTACTAAACACTTTATAGCATATGGGAACCATACAGGTTTTTGTTGCATGAAACATATATGTATCTGAATATAATTTAAATCTACGATTAATTATCTGAGCGGATTTGGTATTAAATTTGCAATAATATTTGTATTTGTCCATTTTCAGCTTGTAATTAAAGGCCAATAATGTTTATTTGTCATTAGAGTTACAAACGCGTTTGCTTTTGCTTTTGATGTTCATATGAGAGTAAGTTGATGTTTGCATATCGAATATCAAATTATATTCCAAAATGACCCGTATATTGATTATTACAATAATTGCAATAATTGCAATCGTCAAAATGGTTTATTATTTGCGCGTAGAAATTGATACTGTAGCTTTTAATTATAAATATTATCTAAATTGCTAATAGGAACATATTCTATAGTATTTCATGATGACTTTTCAAATTATATTCCAAAATGGTTCAATATATAATTCCAACTAGCTGTTTTGCATTATGATGTAATTTATACTGTGTAAGTAAAAATATATAAAAGTTGAAAATACTGATTTATTTTATGGCAATTGTTAAGATTGTGTCTCCACGCTTTTGTGGATACTATACATATACAGTACATCATATTATTTGCACAGTCAATTCAGCCCATATAAAATAGCAAGGAAACCAAGAAAATGTATTAGTCTCCGAACAAAAGTCTCTAGAGAAAAGAGGTATTGATTTAACGATAAGCTAGCACAACAAAATTCTGTGTCTTTCTTCTTTTGTAGTTTTCTTTAAGTATTTGGATAGTTATAAAATGTTTTGTACTGCAAAAGTTATATGTATGTGTATATATGTTACAAAGCTTAAATATGATAAGGTATGTATACTGTTTTTATAGTTTTAAAGAAAATTATCAGTGAGTATAAATATAATAAATACAATAGATTTTTCTCGGAACAAATTATGTATTTCTAAGATATTAATACATATCATCTATATCAACTAAAGAAAAGCTAATATTAACCAAAAATATTTATAAATAAATATGTTTCCCCTTTTCCCTTTCCCAACCCTTTTCTGTAATATATCTTTGCTAAGATCAACAAACATGCAAATTTCTCAAGTAAAAAATAACAATTATATTAAAAAGCTATCTCTTTATGCAATTTTATAATCTCTAAAATTTAATGTAACTAAATTATTATTTAACTCGTCATATGTTATAAATATAATATACCAAACACGGAAAGGAAATTATTTAAACTTATTAAGAAGATCGGCAAAGTTTTCAAAAACAAACACAACCAGTTAACGTGAACTTAAAAATAAATCGGATTAACTATCTTATGCCATTAGTGTAGAAAAATTAATAAAAAAAACTTTATCGTCTATAATTTAAAACGAAATCCTATTAGCAATAAATGCATTTATGATTCCCCAGGGCAAAAAATAAATATTGAGGTATTCTTCAGCTTTTATTACAAAGGAAACTAAATTTCTTTTGTCTAACGGTGAGTGGTTTCGTTTTGCGTGGTATTCAAACACTACCACAACGCGACACAAGAAAGCTTTGTAATCCACACAAGTCTGTAGTCCAATGATACAAATTCCAATTTAGCATTCAAATATTTCCAAGATCTTTGTAATATCGCATTAACGTTATAAACGGCTAGAAATTCATATTTATACTAAATGCATTACTGTGAATATAAATAGCGTTTTCGAAACGGAAAATATATATTTGTTATTATCAAAAGCAAACAGATGCAGCGCTACAGTTTTCGTTAAAGAAAATTAATTATTTTTAAATTTCATAAAAGTAATTGAATTTTTATGCTGTGGTTCAGAAACATAGTTTCTAATAATATGTATAGATATATGTATGTAACAAAAGGGTATAATACGATAGAAGACAGAAATCTACCGAAGCGAAAGATTGTCAAGATGGGAAAGAATGTAAAGGATTTTCTGCCTCCCTATTTGATGGGAATAGGCATGATGTTATGTATGTATGTATGTAATCTGAGTTGTGAGATTTGAATTTGTAATTGAGTTTGGAGTTGTATTACAATATACCCTTTCTGTAGGCGTCAATGAGTCCGGAATAATTAATACTGTGGGGTTAAAACGTTTAGAAAATTATAAGTAAAAACTCGCTGCGCCATATTTTTGTGGTTGTCGACACATATTACGTCATTAACAGTGTGAAACAGCTTACGCTAAATTAACCATGTAAAGGGTTCACCCATGGTGTGTTCACCTATTCATAATTAAATCTATTGATTTTCTACACTAGTCTAGTATGTAAAAATGGTTATTTCAACACACCACAAGTCATCAAAAATTAAAAATATATCTAGTATGATAATCTAGTGTAACGCAAATTTTAATCATTTATTTATAAAAAGAAACTATCAAATAGAAATAGATCAAGTGTATATATATATATATATATATATATTTTCCATATAAATAAATTCGCCAACTAATAAAAGATTTTAAAAATAATTTTCATAGAAAGTTTATTTAAAATATGTGCTAAGCCCCATTCTACAAAGTTTTGTGACATTGATGGAAAGGCTACCTCAAGATTTTCACCGCGCACGCCTTTCCGTAAATGTTTCCAATTCGTCATCTTGTCATTTCTTCATCAATATGAAGATTATTTCAGGACCATTTATTTTTTTCTGCAACACCGTGCCAAGACTTCATAAATATTCTAAAAGTCGTATTTTTAAAATACGCGTATACATTCTGATTTCTTTCTGCTATTCTCTGCTTACGTCTCTTACGAAATATTTAATTTCATTTACAACACAATTACCATAAATTAAACCAGAGATATGAATCCGCACCAATTCCTTAACTCAATGTAATTCAGTTGGCAAATCTGACAGTATTATTAAATGATCTAAACAGAATTTACAACGAAGGGGAAACATATACTGGAATGATAACTGGCATACGTATATTAATTAATTTTTTGAATTAAATTTTAGAGTTATTAAAGAGGATACTTTACAAAATGTTCTCCCTTTATCTCTCTAACCATCCCACTACTCCCTCATTATTCTCTCTCTCTCTCTCTCTCTATATATATATATATATATATATATATATATATATATATATATATATATATATATAAGAGAGAGACAGAGAGAGAGAGAGAGAGAGCGAAAGTGTCAAGGTAGTCAGAAGTGACAGAAACGTTGAGTGGGAAATGATGGTTAGTGATCAAGGCGGAAAGGGGGAAAGGAATAGATTGTGGTGGGGGTCGACATGAGTGGAAGAGGACAGCAGGAGGAGGGAGGTAGATCGAGAAGAAAATTTTAGCTAACTGAAATTCGCTTATAAAATTTGCCTGGCGCATTTTAGTAAAATGTTATCGACCACTGCTCTAAGATATATATACTACTGTCATCTAGCGTTGTGTTCGTGAACGAATTTTATAAAAGAAATTTTAGATTTTTCCCTACCGGGTTTAATTTTTGTTTGTGTTATAAATGTGTCGCTGTTAAATATAATAGGTTAATATTTTATGTACGATTGATCAATTACATAAACATGTTAACAAACGTACTAACGAAACTTAAACCACCCGTTATATCATTTCGAATATTTTCAACGAATGTATCATCAGAAGTAGATACTAAAGAAATTCCGCAATGTTCATCGAAGGAATTCCAATTTTCACCGAAGTATCAGAAACCTCGTGAAGTATGGATCGAAAATTTCGATACAATAGATAAAAAGAATAGGGGAATTCTGCAACTGCACCCGGACGTTTTCGCTACAAATCCACGAATCGACATCGTACAACAAAATGTTCGCTGGCAGCGACTGTACAGATTTGTAAGTTTTGCTCATACGAAAGTTCGATCTGAAGTCAGGGGCGGTGGCCGAAAACCCTGGCCACAAAAAGGAATGGGAAGATCTAGGCATGGCTCAATTAGGAGTCCAATGTGGAGAGGAGGTGGTGTTATACATGGTCCCAGATCTCCAACGCCTCATTTTTATATGTTGCCGTTTTTTACAAGAGTTTTGGGTTTGACGTCGATGTTCTCGATTAAACTAGCCCAAGATGATTTTCATGTTGTTGATGATATTGATATTCCAACTGAGGATTATAAATTTATTGAAGAATTAATGATAAGTCGCAATTGGGGTCCTTCTGTTCTTATTATTGATAGGTAAAAAATTATATATATATATATAAAAAAGAAACATTTTAATGTATGTGCATTTTGTTTCAGTTCGGATGTAATGCCCAAAAATATAACTTTAGCAACAGATACAATCAAACATGTTAACTTAATGCCTGTGTATGGTTTAAATGTGTATTCCATGCTAAAACATGACACACTTGTAATGACGAAAGCCGCCGTAAATGAAGTTGAACAAAAATTGTTGTACCACCTCAACCGAAATGAAATAAATAGTAAATTAGAGAAATTCAAACTTCGATAGATGTAAATAAAACACAGTAGTTATACAATAAACATTTTATTAAGACTAAATTCATAATTTTTATATTCTATTTACCTATGCAAATTATGTCACATGCGTTTGCTATCCAAACGGATTATATACAATTATTTTACGAATGCACATCCCCAAGCATACGCTCTCTCACAGCCCATCGTAAATCATAATGCTTATTTTCACCAGGTATTTTTTGTCGTTTCCATTCTTCCTGGTATTGCTGATACATAGCAACCGGGTCACTTTTACAAGTTTTAACCGGTACTCGTGGTCGAATAACTGAAAAATAAAACATATTCACACACCCATCTATACTTATATAATCAATTTAATAATTCCGTTAATGAAACATTTTCAATGACATTAAAAATAAACATCTGCAATGTCATGCACCGAACTTTCTTATTCGCATTTGGGTTAAACCATATCGTAGTTTCATTATTTATCTAATTTATAATATTTGTTTTAACCTTTAGATAGCTTTTACAATAAATATTTCTTTGAATAAATATTAAATGTCAAACTTCAAATTATGAAAGGCTATTTTGTTAAACAATTGACAGGCGCTGATGATACGATTTATGTAAAAATATATATAATAAGCAGAAATTTATTTTGAAACCAGTACCCTTTTTGGAAAAAAAATTCGAACAAAAGTTAGGCTAAATATAAATACCTTTAATTTTTGTTCATACAATTTTTCTGTAACTGTAACCATTTTTGAGTAATTGCAGAAACTGCAAAAAATGACTAGAGTAAACAGACACTTCCGCTTTGAATATTTTTTCCAAAAATAGGAGGTGCACACCTCAGGCATATGCAAATCTTAAGTTTAAAGTTTCATAATTTTTGCTTCAACTGTTTAGGCTATAGAGAACTTACACACACACACACACTGACGGACGTCATTCCAAAAATAGTCGGAATCGATTCAGGGAAGGTCAAAACGTATATTTCCGTTAAAATCTCGACATCGAAATTTTTCATGATTACAATACTTACTTATACTGCGTATAAGAAAGTAAAAATAGTTGGTAAATTTCACAACCATTTATTTAATGGTCACATATATTTATACCACTCAATCCTGATGATGACCAACTATTTTATCTTTTATGTATATATAATCATAAAATACTTACATGATACTTTCGGTCTTAATTCATTATTTCTCCCACTACTTAATGATTTTGTCGTACTACATCTCTTTCTTCCATATTGCACCTCTGATGCATGTGGTTTACAATAATCTTGACAAGTTGTTGTTTGAGATGAAAACACATTTGAATCACTAGTTCGAGCACTCCTACAAACTGGTTTCGTTTTGTTAACTTGACGCACTTCTACTTGTTTCTTTGGAACAACTTTCGCTTGCGAACTAACCGTCGACGATGAGTACAATGTATTCGCAATATTTGCGAGATAACCCTCTTTTAAACGTCTATTATTCTCATTTAAGTGATAATGATCACCGTCTGACTCCACAGAAGAACACTGTCGCATTTGAGTGAAATGAACATTTTCTTTGTTTGGTTCATCTACACGCTTTTTCTGTTTTTGATCATATTTTATAAGAGTTTTCAAATCTAAAATTCGTTATTTATTAATTTCAGGTTAAAATATGTTTGCTTCAATATCATACCTTTCATAAATTCTTTTAACTGTTCACCATTTATATTGTAATAGCCTAATTGATTTAAATATTTGAGCACTTCACGCGGATTTAAATCTACAGACATTTTCGAATCTATTTCAAATTTTGTACTGGTCGTTGTGAAACCTCATTCAAAATTTGTCATCATGAAAAACGTTGTGTGTGTATGTGCGAGCAACGTTTTCTGTGTTTGCTTGTCAGTGCTCGATTCAAATAAATTTCGTTTAATTTAAATGTATGATGTTTGGCGAAAATGCTGTGTCTTTAGTACGAGAATTACATCAAGTTATAGATGCAGTGCCACGATATAATGTAAAATATATATGTTTTTTTAATGCTTAATAGGTTATAATGCAAATTGTACTGGTTTTTAGGGTGTTTTGGTTGAAGAGGTCATACAAGAGATACAACACTTAACACATGATAACCGAAAACTTGTGTAGGTATTATTGTTACAAAATTTCTATTTGTGTAATTAAACCTATTTGTGTACCGGATATCCGTTCTTTATATATGAATATGTATGTTTTAATTAGCCAATCACAAGAACAGGAAAATTCTGAGCAATATGTTTCAACTGTACGGGTTCAACATGCTGCAGTTCAACGTAATCTTAGGTGCCTTATTGCGTACCATCACACTCGATTGCGACGATTGCGAAATATGAGGTGGGAGTTTGGTAGTGTATTGCCGCCGGAAATAAAAGGCAAATTAAGTCCGAAAGAATTTCAGTGGTTCAAAGATTATAATAGAATTTTAGCAAATTATATGAGATGTATTGGCGATTTTAAAGACGGTGGTTTAAATTTGTGTATGAATTTAAAACCGCCGAAATCGTTATATGTTGAAGTTAAGTGTTTATCGGAATACGGTTATTTTGAGTTGAGCGATGGGTCACATTTGAATTTGAAAAAGAACGCGCGTTATTTTTTGCCGAAAGGCGATTGCGAAGAGTTAATTCGCCAAGGTGTTTTTGAACACTTATTAATTTAATTTTTTATATATATTGTTTGTAATAATAAACAATAAAATATTTTTGATAAATGCCATTAGTTAATTTACTCAATGTGTGGATGTTATAATTGATATACTAAGGGTTTTTTCGAGAAATGTGAGATTGTTTTTTCTAGTAAATATCTTCGAAAATTTCACATTAGTGTGATATGAGTCAGTAAATTTTACGCATGTTAGGGTGAACGCTCGTCTTGGTTTGGTTTAACAACATGGAATGTATCTTGCATAAGGGAATAACCCAGATGTTGGGGCTATATATTTTTCCCATAGTTAGACTGGGTTTTACACTGCAAGCTGTTTCTTTACTGTTTATTACAGTTAAAACATTCCAACATAAAGTTTTGCTTTTACAAAATGTTTGTTTCAACATATCATAAATGTTAATTAAATAGAAAACATTTGCATAATATGTTCCAAAATAACGAGAAAATAAAAAGTGCATTAGATATAAAAAAGATCAAACAAATTACGAATATCGCGTACGAAATATATTTATCATTAGTTAATCGGCTGTCACTTAACAACTAAAACTATAATAGAGCGACCCTTAAAACAATTTTATTACTGAAAATATTTATTATCTTGAATTTAATTGAATTTTTAATACAATGAATGATTTAGCTCTACTATATGATGTAATAGTTCACAAGAATTCAAATTAAAAAAGAATCCACATACTGCATCTATATAAACTAAGCATGGTGCATTGGCAAGATGTTATTTCATAGGATTGACTGGGATGTTCGTAAAAAACCAGTATTAGGTTTGTATTCTATTGAGTCAATTAAAATTTGTAATAAAACGAATTTCTGTGCAGTATAAAATAACAATTAGTGTTATTTTAAAAAACTCCCGCGTTTTTTGTTTAGATCTCAGGTTCATAAACATGTGGTTTATGATGAATTTATGATTAGATTATTGACCTATTTTATCATTTGGCAGTGCAAGTATTTCGCAAATTTAGTTATTAATATTTATACAATCCTATATGAAGTTTCTCCACAAAAATAAATACGCATAACATGTTTGCGGAATGAATTGTTTTATTCAAATAAAACCATACATACTTAAAGAATTTTCCTATGAAATGTAATATAGTGACTTACAAACATATTATTGTATTACGAATATTGTTGACGTGATATTATGAATTGTTTTTAAAAATGTTGGAATGTATAAATGTTGCTTACATATATATTTCATTTTTCGTGGTAAGTATATGAATAATTTTTGAGAACGAAATTTTCCCCATTGTTTGTTTACATTTTGCAATGTAAACAAGCAAATCCCATTCCGACAGTACTAATTCTGTTAGTCGCAGGGAAGCCCGACATATAAACCACATAACGACTTGCATGTGTATTTTTGATTTGGGCATTTCCTTTCTCGAATAATTACTAAACGTTAAATATGAGGTAAATTTTCCCATCGGCAAATTGAAGCAAACTAAAGCTAACATGTGACCGACATCCAATAAGTAATCTTTGTATCTTTGATACTTTTCATTAGTTTCATATAATTCTATGGGTTATTCCAATCCGAAATTTGACACAGAACCGGATTTATCAGAAATTCTAAAGATTATTTACTCATTGGGGAAATAAAAAAAAATATATAATAAATATAGCTATCCATCTTGACAGGTATACGAAATATGTTTTTCTGGGAAATTCATTGAAACATAAATAATAACGTCGGAGTTGGTTATTAATTAAATAAAATTATTTATTTTCATATTTAACCAAATATCTATAGGTTGTTTTACTGTTTTTTTGTTTTGTTTACAAAACGGCAAACGCTACTTTAAATTTATTTTAGTTTTTCTATATTGTTTTGTTACATCATTTCAAGGTGATAGTTTGCTAAAATTTAAATTTATTTAAGTATGATTAATAAATAAGGATAATTACAATAAATTCTACAAAATTACAATCAAATAACCATAATTGTTACACATTCTCATACAGTTTATTGATAGCAGAATTAAGTAACAATTCCATATGTGGGATCTTTTGGAAAATACAGCTCTGTGATTTTAATTCCAGGGTGGAAAGACCCGATCTTAAATAATTAATATATCCAGATGTTACTGGATACAAAAAAATGTATATTATAAATATTTTCTAATTAGTAATGCATAATTATATTAATATTACAAAGGCATAGGACCTTCCCTTGAAATAATGAACATTATGAATTATATTCGGTTATGTATGGGTAATTTTTCTCTCGCTTTGACACCGTTTACAAAAGAATCATTGTGACCACAAATACGGAATATTCCACACTTTTGTTCTAAACTTATTATTTCTTCTAATTCCAATATTTCCAGATAGTTAAAAAAAATGAGTCAAAATATCGTATCGTACGGGGAAATAATTTATACGTTTTTATCATAATCGAATTAGTGGACATTATCGTAAAAATTGAATACCTTTTTTTTTTTTGGTAATTACTAAAAATTTTGGAAAACACCATTCAGGTTTTTCGAACGAAAATGTAGGTAGCTGTTATTTACCTTTTGATAAGGACAATATTAAAAAATATACGTAGCTATATCAGCTATCGCTGTGGTGTATTAGAAAAAGTTTGTTTTTTTTACTATCCAATATATTTTTAACTAAGTATTTTACTTGAAATTTATTTTTGAAATTAAGAATGGCACACCTTAATTTAGTTGCATTGCATGACTATGCCAGTTTAAAATTTAGTTGTTTTTAACAGTATGTCTGAAATACTCAGTTGATTCTAGCCTAGTGTTAATTGTAAGATGGGAAAGGTAACATATTTTTACTATTTCTGTTCATTTAATTATTTCTTAATTAATTAACTTGGTCTAGATATATGAATATTTTATTAAAATTGTACAAATATTAAATGTGGATCGGTTTTCACAATGTTTTTTATTATTAATTATACAACTCGAGGTTAAAAATGTGTTGACAGTTACTTTTTTAATAGCGGGTAAATTCGCACGAAAGTGCCCATTATAATAAATGAGAAAAATTGTCTCTTCAGCATGGCATTGTTTTAATAACGTCTCACGGACTTATTTGAGTTCTTGTGATACCTATTGAAATATTGAGACTTTTTTTTAACAGCATGACTTCATTTAACTAATTTAATCATAATCTAAAAGAAACTTTGATACATCCCTGAGCGTTGTTATATGTATACCATACTTGGTACATATAACCCTGACCATGTTAAAGAACATGTTATGTTATGGATTTAAACTAAATATGCAATTATTATTCGCGTAAAAAATGATACATGGTTTTTTTAAAAATTTAAATAAAGAAAGTTTGTTGACTATACAATTTCTGCGTAGAATTTCATTCTTCATGACAACCTTCGATTGTTCCATGTTCTGTTTATCTTATTCGGGGAAAATCCCAATATATCTTTGAAGGTATGAATCGTATGAATGTTCAGCAGGCCCCAACGTAGTTGGAGCAAACTGGAGCCCCCCTCCAGGCATCCGTGTTTTCAACGTGTTTGCCATCGATATTCCAGACTGCAGTCATCAATTGACCGATTCGCTGTACGCTCACATAGTACTATCATCTCATCTGTATTTTGTATACAGTAGTGTTTATTATTATTTGTGTTTGACGTGTTATAATGTTGTGATTTTTACGTAACAAATCTCAGTGATTTTATATTTCAATTTTTTTTTTTATTAAATATCTTATACCAAATGTCTTCAACCACGACATATTTGAGGAAAGTTTTAAAACAATACTTTGATGGTAAGTTTATTTATTTATTTTATATATTATAAATAGTCGAATTGGCAAATGTATCAAGCGTTTTTGAGCACAAATAGAACCACCCTTTTACTCAAGTAAATTAAATTCAAAATATTCCATTTATTAAAATACTATTAGTGTTACTTATCGAATATAGAGTTAAATATATGATAGAATTCGAAACGTAAAAAAAAGAACAAACAATATGACGACATATTATAACCGGGAAAACCTCAATAAGAAAATCCTATAGGTATTGTCTCGCGTGTGTACTACATTTCTATATTATAGAGAAAGTGCAACATCCTAGGTTTTTCCAGGCATTATCAAAAATAATATTTGACATCAGTAACCGTGTTCCATATCTAAAGTAATCTAATCTCTAATATAGAAATAATAAATATGTATATGTTTTACAAATTTGTTGCTTGAGCGTGCGCTTTTGATGTCATTAATTCGTCGTGGATATAAAATCAGGTATTTAAGTAAACTCAAAATACGTCGATAATTGCGTCACCGCGATTGTGACTAAAGTTTTATGAATCTTCGCATATGATTATTCATTATTATCTTCATTAACCGCAATTTTATTTTTGCGGTATAATTATAGACGAATTTTTCTAGTACCGGTTTGAGAGAAATATGACGTGGGTTTTTTATTAATTAAAAACTGGCTTTTGCGTTTTAAATGTTTATGAGTTTATTTGGGAAAAGAAATAATAACCCGGGAAATTTTGTTTAATGCATATTTCTAGTGAGTGCGCATGCGTTGGGGAATACCCAGTAAACGCAGCTGGCAGAAACTACGTCTACGACCGTACGGCGCACGAGCGGCACAGTCATTCGAAGTAACGAGTTGATGTTGGTTGTTTGTTCGATAGTGGAAATTATTTGTTTTTGTTAAATTAACCTCCGAAAATTGTTTGCTATATAAACACAATTCAATCCACGTGTATCTTTAACATCATGGTATTTCCTATAACACGAAATATTTGTTGTAAACGTGATTTTAATAAATAGAATATCCAACGCGTTGTGTACATTGTGTGGGCTGCAGTACTTGATACTTGAGCCATTTTGATACTTTAGTGAAACGTTTCTACAAATCGTTCAAAATGTGGAATTCTAGTGAGAAAGAAAATAATATGGTTGCAGATGCAGTTGATAAATCATCTTCATTGAAAGATGATAAATGCGGCTTATACGAATCATCTAGAACCGACTCTGGGTTCTTATCAAGTGCAAATTTAACTGTATCGTCCGACCAACTGTTATCTGAAGAGATCAAGAGCTCACCAGATTCGGGACTCATCGAAGAAGAGGAAGTTGGTAAACTAGAGGAGTGCTACATGCGACTCGACAGTGGCGTAGATGTGGGTCTCTCGGAAACTTTCTCCGGATTGAGTCTGAAGAGTCCAACTTTAAACAATCTTAACTCGAAAAAATGTCAAACGAATGATGATTTTATTCATCAAACGCAAACGAATATCTGTAACGACGAGCTAGAACGACCTCCGTGGGAGTTGTACTATCGACAAGATGAAGAAGGCGATACGTAAGTGTATAGTTTACGAATTGCTACATTTTATGACACTTTTGACCCTGAGCCACTATTATCGCGCGATTTGTTTGACGTTTATAAGATTTATAGAAATAACAACTAGTTTACGTAAATTGTCACTGGGGAATTAACTAGCCTTTGTTGGTTTATTTAACTAAATATTAAAACGAACTCAGCGTTCACATAATAATCCCTTATTTCATGTGCGCTCGCGCACATATTGCTAATGGGTTAAAACGACATAAGCGGTACCTGCGTTATATTGCACTTCTTCATTACTTTATAACAGTATTAGAGTTATAAAATATGATATATGAGCTAAAGATGACATATGTTACTTGTATGTACGAGATAAACACGCATTATGCAAACAAACTTTTCCATTAAAATGTATGCAATATGCTATTAAGATTCAAAAATAGCAGGTGAATAGGTTTAGCTTCTGGTATTTTCAAAAAAATCGTTAATGATTTACATTGATTGACCTTAAACAGTTATTTTATACACGCTATCTTATCAATAAAATTCTTTTATTTGCGAATTAATGGATAGCCATGATATTATATTTGCTAATTTGGTATTTCCCCTTTCTATAATTATTAGTTGATATTTTTTTATTGCGGTCTACTCTACTCCCTAACTAACTTAAATTAACTATTTGTCAAAGTCTAATTGTTCTTTGAACTGTTTTATTTGCTGATTATACTAATCATAAATCGGTGCGTGTAAGCAATTTAGCATTCATTGAAAAACGATTCAGAATTGTTTTCAAATGACATCATATTTTATTAAAACCCTATGGTTTCATATTGCTCCACGCTTAAATTACCATGAAAATTATGCGAAATACATATTTTATTTATACACAAACATCGACAATTATTGCAATTTATTCAATTAACTATCTAAAGAGCTCAAGAACTCGTTTTGCTCGACAGGAAGTTTCAAAATTCGTCTCAAAGTAATGGCTTCTAATTGCCTATTATAACTTTGCGAAACAATTTTTCCTTATTTGCAAAAAAACAATAATGTTTTGTTTACTGCTCAATATGGGATTAAATAGGAAATTGAATTATATTTTATCTCTGCTACAGATATGTTAATGAGATGCCTCTAATCAACACAAACATATTATAAAATTGTTGTTTAATTAAAAGTGTTATGTTATATAGGCAACTTCACATTGCAATCCTTCACGGTTTTATTGAAGTCGTCTACTCGCTAATTCGCCTCGCACCACACCCGTGTCTACTGGATATTGCGAACGATTTCGCGCAAACGCCACTGCATTTGGCTGTGCTAAGCCAACAACCTAAGATTGCAAGAAGTCTGATCGTGGCCGGTGCATCGCCCCGGTGTCGAGACCTCAGAGGCAACACACCACTACACCTCGCCTGTGCAACGGGCAACTTAGAAACCGTCAAAGAACTCACAGCGTCCGTTACTATACAAGAAATCGAAAGTTTATCTTTATCTTACGGCACAGCCGTGGCCCGACGAGAAATTGAGATGGAACAGCGCAACTATGATGGTGAGTTTTTTTTATTTAATTCGTTTAGAATTTCTATTTTTAATCACTAGTGCCACGCACTTTTGCAATTTCACTACATGTTCATAATTAAATAAATAACAGCAAATTTGAAAGTTTATTAAAAAAACATGCAATTGTTCAAAGACAATATTTATTGAATTACCCAGTTTTATATTTGGAAAATTCTGGATAAAACCATTTATAGAAGTGATTTGAATCATACGGATTTATATTACAATTTTCCTGCTACTCTGGTAGCACATTGCAAAACTAAAACATGTGACGTCAGAAATACCCATAACCACAATATCAATATCTAACGTATTTTTTTGCATCTTAATGTATGTTTTGCTATTGTTATCTAGTCTGAACTTTGTTCGCTGGAAAGGCCAGGCCAAAAATGAATAATACATTTATACGAACGAACGAAATTTTTATTAGGAATATAAAATGATTGTATAAACGAGTTGTTACGGTCTTATTAGATAGAGCTGCGTTGCATTCTTCTGTGATGTATATATATGTGCTTGTTTTTTATGGTCTGCGACCCTGTATAGAGGTGGAAAAACCCGAACATTAATGATACAAACCTTTAGTCTAGCTATGCCATTCCAACCACAGAATAGGTTTTAATTAAATAAATTTTGTTGTAATCTAACACGCACATATTTTATGATACCTCTACTATAATAAACAATAAAACTCATTAAACGAAAAGACCTTACGTACTTTATTTTATAAATTTCAATCAATATACATAAACATATATTAGCATTGAATTAACGCTATAGCGGTGTATCCCACTCTTGACGCCTTCTTTCGGTTCCGTTGAAAAGCATAAGAAATTCGGAGAAACTATTTTATAAATATTTCGACATACTTTTTCTTTCTTTTTTTGCTAGTTTAAATATTAGTACTGTTTTTTTTTTGGTGTATCTATATTTCTTTACGACTTGAATAAACATAATTTTCATATTTGGATATTTGTTATCTTTGGAATTTCCAGGTATTATCACATATGTGGTTATTACAGGTACATTTCCGCCAAATAAATTTCATTACTTTGAATCAATTCTAGTTGATTTAAATTTTAATTACGCGTGGCCTTGTGCATTTTTATTTTATTTTTTATTTCAAACGCATAATTTTGTAATTGTGTCCAATGTAGCTGAATAAAAATGCTAACAATCCCGTCTCATAATCACGTTTACTGTCATCGTTGTATTATATCGCAATTCGCAAATGTTTGTATTGAACGTCGGTGGAAAACCCCAGTATTCATAAAAATAAAAAAAATATTGTACAGTATTGTATTGAAAAAATTGCGCAAAAACTTGCTCAATTTTTTTTGTATCATCGAATCGTTAGAACGACTGAGAAGTGTAAATGTAAGATGAATGCTTTGATAGAAAGTCATGCAATATGTTTTTAATTAGGGATTGTTGTCGTGAGAACTTTCATATTATTCTTATTAAGCCCGGTACTGGAATCTCGGGAATCCCTGATTGCATGTATGGCAATGCGTTTAACGGCAATTGGTACCGCATTTTGAAAGTGTGCATATTTTTGCTAAAATATTGCTGACTAAAGCAAAATTGATTGTCTTTACATATAGAATTTATTACATCCTTTTTCTCTCCCAACAAAATAAGTAAATATGTCGTTTTTATGTTCGCCGAGCCTTGTGTTGGAAATTCAGTATTTTAGAATGTTATTTTCCCACAATGACCTCAGCCAAATGCTGGTGGTCCATATTTATTTTAAATTAAATTTAGAAAGTCATGATGTGGAGCTGCACGAGTTTCCATTTTATACTTTTTATTTTCCATTATTTGGTGTTGGATTTCCCGACAATTTATAGAACAATAGATCACTCAAGAATAGTAATAGTTCAATTGTATACCAAGTACCTGATCAATCTGATTTTAATGGCTTGTTTTTGTCTCTAATTGCGTTTTTTTCAATATATATTTTTTTCGTTTAAATAGATAACATGTTGCTAAATATGAAAAATAAGTTTGACAAACAAACCTAGTTGAGAATACCACAAAAGAAAACAAAAGATTGCGTTTCCGCTGTTTCAAATGAATTGAATATTCGCATAGCGACGTCACAAATAACTGTATTCCGGTGCTAATAATATCTATTTTAACTACCGCATTAACATGTGAGAATTTATGTTATAATAACAAAACGAATGTTCAGATGAAAGCGTGCGGTGTCAATAATAATTGATAATGTATGATGTGCAATGGATCAAAAGTGATCATTAGATATTTGAACAAATAACAAGTCTGTAATGAACGACGCAAATAGCATTTGTGTGTTGCGTCGTTGCGCATTACTCACAAGCCGCGGCCAAAAATGGACACAAACGTTTAAGAAAAAAGTCAGCTGTCGGCGTTTAATTTTAGCGAGTCTGGTTAAAATCGAGCGTCATTTCGATGAAGTGGCCCGCATACTTGTCGTCCGATTGTGTATAGAAGTAGCGTTATTTTTAACCGAGAGAAACATGCGGAATTCAGAGATGCCAGACCGGTCTGGTTTTCCCGAAGTCAACCGTCCAACCGAACGGTTTCAGGGGCATTCCATAGGCATGAAGTTAACATCGACTATCCCCGCTAATTTTAGGTTCGACTGTACAAAAACACGCATACGATATTGACTATAGATTTTGATTATTTCAATGTTATTTGAAAAACCCATAGTTGACTATGATGTAAGAATATTTTCAACATGGTATTTTATCAACATTCTTGTTCATATGAAACGCGCAAACCCAAATTAACGAAATAAATTAATTCACACTTTTTAATTTCGTATTCGCACTAGTTTTGTCCCTCAAATTATTTCCTGATTCTTATATATACTCTCTATCAAGGATTTTCTATGTAACGGTTATTGCACGACACGATATTACAGTTGACCTAAATCATAATATTGATAAAATTTTCCGTTCAAATAAATTCTCAAGTCTTCTAAAACTTCACTCTATAATTTATAAAACATTACGTGATCTTCTACAACATTTAACTGTATCCATGATAAATAGAAAAAAAAATCCAAAAGTCGACTAATTTTGATATTCAAAAGTAATGAATGTACACATATTTTCATACATTTCTAAAGATATAAATTACTGAGAGTAATAATTGCCTGTTGTATGTAATAACTATTTATATAAATTACCTTTACAAGTGGTGATATGTGCAAATATAGTACAAATAGCAGTAGTAAGTTACATATTTATATATAGCTGCGTAAATTTTGTTGATCAACCTACTATGTTTATCATATATTTATAAAGAAACCGGTTAAATATAGAATCAACTACATTTTTAGTTCAAACCGAAATAGTTTTCTACAGACAAATGTATAAGAATATATATTTTTGAATTGGGAATAACCAAGTTGATCGGTCGGTACTGATTCTTTCTTTGTGTACCTAATATGAACATAGCTGAAATACCACTGATTCAAGCTAGTTCCTTGTGGTTTTACGAGGAACCGAAATATTTTATAGAATTTTAACGATGGAAATTTTAAAATACACGTCGATTCATTATACATTTAATACCCTCAAAAGATTATCAAAAACCCATAACTTAATAAATATTGTGTAGGCAAATATGTTTCATTACAATTATTAGAAATATGCTATAAAAAAAAAACAGTTTGAAAACCGAAGTCATACACACGTGTAATATAATAATTATGTTTAACAATATATAAACGGCAAACATTTTCACGGCTATATTTTTTGCGAATGACGTATATGCTAGTTAATTATACATGTTTAAAAAAAAATGCTGACGCTTGAACTTGCAGTCATAAAATGTTATTTAATTGTTAACATCGGGTTTGATAACCTTAGTAATCTAATTGAGAATCACTATGATATGGGTGAACATAATTCATTAGTTTTTTTTTTTTATTTGATAAAGGTTTTATTCTTTGCTTTCGATGTTTGAATATGTCGGATGCGATTATTTCATGGGAGCACAGAATTATTACAGTGGTTTTGCTGCGAAATATAAATGTGTAATATCTGGGAATACCAAGTGTTTCATTTGTTTTTTTGGTTGACTGACGTCGTTGCAAAAGCCCGTATGTTTAACAATATATTTTTGTTTAAACTTGAAAGTAATATATGCTGTAGGATAAAGTTATTTGAAATTAATCTTTTTGTATTAGTACAAAAAAAATTTAAAGTCGACATTCTTTAATTATATTTACAAATTATATATTTAATAATTGAGCTAAATTGTTTGCAGAAATCTTGTAATATAAATGTAGAGAGAATTTCAAATTGTAATACGAGCTTAGAGTATCTTAAAATAAGTTGATTGGAAGATTAATTTTATGTTTCCTGTTTTATATTCATTTGATAATATTGTCCCGTGTTCTTTTGTATAAAATGTTTTAAAAGCGGTTGTTTTTGTTTCCATAATAGGACTTTAATACAAAATTTTTTAGCTATTTAACAATTTGAAATTTATGGTTTATTTTCTATTTTCAGGACAAATGTGCGTTCATGTAGCAGTTCTCGGAGGCCATGTCAATGTACTGAGACATCTAGTGTGGTTTGGTGCCAATATAAATGCTAGAGTAAGTTTACTTTTTGATTATTTTTAATTTCTTATATAAATATATATAGTAAAATATTTTGAATAAAATTTATTTATATAGTATAAAATTACTTCAGTCAATACAATTTTGTTTAACATAACAATTTGCAACGTAAAAACCTAGCTATAGTCCATAAATGTCCATATTTGTAATAGATGATTCTTGTTACAGGAAGGCAAATCTGGCTATACGCCACTACACCTAGCTATCGAAAACGGTGATCAAGCAATGACACATTTCCTTTTAACGGAGTGCACCGGCCCCTTACAAATCGAAACTCCCACATATGCCGGACGAACCCCAATGCAGCTAGCGAGAAGTTCTACCTTTGTACAGGCCCTCCTGTCCAAAGGTGCACGTATACCTGGTGACACAGACACAGATGACGAATATGATTCGGATAACAGCGATGATGTAAGTACTCGATTAATTATATCTCCCTTCTCTATCTCATAAAATTAAATTAACGAAAGGTGTTAAGAAACACCTAATAATTATCCTAAATTTAAACTATTATATTTTATAATCTAATTTATTTACTAAATTAATGTTTTGTAAAAAAAAAAACAGTAAATATTATTTGATATTTACATTTAATTTGTTGAAAATGACGTCACTAATTTGCAAGTTGGCATTAAAATATTTGCTTATGAAACATAACAACATAATTGCATTATATTTATATTCTGGGTTTTTTACAGTTATATTTTTGCCTAAAATTCTTAAACTAATATGGGAGACTTTCCAATTATTTATAATTGTTTTACATACATACCAATTTTATCACGCATTTCCATAATTAGGGTTGAAACATCCACATTCTTATTAAATGTTGTCATAAAAGTATTACATATTTTAATTTAGTTTATTTTGTTACAGATGTCTTTCGAATCTCAAAATGTGTTCAAGTCTGGCTTAGCAATCAATGCCAGTGCGTAAGAGAACTTCTTAGCGTACCCGAAATAAAATTCTTACAAGAAGAAACAGCAAAACGAGTGCCTTCATAATGAAAATGATGATAAATATTGCAGCAAAGAAACTCCACCAAAAACAAAAATTGGACATAATTTCGAAATAAAGTGTTTTGCAATATAAAAATTGTCTATATATAGCCAAAACCTAAAAGTGATAAAGAATGCAAATCAAAATATTTTATATTTAATCAAAACAATTTTGATTCAAATATAAAATTATTTCAACAACTTTTAAAAGAAAATAAATAAATAGTTGATGTTGTTATGGATGTCATATTATTTTTGTATGTGCTAATTTATAACAGCTCTCTGTGCTTCTATATGAAAAGGTGGAAACTGTTGAGAAGAAGAAAATCTGATTGAACATGCGTTCGAAGGCATTGAGTTTAAATTATGAAGAGTTTTGTTTTAAAAACTCGCAATTTAAATCAGTACTTATAAGCATTAAACATGTTTAGGATGCTTTTCTCCGACTCGCGAGCTATTGTGTAAATAGTTGATACAATGAGTGAAGAAGAAAAAAAACGCAAGGATTTTTTTTGTATGGATCTAACTGTAAAAACAAAAATCAATATGTGTTCCCGATCCATACAATAATGCTTTAGTTTTTTTTTTGTTGTTGTATTATATGAATGAATAATTGTGTCTGTTATATTTATTGTTAATATTATATAATATATAAGAAATTTACTGAATTTGTAATTAATTTTTGCGAACTTGCAAACACATCTAACTACCGAAATGTTATTCTTGTTGGAATTATTAGTATTTTAACAAGAAATAGTTAAAATTTGACTTTGTATATATGTACCTCTCCTACCCTTCGCTCCTATACTACTATAGTTAATTGTAATTATATAACTTTATTTTAGTAAGAAATACATGTCGTAAAATTATTTTTTCTATATGTCGATTTATTTAAATCTTTATACTTATTCTCCGCCGCTGTTTGCAAATTAAAAAATGGTGCTTCATCAACGCGTTATGAAAAACAGGTTTTTCTATAAAACCATGTTCTTACAAGAAACAAATTTGGGTTAGCTTTACTTGGAATTATATTTCCTAATACTGAAATATAAGATTTCATCCTTTAATAGTCATAGGGAGAAGCCGAACTGAACACTACGCCACTGTGTTTAACTAGATTTTTTTAAGCCTCAAGAACAATTATATTTAATACTCAAGGGGACAAATTGCTGCTCATTAAAATGAGTGATACTCTATATATTAATTATACAAACAAACGAAAATGCTATTTACTAAATAATTAAACTAGCTTCTATATTGAAATAATTTTTTAATACCATATTACAATATACTAATTTTAGAAAATAGCTAATTATTTAAGTAATCAAGCACCATAAATATCTACACTATAATATAAAACATATTATTGTGAATGCAGTTTTTTTCAATCATGATATATAAAGGAATGCAATCTAATATTTTGCTCAATTTACACCGTGCACAGTTTGTAGTTGTTAACATGGCTTCTTATATTATGGTTTTATTTGTCTTAATTCTTTATTTTCATGGAATTGAAATGGTACGTAATGTATTAAATATATTATTTCGAAAATAAATCAATTGCGTTTAGATGTCTGAAGCTCAAATGAAATCGACTGCGAAAGTTATGAGAAATGTTTGTCAACCAAAGACTAAAGCAACCAATAGTATGTTAGATATATGATAGTTGATTATGCTGATTTATTTTGTCAATTTATTTTAGAACAAATTGATGATATGCACATTGGAATATTTGAAGATGATCAAAAACCAAAAGTAGTGAAATATGTATGTTTAAGTAATTTTTAATATGTATTAAACATTTATTTCTAGTGCTATATGCTTTGTACACTGACAATGATGAAAGCAATGAAAAACGGAAAATTTGATGCTGAAACATCTCTTAAATTAGTACCAACTTTGGCACCAAGATATCGTGAAGCTGCCACAATATCAATTGAAAAGTGTCGTACTTTAGGTATACGTTCACATGTATTTTATGAATATTTATTAAATTTATTATTATTTATTATAGAGCCCAATTCAGACCCATGTGAGACAGGGTACGATCTCGCAAAGTGCATGTATTTTTCTGATCCAGATGTAAGTAATTCACGATTCAATACTTCTAAATATTAATGTATTATTTTTGTTTCAGTTCTATTTCCTACCATAAATAAAAATGTTTTTTTTTTGTTGCTCTGATTTGAATAAATATATAATAGTATTATAATTTTTTATTATTTAATATATCTAATTTAAGTGTTTATTTATTTTACTTCCTTATTTGTAGGAGACTAACAAACAGTACAACTTTTTATTGTTTCGTCTATACTATGTAATAATTATAATATAATTATCTTATTCTACAATGATTAGCACGTGTAATCCGAATATACACGAAATGGCGCTTGTAAACAAGTTAAAATGCCGTAATTACTCTAATCTACATTCTTTCATTATTACTAGCTTTGCTTAAGTATCGTAATACTTATTTAGCCAAAAATAATTTAAAATCGGCGTAATTGAAAATCGAAATTTCATCGCTGTGCAGCAATGCACATGTGCGTATATTATCATATGTCAGAATTAAATAACCCAAGATTAATTTTTTTTATTTCATTTATAAATTTAACTACTTTATGTAATAATTATTAATAAGATAAAAATAAGCAGTGATATACAATGGATAATGAAGATCAACCTAAAATTACGTCGCCAGAAAATGAAGGTATTCAAATTATTTCCAGTGAAAATACATTGTTTTATATATAAAAAATATATTTTAGATGTTAAACGAAAACGTGTATTAAGTAACTTAACTAGTCCTTCGCCCAGCGAAGAAGATGAACTGCTAGGCAGTGATAATGACAAATGTCTCGAATTTATTGAAGAATCATCGGAAAGCGAACCAGAAATCGAGTGTGATATTTGGGATGACGATTGTATAACAATTGCTCGCCAACAAAGAAAAAATGCTGTAACTGGATGTACGCTCACATTTTACTTGCATGTGAACATATTGAACAGATTATTTCAATTTCAGATTTTCTAATACCTACATGCTGTCTAGAGCAAGAAGCATCTAACAAAAAGCTACAAAAAATAGATGAAACCCTATGTTTAAACGACGCTTTACTAGATGCAGAATTTATAGACACATACAAACATCACTGGGCAAAACCAGCAAACTTTCAAACAAAATCCGTTGAGTTTATTACTGATCCATTTAAACTTTGTATTGTTGACAATTTTATTGAAAATCATTTCATTTTAAATGAACTACGACAAGAGATTAATGAAATTGAATGGAACAAACGGCATATGGACTTATACGAATTTTTCCAATCGAAAGATTTATCAGAAATAAATAATAAGTTTATTAGTAATTTCCACAAGTTTTTGAAAACTGATGCTATGACATGGGTATATAATTTAGTTATTTAAAAACAATCTAAATATTAATTTAACTAGTTATTTTTCTCTAATTAGCTACAAAACTTAACTGGATTAGAATTTTATAAAGTATCAAGTACATGTTCTTTTTACTCTGATACCGATTACCTTCTTCTGCATGATGATCTACAAGAAGACAGATCAATCGCGTTCATATTTTATCTTCTTGATCCTTCTGTGGGAATAAATGAAGAATCCTGGACTAGTGCTATGGGAGGTGCTTTAGAAATATTCAATAAAGACGAAAATGGACATCCGAATGAATCTGCTCGACAAATAATACCGAAAAATAATCGTTTTGTATTTTTCAAAGTCACCAATGATTCATATCATCAGGTATTATTTGTTCGTTTGTAAATCATACAATTTTGATTTTAATATTTCTATTTAGGTTTCAGAAGTTTTGAATATGAATAATTGTCGTTTAAGTATAAATGGGTGGTTTCATACTCGAAAAGTGGATGAGTATATTTCACCAATTTTAAAACCACTAACATATGGTCTTTTTGCTCCAGGTGGACAACCACCTATTAATTTAATAATGCCAATTGATAGTTGGATTTCGAAGAAGTATTTGCAAGAAAATGTCATCAAACAAATACAAAGACAAATGCAAATTTATTCCGAAATTTGTTTGCAAAATTTTTTTATGGCGAGCAAATTTGATGATTTAATACGAGGTTTAAAAAATAATGGTTTGTATATTAATTAATAATAAAAATGTATAAGCCTGAAAAAAATAGTTTCCATTTTTTAATTTTGTTTAGAACTAATTTGGAAAAGTGTTGGTCCTCCAAATCGAATAAAATACGAAATTCTGGCCACTGAAACAGTACCACAAATTATAGCCGAATTCGTGTATTTATTGCAATCAACATTTATGTTCGATCTTTTACAACAATACACGGCTTTAGATTTAAATATAAGATATATCAAGCCTACTATCCGGTTTGAGTTACAAAAGTGGACACCTGGATGCTATTCTGTAAGTTACAACTAATAGTACTTGATTATTGACATTTATTTTGTAATTTTTATAGCTCTTATCGGAATACGATTGGGATAATGAAAAAGAATTAGATTTGGTTATGTATATAGGAACTTTAAAAGATATGCAAGTTGTTGGTGGTCAAACAATGTATGTTGCTACGGACGACGGTATGGAAGAAGCCCTAATTACTCTACCAGCTCAAGCAAACACACTCAATATGGTGTTTAGAGATACTGCTAGGATTATTAAACATGTTAGCAAAAGAAGCCATAGTGAATGTTTTTATTTGATAGTTTGTTCTTATAGGGAATAAAATATTTTAGAAAATGTATGTTTTTTTATAAGAATAAAAATATTTTACGCACATTTTTTATGTATAATTTTATTTTTGAGGACTTGTTTAAGTATTTTTGATTAAAACATTCGTCAATTTCAAACTAAATAAATTACAATAAAGATCCAGGAACCAACATAATTATAATTCAAGGTATTCAGGTTCCATTCGTACTTATGTGAAAATATACTAAATATTTTGAAAGTATATTTTTCGTTCGTGCTGCTCTCTTTGTACCATTTTTTATCCAATCGTTGTTAGTGATCGTTCTAGAAACTTTTACAAGGCTTTTAAGTGTTGCCACATGCAAAAAATATATTATAAATTACTACATTTTTAGTTAAATATTGGAGATATGTTCAATAAATACTAAATATTTTATAAATGCTTATTATATGCACTTAATAAATTACTCTTATTGAAAATTTTAAGATTATAAATTAATATTTCTAACCGCTATGAGTAGCGTTTTTCGTTCCCTTGTTTGGTGAAACTGCTATTATAGGCTAATTCAGCGAAGTCAGCTCGAGCCTATGTAAATGCATAAGCACATTGCGCATTGTTGATCGTGATCGTTAAATTTGTTGCCGGTGTTCCAGAAGATTCTATTCGTATTAATTCAACTTTCTTGTATATAATGGATCAGGTAAGTTCTCGAAAATTGATCATTTTTCATTCAAAAAAATTACTTTTAAACATGTGTCACACGTTTAATTGTATATACTGTTTAGTTATTCATGTTACACAGCACAAAATGAACGTGATTTTTCTCCCATTTAGGTTCTTATTCTTAAAGACAAAGGCAATGCAGCCTTGGTGGCGGAAAAGATCGACGAAGCCATCAAGCATTATTCTGACGCAATCGCTATCGATAGCTCCAATCATGTTTTGTTCTCGAATAGATCTGCCGCATATGCGAAAGCTGGAAATTACGAATCCGCGTTAGAAGATGCTGAAAAAACAGTTCAATTAAAACCGGACTGGTCGAAGGGGTACTCTCGCAAAGGAGCTGCATTATCGTACTTAGGACGGAAAGACGATTCAATTGCTACGTACGAAGAAGGATTAAGATTGGATCCGACGAATGCTCAACTACGGGATGGTTTAGCTGAAGTTCGTTCAAGCGGTGCAAAATCTAGAGGGTTCCCGAATCCGTTTGCCTCAGCTGAAGCGTTCGCAAAACTACGAAGTGATCCACGAACAAAAACTTATTTAGACGATCCTGAATTCATAAAAACATTGCAACAATTGCAAAGTAATCCCGGTTCTCTTGCTACAAAATTGAATGATCCGAGAATAATGACAGCTTTAAGTGTATTAATCGGGTTAGATTCTTCGAGTTTCGATGAACCAATGGACACAGAACCAACTTACACTCCTCCGCCACCAAGAAACCCAGAACCAAAAAAAGAACAAAAAGCCCAAGAAGATCTTCCAGAAAATAAAAAACTAGCTAAAGCTGAAAAGGAACTCGGAAATGAAGCTTATAAAAAGAAAGATTTCGCTGAAGCGCTTGAACACTACAATAAGGCGATGGAACACGATCCTACCGATATTACGTTTCATAGCAATATAGCTGCCGTTTATTTCGAGCAAAAAGAATACAAGTTATGCATAGAGCAATGCGAGAAAGGCATTGAAATTGGCAGAGAAAACCGTGCAGATTTTAAACTAATTGCGAAAGCATTCTCTAGAATTGGAAATTCTTACAAAAAACTAGGCGATTGGCTTTCAGCGAAAACGTATTACGAGAAATCAATGTCTGAACATCGAACGCCCGAGATAAAAACGCTATTGTCTAATATTGAGAAAAAGATTAAAGAGGAGGAGAAGAAAGCCTACATTGATCCAACGAAAGCGGAGGAAGAGAAAGAAGTTGGGAATGAGATGTTTAAAAAGGGTGATTATGCTAATGCTGTGAAACATTACACTGAAGCCATTAAGCGGAACCCAGAAGATCCGAAATATTACAGCAACAGAGCTGCGTGCTACACAAAGTTAGCTGCGTTTGATTTAGGCCTTAAAGATTGTGAAAAATGCGTAGAACTTGATCCTAAATTCATCAAAGGATGGATTCGCAAGGGACATATTTTACAGGTATGAATCAGAATAATAATATGAATGAAAGAGTTGATGCGTTTGGTTAAAATTAATAAAATTTTAAATCATTTTATTGAAAGTTTATATTCATTGGTAACCATGGTAATAGCTACCGTTTCAAGGTTTCATTAGTTTGTTAATAAAAACAACCATTTTGTTGCGATGATTCAATAATTAATTAATTAAAGGGTCATTATGCAAATATATTACTTTTAACAAATAAATATATACATTTTCTCCAAATTGAGTGTCGTAAAATGATATGTGTTATCAGCAACATATCATTCTAAGATTAGCATGTTTACGGAGTTGCGGTTTATAATTTTAGGGAATGCAACAAAGTTCGAAAGCTGCGGTAGCCTTCCAACGCGCTTTAGAATTAGATCCAAATAATTCTGAAGCACTAACTGCTTTCCGAAGTTGTAGCCTTCAGCCAAGTACAGGTGATCCAGCGCAAGTGAGGGCTCGGGCAATGGCTGATCCTGAAGTACAATCTATCCTTCGAGATCCTGCGATGCGCCTTATTTTGGAACAAATGCAAAACGATCCGAAAGCTCTACAAGAGTAAGTCATAGAAACGAAACAAACAAAACAAGTCTTACTAATTATGATTCTTTTGTTACAGCCACTTAAAAAATCCTGATATTGCCGCAAAGATTCAGAAACTTCTCGAATCTGGACTTATTGCAATTCATTAATTAATGTTTGCGTTTCACGTTTTTTTTTTTTAATTTACTTTTTTTGCTTTGTTATTTACTAATTTCCAGACTAATTAAGTACCTTTAGTAATAGTAAACAACCAATTTTATAATGCGTTTAAATGAAACATCGTTCACATTTTGTATTATGTTACTTTTGTTTATCGGAAACACTGTATTGTATGTTTGCTACTATTTCTGCTTTAAAATAAATGTTTAGATTATTTATTGTCTTTGTAATTGTTAAACACAAATGTTACCAATAAATTAAAAATAGCGGCCAAGTGCTAGTTTTATTATGGTAAGTTTAGAAAGAGGTTAGTTTATGATTTTTGTGAAAATGAATAAACTATATGGGATTAAAATAAGAAACAAAATTGCCGACTAAATTTATGGAAATGCATGCTTTGTTTTTGTTCGTTTGTTTTGTAGATTTGTAAAAAATGTTAACATCGCGGTAACGACCACAGCGCTTATGCGGTATAGTTTGGTAACCTATGGCGACGTAAAGTCGGGTGTTTGTAAAGAGAAGCCGTTAATCTTTTTTATCATTTTTGTTATATTTTGAAAAACTTCAAAATATTAAATAAAAGTTCCAACTCTAGTGGTGAGTTTAAAACATCTACTCTCAGTGTATGTATATTTGTTTAAAAATGATTGATAAAACGATAATATAGTTATGTATTTTTTATTTTCGCAACTTATTGTTGAATACATTTATTTGTTTTTGATCAAATCAGGTAGCTGCATCTATTGCAAACAATTCTAGCTTATCATATCTTCCCTCTATTATCTCATGTAGCGTGTTTTTCTAAACTTTTTTCTACGATTATTATTTTGTCAATAGTACTGTCATTTATGAGTCATTTCGTTTCATTCGTAATTTCGTTTGGTGTACATCTGTGAATCATACACACTCACTTCATTCATTCATAAATCAATTGAACTGAAAAGGTTATATGTTGATAGTGCATCAGTAACATTTTCAACATTTTAGGTTGACCATGGACACGGATGAGGCAGAATCTTCAAGTAGTGGACCTATGTCCTCATTGAATAGTCTATTCTCATTTACAAGTCCAGCAGTGAAAAAACTACTCGGTTGGAAGCAAGGAGACGAAGAAGAAAAATGGGCGGAAAAAGCTGTTGATAGTCTGGTTAAAAAACTAAAAAAACGCAAAGGTGCTATCGAAGAACTAGAACGAGCTTTGTCATGTCCAGGAACACCAAGTAAGTGCGTTACGATACCTAGATCTTTAGATGGGCGTCTGCAGGTGTCGCATCGCAAGGGGTTGCCACATGTGATATACTGTCGTGTTTGGCGCTGGCCAGATCTCCAAAGCCACCACGAACTTAAGCCATTGGAACATTGCCAATACCCGTTTTCCGCCAAACAAAAAGAAGTCTGTATCAATCCGTATCACTATAAACGCGTCGAAAGTCCGGTTTTACCTCCAGTGTTAGTACCACGCCATTCAGAATTCGCGCCCGGACATTCGTTGCTTCCCTTCCAACAAATCGCCGAACCAAATATGCCCCACAACGTAAGCTACTCATCGACTGGATTCAATTCGGGACATATGAGTCCAAATTCGCCTATGTCCTCAGTCCCAAGCCCTGGTTCTGTTAGCTCTAATCCCCAAAGTCCGTATTCTTCCGCATTAGCTGAAACGCCCCCACCCGCATACAGTCCCCCGGAGGATTCCACCCAGACAAACAACAATCCCAACGATCCCACCATGGATACAAATATGGGCGAAGTTGCACCTGTGAGCTATCAAGAACCCCCGTACTGGGCGAGTATAGCTTACTACGAGTTGAACTGTCGTGTGGGTGAAGTGTTTCATTGTAATACGCATTCCGTTATTGTCGATGGATTTACAAATCCAAGCAATAATTCAGATCGATTCTGTTTGGGCCAGTTGAGTAATGTCAATCGGAATTCAACGATTGAGAATACTAGGCGGCATATAGGTAAAGGAGTACACTTGTACTATGTCGGCGGGGAAGTTTACGCTGAATGCCTATCGGATTCAGCGATATTTGTACAATCGCGCAACTGTAATCATCACCATGGCTTTCATCCTTCAACTGTTTGTAAAATACCGTCAGGATGTTCGTTGAAAATCTTTAATAACCAGGAGTTTGCACAGTTATTATCGCAATCGGTGAATCATGGCTTTGAGGCAGTATATGAGTTGACTAAAATGTGCACGATTCGGATGAGTTTTGTGAAAGGTTGGGGCGCTGAATATCACCGGCAAGATGTCACTAGTACACCGTGCTGGATCGAAATACATCTACACGGACCGCTACAGTGGCTGGACAAAGTGTTGACGCAAATGGGTTCACCGCACAATGCGATCAGCTCGGTTTCTTGAATGAAGTGTTTCTATTATTCTTCAATCAATGACTTATATCATCATTTTACTTTTATAGTTTACTTATATCTGCATATTTAAAAAAAAAGAGTAACTTTTATAAGAAACGTTATGAAAGAAAACAAATTTATTATCTATTTTTAAAAGGTATGACCGAACACTTAATAGATTAGGCTATTATTGAATTATTTTTGTTTTGTGTTTAAATATTTTGCTTTTTCTAACATATTTATAGATTCATTTATGTTTGTATTTCTTACGAGATATTAAGACCATAGAAATGAATAACGAATAATATGTTATTTTTACACATACACTTTAAAATTATTTCTTTAAACAAAGCCTTTCATACAAAATCAAAAACGCTGTCGCACATTTTTAAGTTCGTCCTAATTTTAAGTTGAAACATTACAGACTAGTATTTGTAACAGCTTTAAGTAAACTTTAAATAAAGTAACAACTGAACTATTGGGGTAATTGCAATTTATTTTCATATTCATAATATCTATAAGGAATCATAGTAATTTTGTTGTAGATATGTTTACAGACTTATACTTTTTGGCTTTTGGTATCTCGTAAAAACTTTTATATATCTTAAAGCACAATACGAAAAAATGTAAATAACAAACATATTCTATACAGTTTTTATTATTAAGAAAAATTTTAACTTGCGTGTTGTGCCATAATGATGGAAAAAATATCTTCATTGATCTCGAGAACAATATTGTGACATTTAATTTGACATAGTAAGAACTAAGTAATGCATAAATGACATTATTATAGAATTAACTATTAATTTGTAGATGTCTAGTAAATAATTATGTTTAGTGACCATTGTACTGTATGTAAAGTCTTGTGGAATATGTGTGGTTTTTCTTTTTCGAACAATTACTTTTGAGATCGCCCCTTTACATATTTATAATTTTCCTATAAGGTATATACTCCGATGAGACAATTTTCAATGCAGATATTAAATTTTGCCTTTTTGAAATGTGATAAATTAAGAAATTGAAACATATGTCTATTTTTTTTTGCTGCTTCTGTTTAATTATATGACGATATGCGTTGCAATTTAAATTTATTTGTTTGAGAGAATTTTAGTTATAGTTATATGATGTTTGTAAATGTATATTGCGATTTAATAATATAGATTTTTATTTAAGACTATTTTAATAAATGAAAACGAGTAAATGTTTTTTTTTTGTAATTGCAAATGCACAAGCATTTGCAAATATTTTCACGTAGATTATAGTACAAAATTCAAATTAGTCGTATTTTTTTTATTAAATTAATTCATTTCCCAAACCTTACATCCTTAGTTTCATTATTGGACCAGTATTAAATATAAATGATTTAGATTTATTCAACAAATCATTCAAACATTATTACTTATTAAAATACATTTCTTTTTTAAAACAGAAAATCAATGCGTAGTATTTTAATTACAAAAAATAAATTCACTTATAAATTGAAAATCATTTCCACAAATTCCTTTTGCATGCGTTTGATATTGATAAGTAATTTTATCAAGATCAAAATTGTAATATCTTTTTATATCAATTTGCAATTTATACATATAAGAATATTTAAAATATATATTTATGTTAGGGTGGGGCAGGGTGGTGTCGTATGAGTTGTGTTTTTTGTATGATTATTTGAGTAATTAAAAATATTTTAAGTTTATGTATATATTATTCTTTTAGAAACTAAAATTATATATTTAAGCACTCTAAACTACAGATTTATTGTTTATTTCTATATAATTATAAAAATGGCCATGCAATTTTATGTTATTATTTACTATTATATATGTAGAAAAGTAATAAACTCGATAAAACAAAGAAATAGTTGATTATCGGTGTAAATTAGTAATAAAATGTAATCTAGGCTGCCCCTCTGGCTGAACATTGCCGTGCACAGTATGCTATGCACATGCGCGTTATGATATTGCGTTTCCCGCTGCTGAATATGTTTAGTATTGATTCTTGTATATGCGAGAGTGCTGGTTAGAGCGTGGTTCAAACATGACAATGTAAATGTTATGGTTGCCTGAAAATAACAAAATATTCGTTACTTTTAAATGGATGTGGACCGCAGCATGCGGTTATAAACAGTGAATTGTGTAAATTAATATTCATCATACGATATTCGAAAGGAGATTATCACCATCAGCACCGATGGCAAAGGTAAATTATAAATTCGCTGTAACCTGACAAATTTTGTAATCATATTACATAAAATATGTAATTGATTTATATGTTGGTTAGTGTATGTGTGGTATGTAATAGATTCTTGAGTGAGCTACTGTCGATACAAATATGTCATAAAATCAATAGTTTAGTGTTTCTAATGTAAGAAAATATAAGGCAGTCAAACGTTACACAAAATTAAATAATAACTTTTGCTTGTTTATTGCTAATAACGAGTTTGTTTTTCACTTTCATGCTTTGTTTGAAATATAAATGTTTATTTCATAGAAATTTTTAACCATAAGTTATTAGTACTAATTTGACATATTTTTAATTCGTTTTTATAAATTACTCTAACTATGAAAACATGCGACTTCATAGAAACTATTATAATTTTATAAACACTATTTGAATCACCAACCTGTCGTTACTTCAAAAACAGTCGCATATATGTGATCTTTTAAAGAATTTTATTGCCACAAAAAAGAAATTTGTCATAAACAAAATACAGAAAGTTGTAGATTTTTAAATATCTAATTAAAAATACAAATTTGCAACATAAACACTATTTTCTTGTCAATATTGTTAAAAAAAATTCTATACTTTATATAAATAAATAAACAAATAATATCTTTTAAAAATATATTTTCGTAAAGGCCTAGAATGTAATTGGGTTTATATTATTTAGAACAAATATAATTTTTGATTAGTAAAGTGTTGATTAATTTGGGAGATAAAAAATTAATTACGCTTCTAAATCGCGTAATTGTTTAATTGCAATAAATGAAAAATTGTGTAAACACCATTACACAACATTTTTTCTAATATCAGTTTGACCCCTTTTCGTGAAAATATGCTCATAAGCAGTATTCCTTGAACATTTCCACTAGCTTCTATTAATATATGTGAAATAACAACGTTTTTTTTTGTGGATGTTCATTGTGGGAGGAAATACATGTAAACATATCCGTTTTTTTGGTTAATTTATTCACCGGTATTGTACCATAACGATTCTGATTTTCATATATTATGTTTCATTATAAAAGTTCGAAGGATATAATTATACAAAAAAAAGTGTTGTGTTAAATCTTTCATTATTACATTGCATCACATAAGTTTATTATGTGTATAATAACTATTATTAATTTGAATAATTTCGTCGAAAAGATTTAGATCGATTTCATTGCGTTAATATTTAATATATGACCTTTTTTATTACACGGGAATATTGTTGCTTTTATAAGTTATTGATGTTTGCGTGTGTAAAACGCACGCAATTGTTTGTTGTTAAGGAAATGTGGTATAAAATTAATATATTATTAGATTGACCTAAACTAGAAGTCAACGACTGCCATTTTGCTATTTGGTTTAAAATTGATGGGCTTTAATATGTGACAAGTGTGGACAAATTGAATATTCTAATATAAGTAAATTCTTTGATAAGGTTGGTTGGGTGAGGTTAAGTTTTACACATTCTTGACTTGAATGGTAAGCAGGCTCGCAATGAGGGTAGGTAGGGTAGTTGAACGCCGGTTCGATAATAACGCACCAAGTATACAAGGGGTTGCCTCTTCTTATCGTTATTCCATTTTTAAAATTCTTGCCAGTGCCAACATTTTTTAGATTACGTTTTAAATTGTTATCTCTCAAAATGCGGATACTGCAGTTGAAGAAAAGCATTGATTTCTAAAATATAAATTATTTCGTTTATTTTTATTGCCTCTTTTACCTCTTTCTCAGAAACATACATAAAACCAATAGGTCTTAAATTTCAAGAGATTCCTAAAAAATGTACTCATTTTTAATAATCCATATTGATAATGTACAATTTTTTTGCAATAGGTATTTGGAAAAATAATAAACTAGGTAATTATCATTTTTAATCATACTTCAAATATTACAAGGTAAATAAATATATTTGCTTACATCATTTGTTCAATAACATTGAACGGTGTATAAAAAAGAACAATGCAAAGATTACAATTGAGTGTTTTGTGGTGAATGTTATTTCTACAGAGATTCAAAATAATCAATTCCACAGGTTCTCTTAAGTCCAGAGAACCTATTTATAAGTAGGGAAAACAGGTCAATGTGTAGAGTGGCTACGTCTAAATGCATCTCATTTACTTCTTTTTTACTACCGTATCGTTTAAACAAGATGCGTTTCGTTTCCGCGACTATATTTTTTTTTTTCGTTTTATATTGTTTTTAGAAACGTATACGTTCTTACTAGTCGTTTAGTCTACAAAGAATTAGGGTCACCATTTTATGCATGGATTTATATGGCTATATAAATTATAGAACAAAACAAAAATCGTAATATACTCGCGTATTATACGTTCAAATCGCACAACTTGGCGTGACGAACAGTAAAACCGACTCATTTATTTGTAAGCGGAAACAAAAACGCCCTTATACTTCCAGGAAAAAAGACGTATCCGGTTCATTTCTATACCTGGTGTATACCTTTATGCGACCAATTTAAAATCTCGTGTATAACTTGAAGTTTGTCTGCAATTATTTTCTTGTTTTATAAGTTTTAAGTTTGATATTTAAATAAAAATGCATTACGAATTTTGGCAACAAAATTTGATACGGTATTGTTCCGTTAAGCCCCCGAATACCGAATCAATATTCATCTATATTTAGATATATTTACTGTAAATCACAATCAGCTGGTAAGCGTATGTGCTGCCGCCTACGGTAATGTACAATAGTGGATATATTTATTTTGAATTGACAGAAATTTTCATTTAAAAAAAAAGTAAACGAATGAAACAGTTTGGAGAAAATGTTCAACGTGGCCGATTGCAATCTGTTGTAGTTGTAAAGTGGTGGTAAATATCAAATAGAAATAGCAGAAATATATTTTCTATCATCAAAACAATTCTATGCCATTCAACTCTTTGCATTAGAATACCACATGGTGCTTTTATGGACTCATTAAAAACTTATTTCTCTACTTCAATTTTAATGTCTTGTTTTTACCATTGAAACTCTAATTAAAATATTTAGTAATATCTATAAACTTTTATGCCTAATTTATTATTTGTATCAATTAGACTTATGAAATAATAATATGTATTCATTTGTAAATGAAGTTCATTAACATTATCATTGTTTTTCGTGTTATTATATTAATATCATGTATTATTTATGAATTGACTTGTAAATAAAGTCTTGCCCAAAAATAAAAAAACAATAACAACTTTAGCATTGTATTAAGGTGCCAATGAAGTTATAAAAGATGCTGTGACAAGAATGTAATTCAATCATCGCTTATAATAGAGCCCATACTAAGAATAAAAATATAAAACAAAACATCGTACAGTTCTCAAAAATGATTCCTCTTTAAACAAATCTTTAATTTACTTCAAAATCATTGCAAAAATTTGTATATAGTATCTTTATAACCTTTAAAAACAAGCTTTTTTATGTATTATAACCTTAAATTTAAAGTTCACACACCTGTTATTTCCTTGTAATAAATAATATAAGTATAATCATTTAATACTGCGTTTTTTTACTCTTTATAGTATTTAATTATTACTACACTTATCTATAAAATGTGATCTAAAATTGAAGCCACGATTTTCGTTGTGGGTCATGTTTTTTTATATTCTGAAGTACCTTCTTGATCTTATACATAAAAAGTTCATCCATGTTGAACTCATTGAACTTTTTATGTACTTAGTTTTGGTAATTCGTCAGTGAGAAACCTTTTATGTGAAGTAGTAATGTGAGATAAAATTTTTGTTTGTATAATTTCAAAAAAAAATCAATGTATATAAATAATAACAAATGTAAATAAAAGTATTTTGCAATGTTTGTTTTATTTATCTGAAAGGTTTATCAATGAATTTATCAGAAAACTAATTAGATACATTTATTTTAAGAGTGAAGTAAACAAAATTTCTTATTTGGTACTTACATTTTATTTATTCTATATATGCTATTATAAATCACTTAAATAATGTTTTTAAAATATCCTGTTACTTATTTTAGTTTCCAATAGAAACGAATAATAAATATAGTGTAGAATGGCAAAATATTGTCATTAAAGTTATATGATAAGGAATTTTCCGTTACATTTTGTTGTAAATAGAAATCTTGCTGATTATCCGTCCACCAATCAAAATATCCGATTTTGGTGAATGTGAGTGGTTCCATCCGGTCCCTCAATCTTATTTATAAATAAAATATGTGAATAGGCAAATATTTATGATACTTATGTATACATACATAAATATCTGCAGTGTCTCCACTGGACTTTCTTATATATAATTTGTCTAAATGGGAGAGTTATTAAAATCTTATATTCAATATTTTACTTATCTTTGAAAAACTTTTTCCATATATTATATTTACAATAGATTTCAATTTCAAATTAGTTCAGTATTTTATTATAGTTCAGTTGATACGATTTATGTACTTATGTAACTATGGAAACATAAGATAAGGAACTTTTTTTTTGAAAAAAATTCTTAGAAAAGTTGTGTGAAATATTAATATTTTTTCATTTTTGTTTTAACTATTTTACTGTAAGTGCAGCTGTTTTAGAGATATTGCAGAAATTACGACTAAAGTAAACAAGTTAAAAAATGATATTAGTTACTTTAGTAAAAATACTCAAATTCAATTTATTATGACGTCAACATGCATGCTCGTAATCAGGCACGACCCAATATACGTCCTCCGTAGAGCATCAACAACTTTATATTCCACACATAATATTTGGTGTTTGTAATGTGGAATATAAAGTCGGTATTATTAATATTTAAATTTGTATGAGCAATTATGTATATAAGTATGATTCGTCTCCCTTCCTTAGGTCATATTGAAGGTGATTGTCTTGCTTTGGAAGGTCAATGTAAGTACATTCAGGGTGGCGCACCTGAAGTTAAATGTACTACTTAATATTTAAATCTTATAAATACTATAACCTTACTAAAAACAAAGAAATATGATTGACTCAAACAAAAACAAAAAAATCGTAATAAATGAATATTTTATGATTTCCAGTATAAATTAATATTTATTTTGCGTTGTATGTATATTCTATGGAATATTTCGGAAAAGTTATTTATTCATTCTCATACAAATTCTATTATTTCAATATTTATTCATGGAATAAAATATCTTTAATGTTATAAATTTTTGCTTGTATTGTTTAAAATATGTTTTTGTTTTTTTTAATTTCTCCTGCTTTAAGATAGCACAAGTATAAAAAACTTTTTATCGTTAAAAAGTCCTTGAAATTTAAATTATGTGCATTTATAGTATTTGGCAGCATAAAAGGTAACATATTTAAATGTTTTATATTTCATTTAAAATTAAAACCGATTTAAATATACTTAAAAAAAGATGTTAACGAAAGTGCAAGTTTTTATATATATTTAAGACCTTGAAATTTAAAATATGTGCATTAATATTATTCGTGTAGTTTTTTATATAAAAAAATATACCTATACATTCCAAATATATACACACCTTTTCATATAACAGTCGCGATGTTCCGATTTATTCATCTGTGATATATATTACAGAATATCCTTGAGATGTTAAAATATAGCCGCTACTTAGCTAAATACATTAATTAGCAAGTAGATTGGAGTATTGAAGTCATTTAGATTGGTTCATGGCAATTGTAATTTAGAAAATGTTTCTATTTTTGAAATTACTCTCAATTTTTTTTAATTTCATTAATAATTTGATAAACTTCAATTATTATTTTAATTAACTTGTTTGTTAGAATTATTTCTTGTTTAATATTAAAATACTAGATTTTTATTTTATGACACAATAGTTTTATTAAAGAAAAAAAAAACTACGCGGCGCGCTTGCGTGTATTCTACTCCTCATGAAACAATAATCCATACAGATTTAAGGTGTAGTCGTATTGTTGTATTTCGAATAAAATATTAAATTATATGACGCATGATGTACCTCATTATTTAACGTCCTTCTGTAAAACGTAAAAAGAAATCAATTTGCGAGTGTTACGCTTGCTGCTTTAATATTACTTTTTATATCATTTCGAATATCTACTTTTGTTTCTTCTATATGCATTTAAGTTGGAATCCTGATTGTTTCTAATCAAAATGGAGCATGACATATGCATTTAACTGTAAAGTTGAGAGAATTGATTTGTCTTAACTCATAATATCACAATTTTTAAAATATGCACCAATAATGGTCAAATCATTATAATGTGCTTTATAGAGTTATTCAACTCAACGTGTGGAGAACATCTTATTTTGAAAATAAATACATCTTACAAGATTAATGTACGACAGTAAAAATCCTGTTTCACTGATTAAGTAAGAATAAAAGTGTGTAATTAGAGGAAAAGAAAGCGGTTAAGAAAAATTAGCTAATGGCTAATCAGAATAGCACAATCTTATGAGACAAGATTAATATTTAATTAACATGATTATAAAGACAATCCTATAAAATTTTTTATCTTTATGGTATTAATAGTAATAAATAATTTCTATCGATAAGTACCATTTAAATATTTTTATTGATGTTATGTAAATACAAAAATTAAAATTATATAATGGTGACAGTTTAAATTAATTGATGATTGTGGTACGGCCGATAAATTTGTTCTAATTTAACCCTTCAGTAACGGTGTGCGGTTATAGAAACCAATAACAAATTTCTGACTTGCGCAACATTCCATCATGCCTTGCATTGAATTACATTTAAATAATGAATAACCTACTATTGAGTAACACTTTATTTTTCACATTTAATAGATTGCTAACACAAATTTGATTGTATTGTTCCTTTTTATTTGGCTACGTCATGTTAATGGTTGTTATAACATTGAAGTACTTTTTAAAATCAATTTCATGGAATATGTAATTACTTAATATTTGTTTTTTAATGCAAAGCATATTATAAGCTTTTTAAATCGAGTGGAACAAATAGAAATCCATTAAAATTAAATGCTGTTTAAATTTCGTTTATATTATAATTTTCGTATTTAGTGATTGTGAAATTCAATATATGTTAGTATTATTAGTATGAGAATAGAAATATATTCATTTCTGTCGATTGTAGTAGAATAGAAATGGAAGAATATTTAAGTGTATGCTATAATATTATTTTCACATTTTGAAAATTACTATTTGCGCGACCTGGTATACCGTTGACTTTCCGTGTTTTAACCGGGTTTTTATTAAATTGTTGACTTGAATAGCCAAGCATTCGCTGTGGGCTTCTTCTGCATGCTCATGTATTCACACTTCTAGTCAATCAACAATTGAAAGTCAGACCCATTTATATATGTATTACTCAAAGATATTACTATATCTTCTATGTAGTAACATGAGCGTCTTTAGAATAAAATATATCAAAATAAAAATCTACTTTCGTTGCTAAACATATAATAAATATAAAGTTCCTTTTGCACCTTTCCCTATAGGATGCGCGTCTATATATTGCAGTATACGATTGCATTATTAAATAGATATTATGTTACATATGGCCTCCATGGAACACTTAATTTACCATGGTGGCCATCTATTTATTTTCTATATTGTTTTTGTTTTATATATTTACATATGCAATGAAAATAATATTTGATATTGTTGTTGCAGGCACCGAGTGAGTCTCGAATCCCTACTTTCGGATCAAGAATACCAATACCCGGTAAATTTCGATTCCATCCAACGATAACAACACTAAAGAACCCTAAGACGGAACTACAACAAATATCTCAATCATCTGAAGTTGATAACAAAAATGACACCATCGATCTTACGGAAACCCGACCCGGATCAGTAAAAACACCAGTCAGTTTAGAAATGTCAACATCGGAAATTAATCGGCTTCCAACCAATTCAGAATCAAATCAAATAATTTGTAATGAAATGGATGTGGTGCAAATAACTGAGGACAATTTTGTTGATGGAATATGTTCGGTAACGTTAGACGCAGGCAGCGCCGAAGCGACGTTCGTACAGAAATCCACGCAGCTTCAAGATGAAAAAGTGCTAATTGTGTCGGAATTAACAGTTGACGACATCGGTAGGAGAGTATGTGTTGCGAACGTACAAACAGGTGTCTTAAAATACCTAGGCAAAGTGAATTTTAACGCTGGCTTGTGGTGTGGCGTCGAACTAGATAACCCAGTTGGAAAGCATGATGGCTTTGTGAAAGGTGTGCGATACTTCGCGTGTCGAGCGGATTGCGGCATTATGGCGCCCGTTTCAAAGGTGACTTTAATACCTGACAATAATACTTATGTTTGTGATAATATTTTTAACGTGATATCTGCTGAATCAAGCGACACTTCTGGTCCTTATAGTCTTATGGAAATTGATACAAATAATGCCTTACCGACAAATGGCATAGGTGCAAAAACAACAGTGCAAAATGAAGAACCGCTAGTAGTACAAGATTTAACATTTACATTCAAATCTGAATGTGCTACTCGTGTCGCAACTAGTCATGAAACGCACATAAAAAAATCACCGGAAAATAATAGCAATGAGCATAATATCCGGTACATAGCAGGTCAATCCACTGACTTTAAGGGTAAAATAAGAAAATCAATGGATTCAACATTCTCTATTTCACCCTTATCGCTGGATGGATCAATGATAAAACATATGGGATTACATAAAAATACTAGTACCCCTGTCCAAAGTCCTATCGAAACGTCGAATATTCCAAAACAAAACTCATTCGAATTAGATGAATCTTTGGGAATTTTAACACCAGATCAAATGCTTGACTTTTCTGCAGTTGTTGAAACAATAAAAACGCCTTCTTCAGAAGATTTGAAGTCGGTCTTATCATCGAAACGAATGAATATGATAATTGAACAGAAAAATGAAAAAAGAACTGACCCTTTTGGAATTTCAACACCAGATCAAATGCTTGACTTTTCTGCAGTTGTGGAAACAATAAAAACGCCTTCTTCGGAAGATTTGAAATCGGTCGTATCATCGAAACGAAGTGATAAAACGATTTCAAATTCAAGAACACCATCTTCTGAAAATTTAGGTTCTTTACCGATTGACGGATTTAAAGCATCCATGAATATGATAATTGAACAGAAAAATGAAAAAATAACAAGACCAGATACAATAGATTTAAGAAACACAGTAGATTATAGTAGTAAGGCAAATAAGTTCACAGCCAATTTTCAGGCAGAAATTTCTAGTCCACCAGGCATTGAAAATAGTATAATAGATTTTAGTTTGGGTTTGATAGATGAAGATATGCTGGCATCTGGCAATCAATTTTCGAGTAACTTGGATACGACAACGAATTTAGATCTTCCGTTAGATTCAGTTGGTGCTGATGAAAGAATTGAAAAATTCAAATCCCTATCACGATCCGAACAAACACCATCGCCAGAAGATTTACCTCTAGATCCAATAGATCCTATAAAATTGAACGACATGGATCATTTAGAACCTACAACACTATCAATTCCTTCTAATGAATCTGACTCTAAGAACGAAGGTTCTAAATCTACAGCTACAACTAAAACAAACAGTTTTATTACCAGTGTTACGAGTATTACAAGTCTGGATACCGGTTACCAAGGTGATGGAGAAATGTCAAGACCGGCTAGTAGAGGTGCAGATAACTCTCCGGTAGCTCATAAACCTAATAATCCTGCTTTAGCGAATCTGCAATGGCAACGAGCAGTTGCCAGGCGGCCAGATCCAATGACTGATTCAGATTTTTTCACGGAAAGTGACGTTGACGGACATGAAGAAAATGCACCTAGAGGAGATCGTCATGCTCAAGTTATAGATGGAACACTATATGGAGTTAATGCTCAAGCAGCTGCTGCTCCGCAAGATATATTCCTTGGAAACCAAGAAGAAATGGATTCCAGTGGAGTGTTTACTGATCTTGACATGAATAATAGAGTCGATGATTTTTCTGACAGCGAACGAAATCGAATGGAAGTAGTTACCGAAGACAAATCTCCATCAGATACATCCACTAATACAATTTCCGATAATAGTCAAGAAATTAAAGAAGCTCAGGATATGGATAGTACACTAGTTAATGAAAACCAGAATAATGAGGAACCAATAGCAGAAGTGATAATTAATATTAGTTCCGAAAAAACTACCTCCCCAACGCAATCTATCATATCCAATGCTGGTAGCAGAAAGAGTACACGAATGAGGACTCCTTCATCAAAAGATGAAAATCCTGCTAAGAAATTCAAAATGCCGAACAGAAATGTGACTTCAAAAGTAAAAATAATGATGGAATCAGCAAAAATAAATGAACTAGATAACCAAGATAATCGGAAATCGATTAGAAAAGCAACGGGTCGATGGGATGCAGTCATGAATAAAATCTCCAAGGGACAAGAGGAAAACAAATCGAAATTGCGTCTTAAAGAAGTCAAATCGAAAGTTTCAACCGGCATCATGGACACATCACTAACAAACAAGAGGTGCGAAAATAGAAAAACTACACTGGATGACTCGTCAGCCACTAAATCGAAAATGTAAGTGTTTCTTAGTTCTTACAGTAAGGATATATTTCAATAGAGTTATGTTACACATACAAATTTGTTTAAGCATATTAAAAATTATTTTATTTATACTTATTACATAGTTTGTTTTCTTTTTAAAAATCTTGTTATTACTATTTTTTTTAATTTACAGACGTCGCGTCCGAACTCGAGCTGATCCTATTTCAGGAAATAAACTAAACAATCGAATAGCAAGTAGTGCCCATAGTTCGTTTAGCGATCTTAGTGTGGGTGTTTCACCTCCGAAGAAAACATCTACACACTCACCTCTCAACAGTAAGTACATCTAAGTTTAAAATTTAATTTAGGATTATTGTACAATAATAAAACAAATCGATTCATGGCAAAGTTAACCTTTCACCGACTTGCATATGCTAATTTAATTTCAAATATAAATATATGTACTCATTTTAAAATTGTATTTTCTTATAAATTGCTATTTCAAAATTAGGTACTCTTATTTTACCGATAATAAGCAATTGGATAAAAAGTAACGTAAAGTACAAATTACCTTGAGTACATACATTTTATTGTAATATGTATCCTGGATTAATCATAGTTATTTGCTTTGGCTTTAGTGAAGCGTAAAGCAATTTTTTATTGTCTATCCATATGCACTACGTATCTTATAGAGAAATTTATTTGAAGTTCTAATTAGTATTCCTTTATTGGAAAGTTAATTGGAATGCTTAGGAAAATGATCTGTGTCCTTTTTAATTACAAAGTAAACATACAAAGTTTTGTTGGTATACTTTATCTATTTTGATATAAAATCAATAATGCAACTGCTTAGTCAGGCATTACATGCAGTTGACGATGACAGAAAGAATAACGCAATTACGTCATTTACAAATTTATTAGAGTAATGCAATCGTTTTGAGTTTTATTCTAATAAACTATTGTTCGGGTTCAAATGGATCTTTTGTGCTATATTTTATAACTGTAGCGTAGCCCACAGGCTTTGTGTTATGCATCGTTTATTGTTTTTTTACTTTTTCTTTACCGGTTCATCGATTCGTAAAGCTTTTTAGAATAATCGCGTAGAAACGTTTAATCAGGCCAGTCCTTTATATGATAATCCTATAAACTCTAAAGAGCTTTGGAAACTGGCCAAATGA